>CM050169.1:53744668-54221031 GCA_027410445.1 Discoglossus pictus
ATGGGAATTTGGTACTCATCGTTTTTGACACTCGTCGTGCCTTATGGAACCAAGTAACGATTACCAAAAAGGTACTGCTGTGTGTATATAATTATACATACACATACTCACTTTATAAATATATATTTCTTGAACAACAAGCTGATAACTGGATAGTCCCTGTCCTTTACCTGTTCTACTGTCCTCCAGCTCCTCTGAACACCCACTTTCCCTCTGATATCAAATGTAACTTTTCCAGGCACCAGTAATCACAAGAAGGCAGTGGAACATTTCTCGATATCAAAGGCAGTGTTTGGTTTCCTTTAACACCCACTAAAACAATGAACATGTGGTCTCAGCAGAAAGACTTTACTCCATGGAAAGTGTTGGTATAGTGGGTGTGCAGGGGAGAGATGAGGTTTATCAGCTGTACACTACAGGTATAAGGCAAAGATTCACTAAACTGCAAAGTGCTAGAGCGCAGAGTGAGGCTCTTGCACAGCTCTCATCACAGACATCCTCATTTTAAGGAGCTACTGAACAACCTAGAATCACCTGGGGTGCTGGAATTTCACTTCATTATCACCTTGAATGAATTTCACAATTACCGGTACTTTCAAACTGTGCTACCACTCTGTTGTAATGAAATGGCCAGGTAAATGTCCCAGTTATTGCAGAAATAGAGCACATATAAATAAATATGATTTTAAATTGGCTTTTGTTAAAATTTTAAATTTGTAACCAAACTGACTGTAGTTGTTGTTTAACCAAAAGCAATATTTTCCAGGTTTTAATCAGATGTTGCAGTACCATCTGGAAATACAAGATGGCAGTGCTCAGATAGCTGACATTTTTTTTTACCTTGACAGATGATCATTTGGAGAATTTTCTGCCAGTTTCACCAGCACTTTGAGGGTCTGCTTCCGTATCAGATCTCTCTGAAAGGTGACGGCCGAGGAGACCAAGGTCTGAACTAGTTTTTTAAACAATGGATGCTGGCTTTGCTCACCCTCAGTCTTGACTTTTGGCCTCACAGTCTTAGAGTCCTTTTCTAGAGTGGACGCAGCTGGTGTTCTCCTGTCTGTGGTACTGTGCAGTAAAGTGTTCACCACGTCCAAGCTATAAAACACCAAGTGATAGACAATGCCGAGAGAGGCTAGAGCTGCATTTACCAGACCAACAATAGGATCTTCAACGCTGGAGACCACACTACGCTCAGTGCTGGCAGAAATAATGGAATGTGTTTCAGAAGGACCCCCTCCAGACTTCTCAAAGGTCTGCAGAGCCAGACAGTAAGCAGTGATGTGATATTCAACCAGAGGCAACAGGTGCACAGCCCCTGGGAGCCGGCTCAACTTGTTGAGATGCAAGATCCCCGTTCGGCACCGAGAGTCTCTAATCTCTGGAGCATTATCGCTCATTGCAATGGAGTTCAGTCCTGTGATAGCCAACTGTTGGGCGTCTCGCAGAGCAGAGGACCGCAGAGGAGACATGACACTGGACGCAGTTGTGCTGGTTTTGCTGAATAAAATAAAAAAGGCTGGTTATAAGCTATTAACACCAAAAAAATACTAGGTATACAATAAAAACTACAATATGGTTTGTGTGTGAGAGGAAGGTTATATATATATATATATATATATATATATATATATATATATATATATATATATATTAGTGGCCCATAAGCTTACAGATATACCATACATGATGTTTAAGGGCTAATGTAGAGATCAAATAATATTTTATTTTTTTTGTTTACTTAATGACTGATTAACTGTCCTAATTAGGTTTGCCTACAATAGCCATTGCGGATTAGTCATCAGATAAAGAATTGCATCAGGACAACAGATAGAGACTGGCATCAGAAAAGTTCTCCTGGACAGATCCTCTCCTTCTTCTGGATAGGAGTGAATAGAAGCAAATCTACTATAATAAAAAAAAAAAAATCAAGGTCTGCACGCTCTTGCTATATAAAATGTCATCTCTTTGATAGATTAAGGAAAAGTGAAGTCTTGTTTAACGACATTTTGTTATAAACTCCAGTATCACCAGTAACAATGGATAAGGTACCCTACCCAGTGCCTAGGATTCATTGGAGCCATGGCTGAGTTCAATTCTGTTCCATTTACTTTTCACCTGGCCCACCAACCCATGTTTACACCCCAGGTGGGAGATGTGCCTACATGCAGTACAAGGGAAATTAATATAAGAAATTAGATTTGCTGGCACAGTGGCCACACCTCGGAATCCCTCTTGCTGATATCAGCATCCTGGGGCTGGTGTCTTGGTGGACAATAGGAAAGACTCAAGGGGGGAGGTTTAAGTTTGGTATGTGAATGCGTTGTTTGTTTCCTGTTTAATGTCCGACTGGTCTTTTGTTTTACATCACAAGAAGTCAGAAATGTTCTAACGGAGAAAGCCGCAGAATTAGCATAAAACGTGTTTTAGTACCTGGAATTATCCTTGAACTATCTTCACATACAATTCTAAAATTAAGATGGAAAATAAAAACTTTACATTTATTTGAGAAACAAGGTCTCATGTGGAATTTTTTTAGATCTCAATTAAGAGCCTTATACTTATTAAACTGTATCACAGTCTGAATATTACCACTATAATCTGATATAGTGGGTATTTTTGGTACATTAGGGGTTAAATACTCCGTGACGGATGAGGCCAGTAGATCAAGGAGCAGCGGGATATGACTGACCGGGTGTTTTATCTACCCACAATGACTCTTATACCTCATGTGATTTGAGGTCTCTCCAGGTGTGAGTCGTATTATTAGTGGCTTTCACAACTTCTGTGTACCAATTTATCTAGGTGTTTGTCCTCCTTCTCCTGCTGGTATAGTATAGGGAGATAAACTATTACACAGGCTTTATGCAATACATTCACTGGTGCAAACTATTGGGTTAACTGCTCAGCCTATTGTTGTAAATATCAGAGCCAGAACCCAAATGACTACTTAATTTGTGGCTTTGCCCTAAGTTTGCATTTTTTTAGGAAAACGTTCCTGACATTTACTAATTAATATTTATACTATTGAAACAGAATTGTGGCATATTTTGGGAATCACATTATTACCCCAGGCAGGACTCCCTAGCAAAATAACTAAACATTTATACTCTCTCATATCGATTGCTCTAAAGTGTATCCTAACATGTTGGTGGATGCCATGTCTCTCTTTGAAGTCCAAGCCTATTCTATTCAATCTAGAATCAATAAGTGTTTTCAGCACACACAGGTGGATTCTCACACACTTCTTGTAGGACCATCTACATTTTAATCATGACCTAGATCCTCCCAGATGGCACCGACATGCTCAGACACATGCTGTAAACCCACAGGGGGCATGGGGAGTGTCAGTCTCCACTTTTTAGAGAGTCATTGACCTGTGAATGGATCATCAATGGCCTACACCTGCCCTCTATTTTTTTCTTTATGTTGTTATGATTAGCCATTCCTATAATAAATTTGAAAATGTTCCTCCTTTTTTTGTCCAGGAAACATTCTTATTTATAAGGTTTCATAAGTGGTATTAATTGAGGTATCCTTTGCTCCATCTTCATGAATATAGCTCCAAATCTTTTAAGTGTTGAAACTTAATAGACAGTGAAAGAGTTAATTATATGAGAGAAGTTCTGCGGCACTACATCCTTACCAAAAAATATAATATTTTATATCATTATAATTGTGCAGCGAGATGCAGAAATAATGGCCTGTTAGGTATGTGGGCACAGTGCTTACTTGCTGGTACTGCGTGTGGGAGATCCTATAAGAATGTCTTGGGTACTGCTGAGGAGGTGGCACATGCCTAGGGATCCCGGACGGATGGGCTGCTGCATCAATGCATTCAGTAATACAGAGCCTGTGCAGAAACAGACCATGAACAATTATATGTCATTATATTAAAAAACAGCAGGTGGCAGTAGAGTCTCAAGTATATACCAACTAGTAATTTGCCCGTCAAAAATGACAGGATAATATTGGATATGTCTCTTCCTCCCCTCTCCTTCCCCCCTCTCGCTCCCATGTGTCTCTTTCCCACATCTTTCCCCTGTCTCTCCCCCCTCTGACATGGTGCATATATGGTATGATTTGCATCTATGAGTAATACATATTTTATCAATTGAATGCGATTTAAAAATGCACTAGGCTTCCACCACCCACATTATTTACATCCTGCCTTTTCTATAATGGTATTTTATATAATAACAATTCTAAAAAATAATATATAACAACATTATTTTATGGGCAGGAAAGATCACACTGAATTTAGAGTTGCTCACCTTGCCCTTTATTCTTCTGTCCATAAAAGGACTGGGAGAATGTCCTCATGCTCTTGGCTGTGGTGTTTGGACTCTCATTTTCTAAAATATAAAATAAACCCATTTAAAGACAATTAGAGATTATCACTGGTCCAGGATCTCTAAGCGGCTCCAGGCCAAGAGTCCAAATATCAGCAAAGTCATATTTACGATATACTCTTGATCCAATAATGCAAAAAGTATTAGTTAAATAATTACCGATTTTATGATTTAACCACTTTATTCAATTTTGTTAAAATGGATTCTTAAAACATTTATATAAAAAAATAAATAATAATAATCAGGTGACTTAATGTAATGTATTGGTCATGTAAAAAGAGTATTTCACTTACAGTGTAACAGTTTCTTATCTTCTGGAACCTCCCCCTGTCTTCCTGTTCACTCTTATGTAGGGTGCCATTTGCACAGCTGTGGCCTAAGGCCACATCACAGGGAGGGACTTCATTCTACTAGGAAGATGTTCCAGAAGGTGAAGGCTACTTAGAAGTAGGTGAAGTGTAAATTTTACTTAAGTTACACTGAGGATAAAATGATTGCAATATTAATTAAGAAAATATCTAAATAGTACCTACAATGGAATAAAACTGTTGCTTTTATCCCTAACAGGATTAGACACCTGGGGAGGAACCTTGCATTTATATATATATATATATATATATATATATATATATATATATATATATATATATATATATATATATATAATATATTTATATTTATATTCAGTTCTACTGAAAGACTGCCACTGTAAATAACCAATTGACAATAGCCCTGGAGCAAACAAGACCCAGTAGGATATCCCTCCTGATCACACTACAGGTTGCTCATGCTTTTGGTGGTCCTTTAACAAGCTTAATGCATACATTGTTGTCTAAGAATACATTGTGTTCAGTTAGATGAATGGTAACAGTGCATACCTTTATAACAAAGATAACTGTCTTTGTCATTCATGTCAAGCAGGAACAATTGTATATTAAAGAAATGATTTAAAAAGGGGAAGTTTCCCAGAAACACAAGTTGCTCATATATGAAAGACCTCAATTACAAATATATGTGTAAAAATGTATCACCTCTTATTGCTCTGTAGAATAGGTAATGTGAGTTGTGAAGAAGGGAAACATGAATGCAACTTTCTTAGCTTAGGAGGATCCAGCTGTAGTCTAATTGGGTCAAACGTTCAAGAGCCAATCAGCTCACAGATCTCTGCACGAATAATTCAGTCCTAAATTGTCAGCTTTCTCTTTCCACAAATTTGGAGGAGTAGCTGGCAAACTTGGCAAATTTCAAAGTTTTGTCAAAGTGAATTTGCTCTAAGAGTGATCTTTGATATAAAAATTAACATGTTTTTAAGTGAAACAGTGTTTGTCTGGTAGGTTTGTTGGGAATTTATTGCTTTAAAAAAAAGGTCCACGTTACAAGAGGAGGGAAGTAAAAAAAACACACACACACATACATACATACATACATACATATATATATATATATATATATATAATTGCAAACAAGAGTTGTGAAAACTAAAGTTTTTATGCTTTGAGACATACCCGTGGAAAAAGCACTACATTTTCAAATTTTCACATATAGCATACCTTACCTGCCTTGATTACAGGAGTGGTAAAAGTAAATAGTTTAGGTGTCATTTCTTCAATAAAGGACTCTCTTGTGGGGAAGTTGCTTCTCCCAGAGTGCGGGGAGGCATAGGCATCAGGCTTCAGAGATTTTGAGGGACTTTTCCTGGGACTGAATAACAAATAAACCAAACAAGTAATCACAAACAAGTGAGTGTGTGCATAGAGCTCTAGATAGCAGATGACAGACATGTCGATCATGAGCATGGGCCCTTAGACCCAAAGATCTTATGATGACAAAACAGTCAGCTCGTCTGGTTATACAGAATAGAAAATAAAGAAAATATGTGTTCATTTCATATATGCAATAAATTGGACCCTTGTTGTGTTACTTTAAGCTGAAACAGGTAAACTAAATTAAAAAAAAGAAAGGACATGTTTAACTACAGCAAGTCTACTGGGTTTAAACAATTAGAAAGGATGTTATGTACCTTTATAAGGTTTAAAATATAATCTTCTATATGAGGGGTGGGCAAGTCAGGTTTCAGAGGGCAACACACAGGCCTGGATTTGAGGAATTACTTTATGTGCACAGGTGAGTCAATCAGGATGACTGGAGACTCTCACCTGTACACAGCAGGGGTCCCCTCAAATCCAGACCTTTGTGTGTCCCTCTAGGACCCAACTTGCCCACTCCGGTTTTGAATATATCCTGGAAAATTAGGAACTATCCATCAGTCCCATCAACCAATAAATCAGCCAGGAGGGCAGAAGATGCTGCCTGTGATTGACTTCTTAAATCTGCACTGAAGTAACCAGAAGAAACAAGACGATTCCTGAAGCTGTCAGAACGTTGTCTTGAAGGGAAGTGTGTACATTTTACATAAAATTCAGGAGAATAAAATTACTAAGTTTATCTATTTAAATAATTCACATAAATAAAATTGCCCCAAGTGTATCTGTAAGTAGAAGTGTCCTTTAATGTAGCTTTGGTGATTGCAGTGTGTATTTCTGGGTTAATAAGGCTTTTTATCAAGTAAAATGGTGTATTTTGTTTAACCTTTTCACCTGATTCTGTGCACATAAATAACATATGTGGCACTTGTTTATATTAATAATTTTACCCTCATGTCCTTACCTTACAGGTGGAACCACAAGTTTATTGCTTCGTTCACAGTTCTGAAGTTTAGTTCGAAGTTCATTCATTTCCGCATCCTTAAATTGCAACTCGGACTGGAGGCACTGCATCTACACAAAAGGAAAAGAACGGTTACAACGCATGACATGTGTTACCCAAAAATCACTACAAGTACATGCATATGTATCAAAATATTATTTCTGTGGTGATAAATTCAAATATCTGTTGTGTGAACTTTTTTAGTCTATCAATTAAAAAAAAAAAAAAAAGACAGACTTATTAGTATAAATCTATTTCAGTTGCGTATAATGAAAAAAGATATGCTTTTGAAAATTTAGTCCAACAAGAGCATTTTGAATATGTCAAATACCTCCAAGGATTTAACAAACTCCTTATTACAAGCTCTTCTCACTGCTCTCCTAAACACAAGAGGTACCTGGATAAAGGCAAAATACCTTTTTTGCAAGTTCTTTCTCCTTCTCGTTCTGAAGCAGAGATTTTTCTTTTTCTTGCACAGCATTGGTGATCTTCTGCAGCTCCAGGTTGGTCTCAGTTTGCCGCAGTGAGTCACGCAAGACTTTAATTTCACCATTTTTAATGAGCAGTTCATCATTAAGTTCTTTCAACTGCACAAAGAAATGAAAATAGAATCAAATTCCATAAAACTGGATTATGGCCATAAGAATTTAATATAAATTCATATGCAATAATATAAAAAAAAGCAATATACAATATTAAAATTCCTTTCAAAGATCAGACTAAGCTGCTGTCTCCACGCACTAGAAGGTCAATGAGGGGCAACTTTGTCTAGCAGGCAGTGCTACATTTTCAGGAGTGGTTATATCACTTGTATTGGTAGGAGACATGTTGTGAGAGATATTTCCACAGGCAACAGACCTAGATTATTCCCTTGGATTTGAGCATGCTCAGTGTTTTCTTATTCTTACTTGGCTTTCCACTGAAGACAACAGATTAAGAGCCTTGGGGGATAAATAGTGATTATTGCCAATAATTTCTCCATTAGCAAGATATATCAGATTGGGTTTGTGGGTAGATCAGAAAGGCTGATTGACAGGCAAAAATTGCAAAATTCAATGTAAGTTTACTGTATAAAAATGCGTTTTTAATAACATTCAAAAGGGAAAGATGAACCTCTAATAACATTCAATACAATTCTGAGTGGAGTTTTACGACTTTAGAACTGAAGCTGTAGTTCCACTGGATGTGTAAAGTCTATTATTCCTGCCTCAGGTGATCTGACACCCACACATTATACAAAATGATACTAACCTTTTTCTTCAGTTCTTCATGCTGAGCCTGCAGAACTTCCAACCCAAATGCATCTTTATTTTCAAAGGTTTCTAAAAAGGGAAACAACTCAGTTAAAAGTTAAAATCGCAATATCTGCACATATGTAATAAACTATGGAAAAGAAAAACCTCAGGTGTGTGGCCTCCAGAACCAGAGAATATTGCAATGCATGGAAATACCACCTGAAGCTTTTGAAGGTGTGAAGGCGACACTTGGACTGTTGGGACTTCCACTTGATCCCAATGTACATTAGCCACATAGCCAGCTGAATCAAAGGGTTATTAGAATGACCCTGTGAAAGACCTTACCACTTATTGATTTGTTATGTTGTGATATGTTTCCCCCCCAAGCTCTGATTGTATGCCCTGACCCCTTAGGCCCTTTCCACTGGGTCATTTGAGCCTAAAGGGCTCTTGGTCCATTTTCCATTATTACGGCCATTATCTTGTGTGTATAGTGTGTTTTGGGGTGCAACTATTGCATTAAGCAAATAAAAATATTTCCCTACTCAGGTTGGACCCCAACCCCCCCACTGAGACAGTCTGGCTCCAGGGCTCACAGTATTTTATCAAACCTGCTGTGCCCAGATCCTGACCTGAGGTAGCTGATAGCTGGGGTCGTAGACTCCTCGATACCAAGATGGGGAAATAAACAGGCTGGTGCCGGGTCCTTGGAGCCAGTTCTAGCTCACATGGGGAAATTAAAAGGGGCAGAAGGTGTGAAACTTGTATTTACCTGAGGAAGTGTCCAAGTGCTGATTGAGGCAAAACCTGTATAAAATTATGTACTGAAAAAAAAACAAAAAACAAAAAAACTAAAGCTTATGCTCTGATGGGCTTCATATAGATGGTGTGATTCATTTAAAGGGAAGGGGTTTATTATGTTTTGAATCAGAAATTAAATTTCTGCAACTTGTCCTGGAATCCAGTTAAGCTGTACTGTGTGCAAAGATACAGAACATGCAAGTAGGATTAGTCTCTTAGACTTTTCAAACCCAACGAAGAGTGGGATGTGACACGAGACTGAGGAAAATTAAGTGGAAGATACCAGAGGCACAATTTTGCTATGAACGCATATTATAGTAATTCCATCCATAACACAATACTCACTGGTGTTGAGATTGGTACTTTATTTTTTTTATTTTCCGATTTTATTTTGGAGTCTTAAAAGTGTAGTTCTTTATATGCATCTATATATATCAAATTCAGGTTTTAATCTATGATAATGGAAAAAGATAATTAGAGAAGATGGAGAGCGCCAGTGTAGATTTTATATACCGAATAGAAGCCGCAACTTTTTTCCGATTTGCGAGCTTGCGACTTACGTGTGCGGCTTATATTCGCAACCATAAAATTACTGGCGATTTGCGCAATTGCGAGTTAAGGGTGCCGATTTGCGTGCTTGAGACTGCGGTATTGTAGCAATTGAATAGCGATTTATGGCTTTAGTGATTCTAACATCCTGTAAAGCCTGTAACATGCAAAAAAAGTTACAGTACTAATTAGAAAGCCTGTTTCTTGCAATGGCTGATCACTTGGAGAGAGTCTTTTTCTCTCCAATTTTAAGGATGTGGCTTGTATTTGAGTACTATCTTTTTTCTATTTTTTACCCTTGAATTGTACAGGTGCAGCACAGATTTGCATGACAAAACATAAGCATCAAGACAGTCTGCATTCAGTAATAATTGTATTAAGAAGTGCTCTGTTTCTACTCACTGCAACCTTCCAAACTGTCCCAGCAAAGGTCCAGCCCCTGTAGCTCATTCATACAATGTGTCTATAGTACTAAATGTACTAGCCAATGACAGGCTGTGTCTCAGCAGCAAATCAGCAAAATGCTGCGGAGACATTATATGGTTGGCTGTAACATCTAGTCCAAAAGACACATTGTATAAATGAGCTACAGGGGGCAGAGCTTTACATGGACAATTTGAAAGGCTGCAGTAAGTAAAAACAGAGCTTTTAAGCACTTTTATTATTATTATGAACTTTTATTTGTAATGCGCCAACATATTCTGTATAGGGAAACATAAGTATTAACAATTGCAGAAAATGGAGGGCCCCGTAGTGAGCTTAGAATCTTTGTAGAAAGTACTTTTTCCCAAAGAACCCTACAAGGCTGGAAACTCGCTACTTACAATATAAAGGGGGTGGAAGAGGCACAAACATAAGAAGAAAAGATAAGGGATAGCAAGGTCAGGAAGAAGTGAAAGCTTGCTTAGGTGTTGGTGTTATTAAATTAACTACCTACATTTTTATTTGCAAATTTAAACATTTTATTACTAGCCACTTGACCGTCAGCATAATATTCACAAGCCTCACAACACTGTTGTTTGCCACACACTGCTCCACCTCCGGTGTCTCTTGACCCCCCCCCCCCCCCACGCTCCATTACCCGTTCCCCTCCCCCCCGCGCGTCTGTTTTCCCCCGCTCCACCTCCTGTGTCTCTTTCCCCCTTCCCACCCCCTTCCGGGTCTCTTCCCCCCCCCCCTCTCCCCCCGGTCCCTCCCATGTCTCTTTGGCCCCCCTCTTCCCTCCCTGTGTCTCTTTCCCCCCCCCCCTCCCTTCCCTGTGTCTTTTTGCCCCTCCTCTCCCTTCTGTGCCCATTGCAGGCCTCGGCATGTGCTATGCGCAAACCTGCAACCAATTCTCCTTCCCGCTCGCCCATGTGCGACCATTACGGGACACACATTGAGCGCCTCTCCCTCCTGCACTCATTGCGGGCCTCTCCCCCTCTACCTTGTGGGCCTATTGCAGACCTCGCAATGAGCGGCTTTGCTTCTCATTGCAGGCCTCGTTATTCGTTATGTGAAAACCTGCATCTTTGCAAATGTTACACACAAACTCGCAGTACTACAACTACAGTGCCTTGCAAAAGTATTCACCCCTCTTGACTTTTTACCTATTTTGTTACATTACAGCCTTAAGTTCAATGTTTTGTTATTCTGAATTTTATGTGATGGATCAGAACACAATAGTCTAAGTTGGTGAAGTGAAATGAGAAAAATATATACATAAAACTATTTTTTAGAAATAGAAAACAGAAAATTGGCATGTGCATCTGTATTCACCCCCTTTGTTATGAAGCCATTAAAAAGCTCTGGTGCAGCCAATTACCTTCAGAAGTCACATAATTAGTGAAATGATGTCCACCTCTGTGCAATCTAAGTGTCACATGATCTGTCATTAAATATACACACCTTTTTTTTTTTTAAAGGCCCCAGAGGCTGCAACACCTAAGCAAAGAGGCACCACTAACCAAACACTGCCTTGAAGACCAAGGAACTCTCCAAACAAGTAAGGGACAATGTTGTTGAGAAGTACAAGTCAGGGTTAGGTTATAAAACAATATCCAAATCTTTGATGATCCCCAGGAGCACCATCAAATCTATCATAACCAAATGGAAAGAACATGGCACAACAGCAAACCTGCCAAGAGACGGCCGCCCACCAAAACTCACGGACCGGGCAAGGAGGGCATTAATCAAAGAGGCAGCACAGAGACCTAAGGTAACCCTGGAGGAGCTGCAGAGTTCCACAGCAGAGACTTGAGTATCTGTACATAAGACAACAATAAGCCATACGCTCCATAGAGTTGGGCTTTATGGCAGAGTGGCCAGAAGAAAGCCATTACTTTCAGCAGAAAACAAAATGGCACGTTTTGAGTTTGCGAAAAGGCATGTGGGAGACTCACAAAATGTATGGAGGAAGGTGCTCTGGTCTGATGAGACTAAAATTGAACTTTTCATCCATCAAAGAAAATGCTATGTCTGGCGCAAACCCAACACATCACATCACATCACATCACCCAAAGAACACCATGGGGATGTTTTTCAGCAGCCGGGACTGGGAAACTGGTCAGAGTTGAGGGAAAGATGAACCTCTACCACTCTGTGCGTGATTTGAGGCTAGGACCCCAAACACACTGCTGAAGCAACACTTGAGTGGTTTAAGGGGAAACATGTAAATGTGTTGGAATGGCCTAATCAAAGCCCAGACCTCAATCCAATAGAAAATCTGTGGTCAGACTTAAAGATTGCTGTTCACAAGTGCAAACCATCCAACTTGAAGGAACTGGAGCAGTTTTGCAAGGAGGAATGGGCAAACATCCCAGAGGTAAGATGTGGCAAGCTCATAGAGACTTATCCAAAGCGACTTGGAGCTGTGACTGGCGCAAAAGATGGTTCTACAAAGTATTGACTTTAGGGGGGTGAATAGTTATGCACGTTGACTTTTTCTGTTATTTTGTCCTATTTGTTGTTTGCTTAACAATAAAAACATCTTCAAAGTTGTGGGCATGTTCTGTAAATTAAATAATGCAAATCCTCAAACAATCCATGTTAATTCCAGGCTGTGAGGCAACAAAACATGAAAAATGCCAAGGGGGGGTGAATACTTTTGCAAGGCACTGAATATATGATATATTAGTCAATTGCCTGTCAAAAATGACGGTATAATATTGTGTGTTGTCTCTTTGTGCTCCCTCACTATGCATACCCTGTCTCTCTCTCTCTTTCTATCCATCTCTTCCTTTCTCCCTCCTTCTCCCTTCCTTCTCCCTCCTTCCCCTTCCTTCTCCCTCCCTCCCCTTCCTTCTCCCTCCCTCCCCTTCCTTCTCCCTCCCTTCTTCCCCTTCCTTCAGTCTCCCTCCATCCCCTTCCTTCCCTCTCCCTCCATCCGCTTCCTTCTCCCTCCCTCCTTCCCCTTCCTTCCCTCTCCCTCCATCCTTCCCTCCTCTTCCTTCCCTCTCCCTCTATCCATCCCTCTCCCTCCTCTTCCTTCCCTCTCCCTTCCTTCCCTTTCCCTTCCTTCCCTCTCCCTTCCTCCCCTTCCTTCCCTCTCCCTTCCTTCCCTCTCCCTTCCCTCCCCCTCCTCCCCTTCCTTCCCTCCCCCTCCCTCCTTCTCCCTCCCTCCCCCTCCCTCCCTCTCCCTCCTTCTCACTCACTCGCCTTCCTTCTCCCTCCCCCGCCTTCCTTCCCACTCACTCACTCACTCAGCCGCCTTCCTTCCCACTCACCCACTCGCCTTCCTTCTCAATCTCTCCCCCTCCTTCTCACATTTCTGGTTTGGATCTGTCTAAGCAGCAAGTTGCGGGTCTTGCTTACTTGACCATGGTCAGGCCCTGCAATGCTACATATAGAAACATAATTTCCGATCTTGGATTGCTGCCATGTTCTTCCGGGCTTGATACAATGTAATCTTTCTGTAACTGTTGCAGTTTTGAAACCTGCAGATTTACAGCATCAGGCAGTGTAACTAAACATGATTTACTATTTTGGCTTTCTACCATGTATTTGCTGTTATTCACTCTGCAACTGTTGCAATTTTCAAGGCTTCAATTTTACGAGCATTACACACAAACTCGCAATTACCACAACTATATATGTGATTAAGAACAGGACACCTGCTATGTCCTTTCAATGACCAGCAAAACCGATTCTCTCCCCTCCATATTAGCAGCCTTATTAAATTGCGATTCTGTAAAAGGGCTCTATTTAAGTACACAGCATATTTTTTTACAGAAGTTTTTATTTAGTGAAGACCTTGCTTTTGGATAGAAGTTCCATAACTAAAATCTTGTGTAAAAAAAAAAAAATATGCTGTGTGCTTAGATAGAGCCTTTTTAAAATTTACCGAATCACAATTTAATAAGGCTGTAGATGTCTAGGGACGGGAAGAGAATAAAAACTTCTCAGGGCAATCTTGAGGTTTATATACTCCGATGAGAGAAAAGCTCCTAATGTTTTTTGGTTATTTTACACATACATAGTCCTAATGGCTCTTCAAGAATATAGTTCTTCATGAAGAAAAAATATTTTATGTTCAAGAAAAAATAATAATCAGCACAATAAATGTACACGGTGTGTTGCAACACAGGGATGTTTTTCCAGACTTTGAACAGGTTATATGCCTCCGTGCTACAGGCTCAGTATTTATTCACAAAGGGGCTTGGCGTCATTTACAGGATCTGATTGGACAACAACAGACACTATTTAAACAAATATTGAAAATCTCCAGGCAGTGCGCGAGTAATGTTATGCATTATTGCTTTTTTCCTCCACATTGTTTATCACCTAATGTCATAGAAAACAGAAGCTTTGTGTGTCTTTAAATGATACTGAAATATGGAATTTATAGTATGTGCTTTAACAAACTAGAATGAATACATTGCAAAATATTAAAGTTAAAAAAAATAAGAAAATGCTTTTATTTAAGGGGTGCTGTAGTGGTCTTATAAAGGGCTCTCTAATGAACAGTTTGGTTAGAAAAAACAACTTAATTAAAATATTTACTGTGCATATAAACAATTAATTTATATGTTTTAATTATACCCCCAGGCAGTATCAGCTCCTATATATTGTCTCTGAAGTGGGAGCTGCCAGAAGGGAATGCTCTCCAAGCATGCATAACATACTTCCAGTATGATAGTGGGAGGTAACTAGAAGGTGTATTTGTGCACATTGCTAGCAGCTCATGTTACATTACTACCTGCTACTAAAATATGTTTTACAGAGTGATAACAAGGTGGAATCCCACCCCCACAGGTTCCACTCCAGAGACAATACATCATTCAAAGGGTGCAGATATCTGAAATGTATGCATCCTGGGGGCATGATTTAATTGTTTAAATGCATAGTAAATGTTTGATAAATATTTTTGCAAAATAGACAGATTAACAGTTTAACCTACCAGGGGTATCGGTCCGGTCAGAGTTCCTTTGTCTCTGCTGTCCAGGTGGGGCCATAGTGGTTTTTCCTGTGTAAGGCGAGTCATTTTTTCTTACTGTTATGCTGTGGTGATGATTTGTAGGAGGATGTGCTGGGCCTGGCTCCTGAGTGTAAGCCTGCGAGGCCAGAATGTCAATCTCCTCCAGGTCATCGGCTGTAAAATCTTCATGATCACTGAAAGGGTCATTCATCTTTTTGGAATCAGAGGTCCTGGAGCGTTTAGGAGGAGGGTACCTGTGTCCATCACTCCGCGAGGAGGAGTGACTAAGGGCTGTTGCCGGGGATGAGTTCATTTGCCCGCGACTCAAGCCATACATTATGGAGCTGTCCCGCTTCTTGTTACCAAACAGAGGATTGGCTGCCATGATGCCCAAAGCTGGGAATCCTGCAACAAGTAAAAACGTCTTGTCAGAACTGGCAACCCACTCCAGTATCTCTGCCAACCAGAGACATAACAATAGATGTGCCTCGCTGCTGTGGTCCATGGGGTCACAGAGAGTTGGACACGACTGAATGACTAAACAACAACAAGAAAGCAAGGAACATGGACAAAAGCTATAGCACCAGAATGAATAAAACTCTTCTTGTAAAAGATGGTGGAATCACTACAACAAAGAAGACTGAAGATTATCGCCATCCACGGTTTGCTAATTAACATAGAAAAACAACAAAACGGCAGTGTCTTAATTATATTATGAAGAGCTTGACCTGGTAATAAGCAAAATGTTTTACAAATAAATACAGCCTTTAAGGGATATGGAAAGTTCTTAAAATAAATTACCTAACATTGTCAATTTACATATCTCAACATTGTTTTATTAACAAGTACTTAAAAGCTTTATTTTAACTCATTGAAACCTTCCAAACTGTCCCAATGAAGCTCCACCTTCAACAGACCATGCACTCAGTGTTTCTATTGGTACTAGCCAATCAGAGACTGTTTCTCAACAGCATGCTGGCTACTACATCTTGTACTACAGAGAAACTGTGTGCACGGTCTTTGAAGGGACTGTTTGGAAGGTTTTAGTGGATGAAAACAGAGCTTTAAAGCGCTTGTTAATAAAATGATAATGGAAAGTTCCTTTCTTAAAGATATATATATATCTTTCTTCGGCAGAACTGACAGCTGCAGTTACAGGAGCCATCCGGCAGAGGGAGCTGTCAATTTTCAGGCACCATCATGTTTGATGTAAGGCAAAGAACTATTCTCCCCTCCGACGTGGCGCAACTCGACAGCGCTGAGTCGACAGCGAGGCCGTAGCTACGTTCGGCGCGAGCACTCTGCCCCCCAGGGCCTCGGGCGCTCCTCTCATAGCTCAAGGCCTCTTCTGTCGGAGCGCCTTATATGAAAATCGGCAGCGCCATCTGTCAGTTGGCGGTGGGATTGCAGCGAATAGACTGCGAAGGTGAAGAGGGAAAGGACTAATATATATATATATATATATATATATATATATATATATATATATATATATATATATATAAAATCACATATTATAATTGTCTAACTACGATTCGTCGTCACGCTGCGTCGCGTAGTGCGAGGCGAGCCGTTAAACCGCTCTGTTGCGTAGTGCGTACGACTTAGCGATGAGCGCCGCAGGCGCTCATCGCCCGGGAAACCTCGCACAGCGAGGCGAGCCATTAAATCGTAGCACTTAAAAATACGAGGTGAAAAAAATTATGAGATAAGCGGCGGAACAAAAACAGTAAAAAAAAACACTAAATACACACTAAAAAATAAAACAAAGGTCACTTACAGCATGGGGAACCAGGCAGGACGTCTGGAAGTGCGTTGGAACTGCAATTTAGATCAATTTAGCCGAGTTACAAAGATCGAAAATCGGCTAAGCGAGAAAAAAATGGCCGACAAAAAAAATGAAAACGAGGCTATACTACTACGAACTGCGTAAAACACAGCCACAGACGTATGTGTTTGAAAAACAACGAGATAAAGGATGCGGATTAACCGCGCAATGAGTAAAAGGACAGTAACGAGTACATTTTACGAAACACAATTACAGATTTACGCATTAACACAGATTTAACAACTTTGTCTCGCGCAACATCAGATTTCCCGCCTAAACCAAACGCATTTGATGTGAAATATAAGTTGCAAGTTAACAAAAAAAAAAAAAAAAAAAATTTTAAATTTATTTTAAGAAAAAAAAAAAAGGAACAATTGTAGCGTCATGTTGTGTGGCAAACAAATTTCACTACATTTAATTTTTATTGACCGTCATTTGACCGTTTGACCATATTTACTGTTAAACCGTAGTACTTTGGCAATGAGCGCCGCAGAAAAAATGCCGCACGAACAAAACGAAAACCAGGCGACAGCACTATAACCACGGAAAACACGTACCGATAATCCGCTAAAACGCATACCACACATCATCCGCCATTTTAGGATAATGCGGAAGTACACAGCTACGTTAACGGTTTCGGATCGCGCACGCACACTATTACATTGCACACGTTCATCACGCTTACACAGCACCTCCACACCATTAATGCTGCAGCAACATCAACACAGATTGCCAGCTCTTCAACACAATGCATAAAAATAGGTAAATTCATTTATTAATTTGAATTCTATATTTCAGTAGTACACACAAAACAACATTAGCTACCTTACAATTCCATATGTATATTAATAACTAAACAACTTTTAAAACGTACACATCTGATTGCCGTCATTTTTTGACGGGCAATACGCTAGTATAGATAGATAGATAGAGAGAATTAACATGTTTACATTTCCCCCCTGCACACATTATATATATATATATATATATATATATATATATATATATATATATATATATATATATATATATATATATAGTAAAATAAACTTTCAAGCCCACATTTAATACAGTATCATTGAGCTCCTCTGGCACCTATTTACTTTTTTTTATTTTTTTATTTAATGACAACCTCCAATATACAAGTGCACAGGAATGTTCTGAGGTAAATATGCATTTAATACCATTAACACGATATATATCCCACATTCTGGAGTCCACCATGTTTCTGTTAAATTATAATAATCCTATCATGTTGTAATATATATATTCCAGTCCTCTGTCCAACCCTATACCTGTTGAAAGTGTTTTACCTCAGCTCTCCGGGCATTACTTACTCCTTAGCCCGGCTCCCGCACATCCTTTACCGGCTGCACACTCACTGACAGCCCGAGGCTGCACGGAAACAGGAGGCAGCCAATCAGCGGCGAGCTTCTATCATGAACCCGCCCAGTATTGAGAGAAAGGAGGGTTTTGATTGGAGGAGAGAGCACGCGCGGCCTGTGAAAGGGGCTGAGAGAGAGGGCCTGGAATAGTGAATGAATGGGTGGGGCTTCCCTGCTCACTACTTACTATACAAAAGGGACACTGCAAAGGTCCGAATCAATACAGAAATTAAAAGTAAAAACAATTACAACTAGTTGTAATAAAAAATTGGAAGTGGCTTAAAATTGGTATAAAAGTTGTTTTATGAATAATGTATCTGACTTCTGAGAGATTCATCAATGAATTAAGATACGAAGTGTGCGGGGGTGTAATGAGGAAGATAAGCATACCCAATGGAAAATATAGTGATAGTGACAACACATTCAATTGCTAAATTAATCTGGACATGCCCTGCTTCTCATTAACTCCATGGCTAACCTTAATTGCTGTTGATAAGCATAAATATTATGAGTTACAACAATTCATTAAATATGATAGAAAAAAAGAAAAAAGCATTTGTAAAAAAAAGGGATATTTGATAAAAGGTAACTCAGTCTAGGGCATTGTTGTCTTTATTTGTTGTTGTTCAGTCGTGTCTGAATCTCCGTGACCTTATGGTCCGCAGCACACCAGGCACATCTGTCTCACTCACTCTCCTTCCTTCTCACTCTCCTTCCTTCTCACTCTCCTTCCTTCTCACTCACTCACTCTCCTTCCTTCTCACTCACTCTCTTTCCTTCTCGCTCACTCTCCTTCCTTCTCACTCAATCTCCCTCCTCCTCACATTTCTGGTTTGGATCTGTCTAAGCAGCAAGTTGCGGGTCTTGCTTACTTGACCATGATCAGGCCCTGCAATGCTACATATAGAAACATAATTTCCGATCTTGGATTTCTGCCATGTTCTTCGGAGCTTGATATAATGTAATCTTTATGTAACTGTTGCAGTTTTGAAGCCTGCAGATTTACAGCATCAGGCAGTGTAACTAAACATGATTTACTATTTTGGCGCTCTGCCATGTATTTGCTGTTATTCACTCTGCAACGGTTGCAATTTTCAAGGCTTCAATTTTAGGAGCATTACACACAAACTCGTAATTACCACAACTATATATGTGATGTGATTAAGAACAGGAAACCTGCTATGTCCTTTCAATGACCAGCAAAACCGATTCTCTCCCCTCCATATCAGCAGCCATATTAAATTGTGATACGGTAAAAGGGCTCTATTTAAGTACACAGCATATTTTATTTACAGAAGTTTTTACTTAGTGAAGACCTTGCTTTTGGATAGAAGTTCCATAACTAAAATCTAAAGCTACAGTCTGTAGTGTTGTAGGTCTTGGGTTCAAATCCCCATTTGCCACCTTTTTTTTCCTGTTTAAAAATATGCCCTTTAGGTTATATAATAAAGCATCTGTTTTATTAGTCGTATTCTTATTCTTCCCCTAGTCCTATTGAAAAAGTTGCAGTCTGTGATTTTGAAGGTCTTGGGTTCAAATCCCCTATAGATACACTTTTTTCTTTACTCTTTGAAATCAGAAATATGTCGTTTAGGTTATATAATAAGAGTATACATATTCTTCCACTAATCTTATTGAGATTGCTGGCAGTTTAAGCTGCCACATTCCCCTATTCATATAGAAACTTGCTAACTGAATGCTGAGCAGAAAGAATGAAAACTGCAGCATAATTGCATATAAAAGGTAATAATTAACCTACTTTCAAGTGTAGTTTATCAAACCAGCATATTTTGAATTTGTAATTACAGTCCATAAATAATATTTTCTGTCTACCGATGCAAAGTTTGTCAAATTTGAATGAAAAAACACTGCAAGCGTGGGCTGTAGATGAAATCAAACAGCTGAGTCTCAGTAAAACCTTTAAAAATAAATAAATGTGAGTGTCAGAAAAGCCAGTTTTTAAAAGGAAGCTGCTTTGAAATATTTCGTTGAAAGGAAACAAACCACGAGGTGAGCGCCTGGCTGCATCCCCCCGAGACTGATGGGTGAAAAGAACTTTTAATGTCTGTTCTCCTTTGAATACAAAGTACAAGTTGTGCTGAAGGGAAGCTCTGCGGTCAGTTCAAGCAAAGCAGGTGTGCGGATCGAGCATGTGCGTGCCCGTCTGACAGGAGGGGGCACACTGCTGAGAGAGGGGCATATTTGTCTGTTGATTAAAGGATTCTTCCACTGAGAAGGGCATTTTAGTCAGCTGATATGGTGCATCATTGATGCTCAGCAAGGTTAAAATCATTTAGTTAAAATGGCTATGGTCGGTCCATGGATGTTACTAGGTATATAAAACCTATTTATTTTCATGTTTCTATGTTATTACGAATCGCTTATGAGTTTTGGTTTACTACTCCATTGCAGAGTATGCAGACAGAGACTCTGTAGGGCTGGATGTGCAGTGTAGTGTCCTAGCCAGTTAGGACCATGCCTCAGCAGAATGTTGCAGCATACTTTCCATACTTTCCTACAGTGCCTATTGCATGAAAATATAGACCAGTCAGCCTCCTAGTCAGTCTGTTATTTTTCTTATAAAGTAAGCTAAATAAAAAAACATTAAGTTACAGTGGCCCTTTAACATACCTGTAACTTCCCCTTTATCTCTCTTACCCTATCACATTCTTGACACTCTCTCTCTCTCTCTCTCTCTCTCTCTCTCTCTCTCTCTCCCTATGTTGTTTCCCTCCACTACTTACGCTTCCCTTTTCTTCCCTTCCTGTTCCCCAACCCATTTCCCAGCTCCCCCACTACTTCCCTTTCCTTCCTATTCCCCCACAAAACTACCCAGTTCCCCCCACTACTTACCCTTCTCTTCCCATTCCCTAGACCTTTTTTCCCAGCCCAGTCCCCCCCACCACTACTTACCCTTCCCTTCTCATTCCCCAGACCTATTTTCCAAGTTTCCCCACTAGTTACCCTTCTCTTCCCATTCCCCAGACCTATTTACCCAGTTCTCCCACTACTTACCCTTCTCTTCCCATTCCCAGAACAATTTTCCTAGTTTTCCCACTACTTACCCTTCCCTTCCTATTCCCCAGACCAATTTACCCAGCTACCCCCACTACTTACCCTTCCTATCCCATTCCCCAGACTCATTTACCCAGTCCCCCCACTACTTACCCTTCTCTTGCTATTCCCCAGACCTATTTTCCCAGTCCCCCCACTAGTTACCCTTCTCTTCCCATTCCCCAGACCTATTTACCCAGTTCCCCCCACTACTTACCCTTCTCTTCACATTTCCCAGACCTATTTACCCAGTTACCCCCACTACTTACTCTTCCTATCCCATTCCCCAAACCCATTTACCCAGTTCCCTCTAACTATAACTTATCCTTCCCTTCCCATTCCCCAGACCTATTTACCCAGTTCCCCCACTACTTACCATTCTCTTGCCATTCCCCAGACCTATTTTCACAGTTACCCCACTACTTACATAGTTACATAGTAATTAATGTCAAGTTCAACCTTTTAAGATCTCCTCTGATCTGCAATATGCGGATTAAATATTAATCAATTCGTTGTTAATGAATTATTAGTCAATAATTTACTTATTTATTTATAATTTTTAATTATTAATTAATCCAGAGGAAGGCAAACAGAAAAAAAACCCAAGTCAGACTTAGCCAATCGCCTCAAAAAGAAAAAAAATAATAATTCCTTCCTGACCCCAGATACTGTCAATCGGATTTCTCCCTGGATCAGTACTGTCTCTCTAATTATCCATGATAACCCTGAATTCCCTTTTTAATTAGAAATACATCCAGTCCCCTTTTAAAGTTATCTATCGAATCTGCTGTCACCACGTCCTCTGGTAGAGAATTCGACAGATTAACCACCCTTACTGTGAAGAACCCTTTTCTTTCTTTAAGGTGGAATCTTTTTACTTCTAATCTCAAGGGGTGTCCTCTTGGCACAAAAAGCTCCCTTGACAAATCTTTATAGTGACCCAGGATGTATTTATATAAGGTAATCATATCTCCTCTTAGACGCCTTTTTTCTAGAGGAAATATGTTTCATTTGGTTAGTCTTTTTTCATAACTTAGCCCCTCCATTCCCCTTATTAGTTTTGTAGCCCTTCTCTGTACTTTTTCCAGTTCTAAATTGTACTTTTTTTTTTAATTGGTGACCAAAATTGTACTCCATTTTCCAAATGACGGCGTACTAGGGATTTGTATAGTAGTGGAATTATATCTGCCTCCCTTGCTTCTATACCCTTCTTAATACATGCTAATATTTTATTTGCTTTTGCAGCTGCTGCTTGGCTTTGAGAACTGTTACCTAGGTGGTTGTCCACAAGCACTCCCAAATCCCTTTCAATGTCTGATAAACCTAGATTTGCTCCATTAAGATTATAAATTGCATGGCCATTTTCTTCCCAGATGCATAACTTTACATTGATTCATATTAAATCTCATCTGCCTTTTAGATGCCCATTCCTCAATTTTATGTAAATCCCTTTGGATGGAAAGCACATAATTATCTGATTTAATTACCTTGCACAACTTTGTGTCATCAGCGAAAATGGAGACACCACACTTCAATCCCACCTCTAAGTCATTAATAAATATGTTAAAAAGGAGAGGACCTAATACTGAACCCTGAGGAACCCCACTTACCACATTAGTCCAATTGGAGTATGTTCCATTTACAACAACCCTTTGCTTCCTGTCTTTTAGCCAGCTCTCAATCCATGAGCAGATATTTACTGCAATTCCTGTATCTCTTAGTTTGCACAATAGTCTCCCATGTGGCACTGTATCAAAAGCCTTTGCAAAATCCAAAAATACTACATCCACTGAGTTGCCTTGATCCAGGTTCCTACTAACCTCCTCATAGAAACTAATTAGATTTGTTTGACATGACCTATTCCTCATAAATCCAGGTTGACTACTACTTATAATCCTGTTCAAATAGACATATTATTGTATATTATCCCTTATTAACCCTTCTAAAAGCTTCCCCACTACAGAATGAGGCTCACTGGTATATAATTCCCCGTATTTGCTCTTGCTCCCTTTTTAAATAGAGGTATCTTATCTGCTTTTCTCCAGTCATCTGGTAGAGACCCTGTGTTGAGTGAATCTTGAAAAATTAAATATAATGGTTTGGCTATTACAGAACCCAGTTCCCTCAGTACCCTTGGATGTCCAGGGCTTTATTAACATTTATTTTTTCCAACCTCTTTTGGATTACTTCCTGTGTTAACCAATTATTTGGCAAAGGTAGTGTAGCCCCATTATGTTGCAGTGTCCCAACCACTGGTACCTCCCTTGTGTATACAGAAGAAAATAACCTTTTTAGCTCATCTGCCTTTTCCTGGTCACTAATTTTCAGATGGCCTGTGTCACATTCTAATGTTCCTATAGCTTCCTTCCTTGTCTTCTTCCCATTAATATACTTAAAAATATTTTAGGGTTTGTCTTACTCTCTTTTGTAATTAATTTTTACTTTTCTATTTTAGCCAGTCTAATCACCCTTTTGCAAGCCTTGTTGATTTCCTTGTTCGCCCGTAAAGCAGTACCTGTACCCCCTTGTTTATATAATTTAAATGTCTGTTTTTTACTCCATATCTTGATCTTTAAATCATTGTTAATCCACATTGTACGTGATTTACTCCTTTTACTTTTATTCCCACATGGTATATGCCGATGTGTATGTATTTTTAGTAAAGATTTAATTGTTGTCCATTTATGTTCAGTGTTTTTACCTATCAGTTCTCTGTCCCAGTCTATACTTTGTATTGCTGCCCTTAGACCGTTAAAATCTGCCCTTTTAAAATTTAGAGTTTTTGTTGGCCCCTTAAAATTTTGTTTTTCTAATTCAATCTCAAATGAGACTGTGTTGTGATCACTGTTTCCCAAAGGTTGCCCTATTCCAACATTTGTTACCCTTCTCTTTCCATTCGCCAGACTCATTTACCCAGTTACTCCTACTACTTACCCTTCCTATCCCATTCCACAGACCCATTTACCCAGTTCCCCCCACTACTTATCCTTTGCATTCCCCAGACCCATTTACCCAGTTCCCCCTACTTTTCCCTCATCTCCCCTTTTTCCTTCCTCCTCCCTCTCTCCCCCTGTGGCCATTCCTTGTTTTCTTCGTTCTCCTTCATCTTTCCTTTCCCCTCCCCCAAAATGTCTCCACTTTTCCCCTCTTCCTCTCCCCACTTTTCTATTGGTTCTTCCCTTCTGTCTCAACTGCTTCCCACCACTTACTCTCTCTTTCCTCTTTCAGTCCCCTCTTTGCAAAGGGAATTGTAAATGCTTTTTTTTTGTACTTATCCTCCACATTTTCATATCTTTTCCTTTGTCATTTTTAGCTTTTACATACCTGTAACTTGTATTTGACACCAATGGCCTTGCACTTGCACATCTGTTTCCTGGAACATCTACTTACAACTGTTAGCTTACACTTCTTCCTCCTTTGTTGTTAATCCATATATTCAGTAATGTCACATAGTAACTCACTTTGTCATCCTCCTGTGTGAGAAACTTCATTGTGCTCTCCAAGCTTCAATATCTGATAAACCTAGATTTGCTCCATTAAGATTATAAATTGCATGGCTATTTTTCCTTCCCAGATGCATAACTTTACATTCATTCGTATTATATCTCATCTGCCTTTTAGATGCCCATTCCTCAATTTTATGTACATTCCTTTGGATGGAAAGCACATCATTATCTGATTTAATTACCTTGCACAACTTTGTGTCATCAGTGAAAATGGAGACACCACACTCCAATCCCACCTCTAAGTCATTAATAAATAGGTTAAAAAGGAGAGGACCTAATACTGAACCCTGAGGAACCCCACTTACCACAAAAGTCCAATCGGAGTATGTTCCATTTACAACAACCCTTTGCTTCCTGTCTTTTAGCTAGCTCTCAATACATGAGCAGATATTTACTGCAATTCCTGTATCTCTTAGTTTGCACAATAGTCTCCCATGTGGCACTGTATCAAAAGCCTTTGCAAAATCCAAAAATACTACATCCACTGAGTTGCCTTAAACCAGGTACCTACTAACCTCCTCATAGAAACAAATTAGATTTGTTTGACATGACCTATTTCTCTTAAATCCAGGTTGACACCTACTTATTTTGTCATGCCCAGTGCCTGACTGGACGGTTGGGGATTACTCTGTTTATTTATGCATTTTTTGTTGCTTATGGATTTAAAATGACATTTGTATTGCAGGTATTATGATTATGTTACAGTGTGATTATAGTTTCTTCTGGGACAAGAGAGCTATGGGGTACCATAATAACTTACATGGACAATAACAGCGCTGTACCACTCTAAGCACTGAGCCAGGGAGCTGACACTTCATAACAGCAAGGTCATACATTGTTGTTATCTTGTGATGAATCACCGGGCCTCACCTGAGCAAACGCAAGGTGGCAGCACATAAGCACTACACAAAGATCAAGGGCACTTAAGTGCCATCAAATGCCATTGTCTGATGTGTCCTTGAGAGCTAGTTTAATCTTTAGAAGTCTAGGTTATTACAAAGTATGACCAGGAGTAAACTGTGACAACACATGATCTGAGTTAGGCCACATAGGCACAGAGCCAGATGGCCCCTACATAAAGGAGGAATTATCCTAAGTTAATTACCAGATAAGGGCCCTTGAGCAGTTATCTACATGACCAAATGCTGAGAGAACATGTCATAATTGGATATACATGTTCCCCCCACATGGGCAGTTACCATTGGTAGACCATTTGTGTACTGAAGGACGGGGCTTACTGTGATTGGCCAGCCTGTAGCCAGAAAACTGTATATACAGTATGTTGATAATCTCAATAAAGGTGTGACAGTTTTTGGACTTACATAATCAAGGTGTCATTCTGTGAATTAATCCTAATATTCTAAGGAATTGTATGGTGTATCCAGTGGTGGAGAATAGTCACAGTTGGTGGCTATTGTGTTCCTGATATCCTGGTTTGTTGAAGCAAGCTCCTGGGCATGTTACTTGGTTCTCGTCCATTTTCTGCTATCAGAGGAGTAAAAGGACCGCACGATGCTGCTGGGTAGGTTTGAACCAGGTTCTTACCAAGTCCAATTGAAGTAGCAGATCATGACAGCAACCCACTCCAGTATCTTTACCATGAAAACATTATGGAAGGGCATAACCAAAGGCTGGGATTTTGCCTTGCGTGCTGCTGTCCACAGGGTCACAGAGAATCGGACATGACTGAACGACTAAACAACAGAAATACATTGATTGTACTGGAAAAAATGCTTCATAGTACCGCCAATCACAGCCTGCACCACATGATGCATAGTATTTTCTTATTAAAGGACCACTGTACTATTCTAGAAAGAGGATATGGTTATTTTAATTATGCATCGATAATTAAAACAATTCCTACTTAATTTATAAACGGCAATATTCAATATTACATTTATTATTAAATTAGAGTATCAGCCTCCAGTCTACTCCCTGATAATGTCATTAAGGGGAGTATGGCTGAGAGATGTTTTAAAAAGGTTTTAAGAACAATTAGATATGATAAAAGATAGACTGCCCGCAAAAACAAAAGCTTGTTGCCAAGGTAAAAAGCTTTAGTTAAGTCTCCAGACAATGGAAATCAATGTGTTGGTGGTAAACATTATGTCTGAAAATGTAGCATCTACCTGGTAGAAAATGCCGCCTAAACCATAATAGTGGGAAGAGACCAGTAAGAAGATGAGCCTGAGCTTTGACACAAAGTTTAATATTGAATTACACTTTTTAATTAATGTAATGTTAATTTTTAAATAATCAATACCCAGCTCATGTTGTTAAAGTACTACAGTGGACCTTAAATGTTATTAGTGCACACAAGGGCTCAAAGTGGCATCACCCCAGCAATGTACGTGTTAAATTTGCTATGTTTATTTTTTTTGTATTTTTTTTTGTATTTTCTTTTTCATTTTTCCTTTTTTTTTTTTTCAAATAGTTTTTATTTTAATTCTTTTTTTACTCAGTGTTTTTCCTACTAACAGTTTGTACCCCGGGCGGGTTTAATTTTACTGGTTCATTGAGTAACATTATGCTATTTCTGCATATTTCCGTCATAACTGTCTGGCGCCTGGCCCGGATTACACAGAGCACTGTGGGCGTACCGAGGGCTCGCCCCATGTATTAACACTTCATATGCAAAGTTTATAATTTTGGTGTCAGTACTAATGTCCTCTATAGACCCCCAGTCAGATAAAGATCGGTACTAATGTCCGTATATAGATCCCAAGTCAGATAAACATCAGTATTAATGTCCTTTATAGACCCCCAATAAGATAAAGATCGGTATTAATGTCCCTCTATAGACCCCAAGTCAGATAAAGATCAGTACTAATGTCCTCTATAGAGCCCCAGTAAGATAAAGGTCAGTACTAGTGTCCTCTATAGACACCCAGTAAGATAAAGGTCGGTACTAATGTCCCTCTATGGACCCCAGTCAGATAAAGGTCAGTACTAATGTTCCTCTATAGATCCCAAGTCAGAAAAAGGTCTGTACTAATGTCCTCTTTTGACCCCAAGTAAGATAAAGGTCGGCAATAATGTTCCTCTATAGACCCCCAGTCAGATAAAGATCGGTACTAATGTCCCTCTATAGACCCTCAGTAAGATAAAGGTCAGTACTAATGTTTCTCTATAGACTGCCAGTCAGATAAAGGTCGGTACTAATGTCCTCTATAGACCCCCAGTCAGATAAAGATCGGTACTAATGTGCCTCTATAGAACCCCCAGTCAGATAAAGGTCGGTACTAATGTCCCTCTATAGACCCTCAGTAAGATAAAGGTCAGTACTAATGTTCTCTATAGACTCCCAGTCAGATAAAGGTCGGTACTAATGTCCTCTATAGACCCCCAGTAAGATAAAGGTCAGTAGTAATGTCCCTCTTTAGACCCCCAGTCAAATAAAGCTCGGTACTAATGTCCCTCTATTGACCCCCAGTCAGATAAAGGTCAGTACTAATGTCCTCTCTAGACCCTTAGTCAGATAAAGGTCCGTAGTAATGTTCCTCTATAGACCCCCAGTCAGATAAAGGTCAGTACTAAAGTCCCTCTATAGACCCCAAGTCAGATAAAGGTTGGTACTAATGTCCTCTATCGACCCTAAATAAGATAAAGGTTGGTACTAATGTCCCTCTATAGACCCCCAGTCAGATAAAGGTCAGTACTAATGTCCCTCTATAGACCCCAAGTCAGAAAAAGGTCGGTACTAATGTCCTCTATAGACCCAAGTAAGATAAGGGTCGGTAATAATGTCCCTCTATAAACCCCCAGTCAGATAAAGGTCAATACTAATGTCCTCTATAGACCCCCAGGCCCACTTGTTATTGATATATTGTTATGTTGTGGTCTAGGGGATAAAGTATTATAAGTTTATCCCTTAGCATATTCCCATACCTCCCATGTTTAGGCTCATTGTAATGAGTATCCTGTGAGGGATCTAATGGTATATATTGGTTCTATGTGGGTGAAACATTGTGTGTTATATTTGTAAATATGAATGTATGTTCAGTAGCGTCGGGGAGGTCTGCCAGTGCAGACCTCCGTTAGTTTTTTTTCTTTTTTTTTTTTAGAGCGCGAATGGTTCCGCGGCCCAGCCGGGGCTGAAGGAGAGAAGGCCGGGGACATCGCGGGTAGGTAAGTGAAATGTATATTTAGATGTTTATTTGTGTATTTTATTTATTGTTTATATATTGTATTCATGTATTCATGTATTGTGTTTTTTTTTTAACAGGGCCGCGCCGGAAGAGCTAAACAGTGACTGGACATGCTGTAAAGGTGAGTTGAATATTTAGAATGTATAGAATGTTTATTTATTTGATGTTAATGTTTTGTACTAATTTTTATTTTTTGTTTGACCCATAGGTTAGTGATCTGAAGCAACATCTTAAAGGTAAGTGGTCTTAATTTATTGATTTTAGCTTAGAATTAGGGTCTGTGTATGTAGTTAGGACTGTAATTATTTTATTTTAGTTTAGAATAAGGGTCTGTGTATGTAGTTAGGACTGTAATTATTTTATTTTACTTTAGAATAATGGTCTGTGTATGTAGTTAGGATTTTTTGTATATTAGATAGATAGGGGGATGTATTTGATATAGTTAGGATTTATTTTAAATTAAATAGATTGTATGTTAGATAGATAGGGGGTATTTGATTAGGACTATATGTAATATATTATATGTAATATATTATATGTAATATATTATATTTAATATATTATATGTAATGTATGTAATGTCATGTATTGTATGTAATGTATGTAATGTATTATATGTAATATATTATATGTAATATATTATATTTAATATATTATATGTAATGTCATGTATTGTATGTAATGTATGTAATGTATTATATGTAATATATTATATGTAATATATTATATTTAATATATTATATGTAATGTCATGTATTGTATGTAATGTATGTAATGTATTATATGTATGTATTGTATTGTGTTTATCTGTCTTTCCTTTTCAGGTGTGTAATTTTTTTATTTTCTGTAGTGGGGGGTGGGGTTGTAATGTATTTTTTTGTTTTCTGTAGTGGGGGGTGGGGTTGTAATTGTTTTTTGTTTTCTGTACTGTAGGTTTTTTTGTTTTTTGTACTGTAGGTTTTTTGTTTTCTGTGCTGTAGGTTTTTTATTTTTTGTAATTAGAGTGGTGGGAAGGTTTATTAGGGGGTAGGTAGTGTAGGTAGGTAGTGTAAGTGTTAATAGATTAGTGTAGAGGGGGGTTAGTTTAGATTAAATGGTTTATTGGGGGTTATAGTGTAGTGTTTGTAGTTAGTGTCATGATGGTCCTTGAGGACCATCATGGCACTTATGTGGTTAATGTTGGGTTGTAACAGGCCCATAATGGTAATAATATACCCTTATGGGACTGATGGGGTTAAATAGAGCCTTATGGTGGTCTGGATTGACCATCATGAGTTAATGGGTTAATTTAGGCCTTATGGTGGTCTGTATTGACCACCATGAGTTAATGGGTTAATTAGAGCCTTATGGTGGTCTGGATTGACCACCATGAGTTAATGGGTTAAATAGAGCCTTATGGTGGTCTGGATTGACCATCATGAGTTAATGGGTTAATTAGAGCCTTATGGTGGTCTGGATTGACCACCATGAGTTAATGGGTTAAATAGAGCCTTATGGTGGTCTGGATTGACCATCATGAGTTAATGGGTTAATTTAGGCCTTATGGTGGTCTGTATTGACCACCATGAGTTAATGGGTTAATTAGAGCCTTATGGTGGTCTGTATTGACCACCATGAGTTAATGGGTTAAATAGAGCCTTATGGTGGTCTGGATTGACCATCATGAGTTAATGGGTTAATTTAGGCCTTATGGTGGTCTGTATTGACCACCATGAGTTAATGGGTTAATTAGAGCCTTATGGTGGTCTGGATTGACCACCATGAGTTAATGGGGTAATTATAGTTGCCTGGGGTTAATATTTTTAGTGCGAGTCCTTTCAGGACCTTTACGGTCCTTTGAGGACCCGCGAGGCGGGAAATTTAAAATTGAATTGCAGCAGGGTCACGATCGGTGCCGATCGGGGCCCCCCGCTGCAGGGGGTTTATGTGGGGACACTTCGGGGGTCCCGATGGGGACCCCAAGCATAGAGGGGGGTTAATTTTAAGTGCCGCGGCCGGGATTGGGTAATAGTGTGCCGCGGTCCCTTTAAGGAGCCGCGGCGGGGAATTTAAAAGTTTTAAATGCAGCGGGGGGCCTGATCTATGCAGATCGGGGCCCCCCCCTGCAATGGGTTTATGTGGGGACACTTCGGGGGTCCCGATGGGGACCCCCAGCATAGAGGGGGGTTAATTTTAAGTGCCGCGGCCGGGATTGGGTAATAGTGTGCCGCGGTCCCTTTAAGGAGCCGCGGCGGGGAATTTAAAAGTTTTAAATGCAGCGGGGGGCCTGATCTATGCAGATCGGGGACCCCCGCTGCAAGGGGTTAATGTGGGGGTGCTGCAGGGGTCCCGATAGAGACCCCTGCAGCATGGGGATGTGTATAGGGTGCAGGGGGGAGCCTCACACTGCTGTCTCGGGCTGTTCCGAGGCAGCACGTAGAGGCTTTCGGATCCCTTGCGTGGACTTTTTGTCCACGTAGGGATTCTTACGATATGCGAGACTCGTGCATAGATTTAAGGCTACGTAGCTCTCTCGGAGCCTATTCTCGGCCATTTTCTCGCAGTCATATCGTAAAGCAGGCTGCGAGAGATTCGGTTCTCGCAAACAGCAGGAAAACTGCCTTTTGCGAGCACCGAGAGAACTACGAGGGAGAATTTAATAGGGCCCTAAGTGTCCAGCAGAGTACTAACAATGGGGAGCTCACAGCTGGAGAGCAGACAGGCAGGCACCCAGAAACAATGGGATGGCCTGAGGCTTCTCAGCCTTCCTAGCATGGGCACAGGAGAGCCAAGGCATGCTTTCCCCTGGAGATTCAGAGCCCAAATGAATTAGTTGGCCACGCCTAGTGGGCGGACCTGGGAGGGGACTATTGGTTCACACACAGTTCCCCTTCATGATTGGCCAGAGGTCATTTGGGGCTGGCTAAGGGTAGCCACTTCCCCCATTCTTGTGTGATGTGGTTAAATATGCTGTTCTGAAATAAAACATTGTTCATGATTTTCATCAAGACTTTGTGTTCAGGTGTATTATTGACCCAGGGGCATATGCTGGTAGAGGAGATCGTTTCTGACTCCCTTCCAGTTTTCCCAGGCACGTTACCAATGAGCTGGGACTTATGCTCTTGCATCCGCAAGGACTGTCCATTGGTCTGAGTCACCCAAATCTTAGGTCTAAAACCTACTGGGAATAAGAGTACTAGGATACTCTAGATCCAATCATCATAGTAGATTGTGACAATTGGCTGGCAGAGGTGGGAAGCTCAGAGAAATGGAACAGCAATATGAGGAAGATATTACCAAAGAAGCAAAAAGACGGTTTAAAGAAGCCAGACACTTTTTTTCAGAAAAGTTAACAGCACAAGAGGTGGGCTGCGTGCTTGACCAGATGTTCCAGAGAATATGGAAAGAGCGCATGTGGGTAAGCAAAATGGAGGCGACCACATATACAAGGCCGTGCCCTGGGCTGTCTGAGGCCCAGAAAGCAGAACTAGCTCAGAGTTTGCTAGAGGAGCTCTCTGAGTGGGATGTGTCAGAGGATCAGGAGGAGGGGGAAGGGGTAAACCCTGACCCTGTACCACCTCCTGGGAATGGAGACTGTTTTCCCCTAAAAAATGCAGAGACTGTGTCAGAGCCTAGAAGGGATGGTAAAGTTAGCTTGGGACCAAATCACCAGCTCCAAGAGTCAGAGACCCAGGGGAATGTTCCCTGGGTGGGGTCAGATAACCCATGTTTGTCCCCTGATACCCCAAGAGACTTAATCCCAGAGGAAATGCTAGCCGAGCACAGTTTCTCCAAACGGGTCATGCCTGAGGTACCGGATGTGGAAAAGGTCTCACCTGAGGACTACCTTCCAGCACAAATCCTGGCAGAAACCCCAGTAACTGCTCAACAAGTAGGGTCAGATGAACTAAGTCTGCCCTCAGAAGTTCTAGGCAATGTGTTTGGGCCAGAACTGCTCATGGAGGCAGGGGCTCAGGATTGCTATTTAAGAGACTGTGGGTAGGGAAAGGAACTGGTTCCTAGCTGCAGGGAACCGGTCCTCACACAGGAGGAGGCAGTGGCACCAGGGCTAGGGATAGCCGTGCCTGCCTGGGAGAAAGAGCCATGGGTGCATTGCGGCACCCCAAAGGATTGTGTATGTAGTGAGGACTTGCCTGAGATGACCAGTGTCCAGGAGTCCAATACAAACTCTGGAGCAGACAAAGCTCAGAGGGCCCAGGAATCCACAAAGGATGAGGCCCAAGTTGCCAAGCAAAAGATAACAGAAGAAGAGGGTCAGCTGAGGGCCCCAAAGAACAGGCTGGGTGAGAATTGCGATATTCCCCAGCCTACATCAGAGAGCCAGAGCACAGTCACTCAACCAAAGGCAATGGAGTAGGTAAAGGAGGAGTGTAAGCACAGTCTGGGTGGGAACAGCGTAGTTCTCGAGGCTGCAACACAGACAGACCCAGGGGAAGAAAACCAGGAGGGTCTGTCCAAAGATACAGATTTCCAGGAGCCAGAGCAAAGGGAGCATCCAAGTCCGGACTCCATCAGGGACGCTGGAGTCAAGCGCAGACCGCTATGTACTTTACTGCAGTTATTGTGTTATTGGGCTACCGACAATAATGATTTTGCTGAGAGAAGTACTGGACTGCCCCCTTGCAATCCCATAGGCTCAGAGACTGTTTTAGAAATTCCAGCCCAGCTGTGGGGACTGGATGAGGGGAAAGGGGTTGCTATGGGACAGGGGTTGTTTTATGGGGCTCCCAAAAATACTTTTTTGCCTCAGAAGAGTGTATGGGTGCAACCCACTGTGTCCCCAGTGACTTCCATGCTGCTGCCCAAGAAGAGAGAGGTGGGATCCTGGACTACTTGGGTGGGGGTGCAGGGGAAGAGCAATTTGCTCTATACAGTGGGAGCAAGGCCAAGGGCTGGGGGAGGTCTTTACTCTGCACCTTGGGACTGTGTGCGCACTGACATGAACTTGCCTAGCATGCAGCGGGCCTGGCCAAACCAGCAGATTCATGACTATCAGCGTAGCTGGGAAAATCTTGGATGTTCCCTGTCACGCTTGGGGAAGGTTTGTCATAAATCATTCAGTGGCCATATTGTGTTTGGACAAAGTTCATGGCTCATGCTGTGGAAGAAAAGGTTTGGGGCCCACTTGTTATTAATATATTGTTATGTTGTGGTCTAGGGGATAAAGTATTATAAGTTTATCCCTAAGCATATTCCCATACCTCCCATGTTTAGGCTCATTGTAATGAGTATCCTGTGAGGGATCTAATGGGATATATTGGTTATATGTGGGTGAAACATTGTGTGTTATATTTGTAAATATGAATGTATGTTATTATATTAGTATGTTATTATATTGTAGAGGGGAAGCCCATTGAATACAGCAAAGCCTCCTTTGTTCCCAAAGGCCTGTTAATCCCATTAGCTAAGTGTCCAGCAGAGTACTAACAATGGGGAGCTCACAGCTGGAGAGCAGACAGGCAGGCACCCAGAAACAATGGGATGGCCTGAGGCTTCTCAGCCTTCCTAGCATGGGCACAGGAGAGCCAAGGCATGCTTTCCCCTGGAGATTCAGAGCCCAAATGAATTAGTTGGCCACGCCTAGTGGGCGGACCTGGGAGAGGACTATTGGTTCACACACAGTTCCCCTTCATGATAGGCCAGAGGTCATTTGGGACTGGCTAAGGGTAGCCACTTCCCCCATCCTTGTGTGATGTGGTTAAATATGCTGTTCTGAAATAAAACATGGTTCATGATTTTCATCAAGACTTTGTGTGCAGGTGTATTATTGACCCAGGGGCATATGCTGGCAGAGGAGATCGTTTCTTCCAGATTTCCCAGGCACGATACCAATGAGCTGGGACTTATGCTCTTGCATCCGCAAGGACTTTCCATTGGTCTGAGTCACCCAAATCTTAGGCCTGAAACCTAATGGGAATAAGAGTACTAGGATACTCTAGATCCCATCATCATAATAGGTTGTGACACCCCCAGTCAGATAAAGGTCAGTACTAATGTCCCTCTATTGACCCCCAGTCAGATAAAGGTTAGTACTAATGTCCCTCTATTGAACCTCAGGCAGATAAAGGTCAGTACTAATGTCCCTCTATAGAACCCCCAGTCAGAAAAAGGTCAGTACTAATGTCCCTCTATAGACCCCAGTCAGAAAAAGGTTGGTACTAATGTTCCTTAAAGACAACCAGTCAGAGAAAGGTTGGTACTTATGTCCCTCTGTAGACCTCCAGTCAGATAAAGGTCAGTACTAATGTCCCTCTGTAGAGCCCCAGTCAGATAAAAGGTCGATACTAATGTCACTCTATTGACCCCCAGTCAGATAGAGGTCAGTACTACTGTCCTCTATAGAACCCCAGTCAGATAAAGGTCAGTACTAATGTCCCTCTATAGACCCCCAGTAAGATAAAGGTCAGTACTAATGTTCCTCTATAGACCCCCAGTCAGATAATGGTCAGTACTAATGTTCCTCGATAGACCCTCAGTCAGATAAAGGTCAGAACTAATGTTACTCTATAGAGCCCCAGTCAGATAAATGTCAGTACTAATGTTCCTCTATAGAACCCCCAGTCAGATAAAGGTCAGTACTAATGTTCCTCTATAGACCCTCAGTCAGATAAAGGTCAGTACTAATGTTCCTCAGTCAGATAAAGATTGGTACTAATGTGCCTCTATTGACCCCCAGTTAGATAAAGATCGATACTAATGTTCCTTGAAGACAACCAGTCAGAGAAAGGTTGGTACTAATGTCCTTCTGTAGACCCCCAATCAGATAAAAGGTCAATACTAATGTCCTGTATAGACCCTCAGTCAGATAAAGATCGGTACTAATGTCCCTCTATTGACCCCCAGTAAGATGAAGGTCGGTACTAATGTCCCTCTATAGACCCCCAGTCAGATAAAGGTCAGTACTACTGTCCCCTATAGAACCTCAGTCAAATAAAGGTTAGTACTAATATCCCTCTATAGACCCCCATTCAGATAAAGGTCAGTACTACTGTCCTCTATAGAACCCCAGTCAGATAAAGGTCAGTACTAATGTTCCTCTATAGAACCCCCAGTCAGATAAAGGTCAGTACTAATGTTCCTCTATAGACCCTCAGTCAGATAAAGTTCAGTACTAAAATTCCTCTATAGAGCCCCAGTCAGATAAAGGTCGGTACTAATGTCCTCTATAGACCCCCAGTCAGATAAAAGTCAGTACTAATGTCCCTCTATAGACCCCCAGTCAAATAAAGGTCAGTACTAATATCCCTCTATAGACCCCCAGTCAGATAAAGGTCAGTACTAATGTCCCTCTATAGACCCCCAGTCAAATAAAGGTCAGTACTAATATCCCTCTATAGACCCCCAGTCAAATAAAGGTCAGTACTAATATCCCTCTATAGACCCCAAGTGAGATAAAGGTCAGTACTAATATCCCTCTATAGACCCCAAGTCAGATAAAGGTCAGTACTAATGTTTCTCTATAGACCCCCAAAGATAAAGGTCAGTACCAACGTCCCTCTATAGAACCCAGTCAGATAAACGTCAGTACTAATGTCCTCTATAGACCCCCAATAAGATAAAGGTTGGTATTAATGTCCCTCTATAGACCCCAAGTCAGATAAAGGTCAGTACTAATGTCCTCTATAGACCCCCAGTAAGATAAAGGTCGGTACTAATGTCCGTCTATGGACCCCCAGTCAGATAAAGGTCAGTACTAATGTTCCTCTATAGACCCCAAGTCAGAAAAAGGTCTGTACTAATGTCCTCTATAGACCCCCAGTAAGATAAAGGTCCGCTATAATGTCCCTCTATAGACCCCCAGTCAGATAAAGATCGGTACTAATGTGCCTCTATGGACCCCCATTCAGATGAAGGTCGGTACTAATGTCCCTCGATAGACCCCCCAGTCAGATAAAGGTCAGTACTAATGTCCCTCTAAGGACTCCCAGTCAAATAAAGGTCAGTAATAATTTCCCTCTATTGACCCCCAGTCAGATAAAGGTCGGTACTAATGTCCCTCTATAGAACCCCCAGTCAGATAAAGGTCAGTACTAATGCCCATCAATGGAACCCCAATCAGATAAAGTTCAGTACTAATGTCCCTCTATAGACCCCCAGTCAGATAAAGATCGATACTAATGTAACTTGAAGACAATAGACCCCAAGTCAGATAAAGGTCAATACTAATGTTTCTCTATAGACCCCCAGAGATAAAGGTCAGTACTAATGTCCCTCTATAGATCCCAGTCAGATAAACGTAAGTACGAATGTCCTCTATAGACCCCCAATAAGATAAAGGTTGGTATTAATGTCCCTCTATAGACCCCAAGTCAGATAAAGGTCAGTACTAATGTCCTCTATAGACCCCCAGTAAGATAAAGGTCGGTACTAATGTCCCTCTATGGACCCCCAGTCAGATAAAGGTCAGTACTAATGTTCCTCTATAGACCCCAAGTCAGAAAAAGGTCTGTACTAATGTCCTCTATAGACCCCCAGTAAGATAAAGGTCCGCTATAATGTCCCTCTATAGACCCCCAGTCAGATAAAGATCGGTACTAATGTGCCTCTATTGACCCCCATTCAGATGAAGGTTGGTACTAATGTCCCTCGATAGACCCCCCAGTCAGATAAAGGTCAGTACTAATGTCCCTCAATGGAACCCCAATCAGATAAAGTTCAGTACTAATGTCCCACTATAGACCCCCAGTCAGATAAAGATCGATACTAATGTACCTTGAAGACAATAGACCCCCAGTCAGATAAAGGTCAGTACTACTGTCCTCTATAGAACCTCAGTCAGATAAAGGTCAGTATTAATGTTCCTCTATAGAGCCCCAGTAAAATAAAGGTCAGTACTAATATCCCTCTATAGACCCCCAGTCAGATAAAGGTTGGTACTAATGTCCTCTATAGACCCTTAGTCAGATAAAGGTCAGTACTAATATCCATCCACAGACCCCAAGTCAAATAAAGGTCAGTACTTATGTCCCTCTATAGACCCCAAGTGAGATAAAGGTCAGTACTAATGTCCCTCTATAGACCCCAAGTCAGATAATGGTCAGTACTAATGTTTCTCTATAGACCCCCAGAGATAAAGGTCAGTACTAATGTCCCTCTATGGACCCCCAGTCAGATAAAGGTCAGTACTAATGTTTATCTATAGACTCCCAGTCAGATAAAGGTCAGTACTAATGTCCTCTATAGACCCCCAGTCAGATAAAGATCGGTTCTAATGTACCTCTATAGAACCCACAATCAGATAAAGGTCGGTACTAATGTCCCTCTATAGACCCTCAGTAAGATAAACGTCAGTACTAATGTTTCTCTATAGACTCCCAGTCAGATAAATGTCGGTACTAATGTGCTCTATAGACCCCCAGTAAGATAAAGGTCAGTAGTAATGTCCCTCTTTAGACCCCTAGTCAAATAAAGCTTGGTACTAATGTCCTTCTATTGACACCCAGTCAGGTAAAGGTAAGTACTAAAGTCCTCTATAGACCCCCAGTCAGATAAAGGTCAGTAGTAATGTTCCTCTATAGACCCCCAGTCAGATAAAGGTCAGTACTAATGTCCCTCTATAGACCCCAAGTCAGATAAAGGTCGGTACTAATGTCCTCTATAGACCATAAATAAGATAAAGGTTGGTACTAATGTCCCTCTATAGACCCCCAGTCAGATAAAGGTCAGTACTAATGTCCCTCTATAGACCCCAAGTCAGATAAAGATCGGTTCTAATGTACCTCTATAGAACCCACAATCAGATAAAGGTCGGTACTAATGTCCCTCTATAGACCCTCAGTAAGATAAACGTCAGTACTAATGTTTCTCTATAGACTCCCAGTCAGATAAATGTCGGTACTAATGTGCTCTATAGACCCCCAGTAAGATAAAGGTCAGTAGTAATGTCCCTCTTTAGACCCCTAGTCAAATAAAGCTTGGTACTAATGTCCTTCTATTGACACCCAGTCAGGTAAAGGTAAGTACTAAAGTCCTCTATAGACCCCCAGTCAGATAAAGGTCAGTAGTAATGTTCCTCTATAGACCCCCAGTCAGATAAAGGTCAGTACTAATGTCCCTCTATAGACCCCAAGTCAGATAAAGGTCGGTACTAATGTCCTCTATAGACCATAAATAAGATAAAGGTTGGTACTAATGTCCCTCTATAGACCCCCAGTCAGATAAAGGTCAGTACTAATGTCCCTCTATAGACCCCAAGTCAGAAAAAGGTCGGTACTAATGTCCTCTATAGACGCCCACAAGATAAGGGTCGGTAATAATGTCCCTCTTTAAACCCCTAGTCAGATAAAGGTCAATACTAATGTCCTCTATAGACCCCCAGTCAAAAAAAGGTCAGTACTAATGTCCCTCTATTGACCCCCAGTCAGATAAAGGTCAGTACTAATGTCCCTCTATAGACCCCCAGTCAAATAAAGGTCAGTACTAATATCCCTCTATAGACCCCCAGTCAAATAAAGGTCAGTACTAATATCCCTCTATAGACCCCAAGTGAGATAAAGGTCAGTACTAATATCCCTCTATAGACCCCAAGTCAGATAAAGGTCAGTACTAATGTTTCTCTATAGACCCCCAAAGATAAAGGTCAGTACCAACGTCCCTCTATAGAACCCAGTCAGATAAACGTCAGTACTAATGTCCTCTATAGACCCCCAATAAGATAAAGGTTGGTATTAATGTCCCTCTATAGACCCCAAGTCAGATAAAGGTCAGTACTAATGTCCTCTATAGACCCCCAGTAAGATAAAGGTCGGTACTAATGTCCGTCTATGGACCCCCAGTCAGATAAAGGTCAGTACTAATGTTCCTCTATAGACCCCAAGTCAGAAAAAGGTCTGTACTAATGTCCTCTATAGACCCCCAGTAAGATAAAGGTCCGCTATAATGTCCCTCTATAGACCCCCAGTCAGATAAAGATCGGTACTAATGTGCCTCTATTGACCCCCATTCAGATGAAGGTCGGTACTAATGTCCCTCGATAGACCCCCCAGTCAGATAAAGGTCAGTACTAATGTCCCTCTAAGGACTCCCAGTCAAATAAAGGTCAGTACTAATTTCCCTCTATTGACCCCCAGTCAGATAAAGGTCGGTACTAATGTCCCTCTATAGAACCCCCAGTCAGATAAAGGTCAGTACTAATGCCCATCAATGGAACCCCAATCAGATAAAGTTCAGTACTAATGTCCCTCTATAGACCCCCAGTCAGATAAAGATCGATACTAATGTACCTTGAAGACAATAGACCCCAAGTCAGATAAAGGTCAATACTAATGTTTCTCTATAGACCCCCAGAGATAAAGGTCAGTACTAATGTCCCTCTATAGATCCCAGTCAGATAAACGTAAGTACGAATGTCCTCTATAGACCCCCAATAAGATAAAGGTTGGTATTAATGTCCCTCTATAGACCCCAAGTCAGATAAAGGTCAGTACTAATGTCCTCTATAGACCCCCAGTAAGATAAAGGTCGGTACTAATGTCCCTCTATGGACCCCCAGTAGGATAAAGGTCAGTACTAATGTTCCTCTATAGACCCCAAGTCAGAAAAAGGTCTGTACTAATGTCCTCTATAGACCCCCAGTAAGATAAAGGTCCGCTATAATGTCCCTCTATAGACCCCCAGTCAGATAAAGATCGGTACTAATGTGCCTCTATTGACCCCCATTCAGATGAAGGTTGGTACTAATGTCCCTCGATAGACCCCCCAGTCAGATAAAGGTCAGTACTAATGTCCCTCTAAGGACTCCCAGTCAAATAAAGGTCAGTACTAATTTCCCTCTATTGACCCCCAGTCAGATAAAGGTCGGTACTAATGTCCCTCTATAGAACCCCCAGTCAGATAAAGGTCAGTACTAATGTCCATCAATGGAACCCCAATAAGATAAAGTTCAGTACTAATGTCCCACTATAGACCCCCAGTCAGATAAAGATCGATACTAATGTACCTTGAAGACAATAGACCCCCAGTCAGATAAAGGTCAGTACTACTGTCCTCTATAGAACCTCAGTCAGATAAAGGTCAGTATTAATGTTCCTCTATAGAGCCCCAGTAAAATAAAGGTCAGTACTAATATCCCTCTATAGACCCCCAGTCAGATAAAGGTTGGTACTAATGTCCTCTATAGACCCTTAGTCAGATAAAGGTCAGTACTAATATCCATCCACAGACCCCAAGTCAAATAAAGGTCAGTACTTATGTCCCTCTATAGACCCCAAGTGAGATAAAGGTCAGTACTAATGTCCCTCTATAGACCCCAAGTCAGATAATGGTCAGTACTAATGTTTCTCTATAGACCCCCAGAGATAAAGGTCAGTACTAATGTCCCTCTATGGACCCCCAGTCAGATAAAGGTCAGTACTAATGTTTATCTATAGACTCCCAGTCAGATAAAGGTCAGTACTAATGTCCTCTATAGACCCCCAGTCAGATAAAGATCGGTTCTAATGTACCTCTATAGAACCCACAATCAGATAAAGGTCGGTACTAATGTCCCTCTATAGACCCTCAGTAAGATAAACGTCAGTACTAATGTTTCTCTATAGACTCCCAGTCAGATAAATGTCGGTACTAATGTGCTCTATAGACCCCCAGTAAGATAAAGGTCAGTAGTAATGTCCCTCTTTAGACCCCTAGTCAAATAAAGCTTGGTACTAATGTCCTTCTATTGACACCCAGTCAGGTAAAGGTAAGTACTAAAGTCCTCTATAGACCCCCAGTCAGATAAAGGTCAGTAGTAATGTTCCTCTATAGACCCCCAGTCAGATAAAGGTCAGTACTAATGTCCCTCTATAGACCCCAAGTCAGATAAAGGTCGGTACTAATGTCCTCTATAGACCCTAAATAAGATAAAGGTTGGTACTAATGTCCCTCTATAGACCCCCAGTCAGATAAAGGTCAGTACTAATGTCCCTCTATAGACCCCAAGTCAGAAAAAGGTCGGTACTAATGTCCTCTATAGACGCCCAGTAAGATAAGGGTCGGTAATAATGTCCCTCTATAAACCCCTAGTCAGATAAAGGTCAATACTAATGTCCTCTATAGACCCCCAGTCAAAAAAAGGTCAGTACTAATGTCCCTCTATTGACCCCCAGTCAGATAAAGGTCGGTACTAATGTCCCTCTATAGAACCCCCGGCCAGATATAGGTCGGTACTAATGTCCCTCTATAGACCCCCCAGTCAGATAAAGGTCAGTACTAATGTCCCTCTAAGGACCCCCAGTCAGAAAAAGGTCGGTACTAATGTCCCTCAATGGAACCCCAATCCGATAAAGTTCCGTACTAATGTCCCTCTATAAACCCCCCAGTCAGATAATGATCGATACTAATGTTCCTTAAAGACAACCAGTCAGAGAAAGGTTGGTACTAATGTCCCTCTGTAGACCCCCGGTCAGATAAAGGTCAGTACTAATGTCCCTCTTTAGACCCCCAGTAAGATAAAAGGTCAATACTAATGTCACTCTATTGACCCCCAGTCAGATAAAGGTCAGTACTACTGTCCTCTATAGAACCCCAGTCAGATAAAGGTCAGCACTAATGTCCCTCTATAGACCACCAGTAAGATAAAGGTCAGTACTAATGTTCCTCTATAGACCCCCAGTCAGATAAAGGTCAGTACTAATGTTCCTCTATTGACCCCCAGTTAGATAAAGATCGATACTAATGTTCCTTGAAGACAACCAGTCAGAGAAAGGTGGGTACTAATGTCCCTCTGTAGACCCCCGGTCAGATAAAGGTCAGTACTAATGTCCCTCTGTAGACCCCCAGTAAGATAAAAGGTCAATACTAATGTCACTCTATTGACCCCCAGTCAGATAAAGGTCAGTACTACTGTCCTCTATAGAACCTCAGTCAGATAAAGGTCAGTACTAATGTTCCTCTATAGAGCCCCAGTCAAATAAAGGTCAGTACTAATATCCCTCTTTAGACCCCCAGGCAGATAAAGGTTGGTACTAATGTCCTCTATAGACCCCCAGTCAGATAAAAGTCAGTACTAATGTCCCTCTTTGGACCCCCAGTCAAATAAAGGTCAGTACTAATATCCTTCTATAGACCCCCAGTCAGATAAAGGTTGGTACTAATGTCCTCTATAGACCCTTAGTCAGATAAAGGTCAGTACTACTGTCCTCTATAGAAACCCAGTCAGATAAAGGTCAGTACTTATGTCCCTCTTTAGACCCCAAGTGAGATAAAGGTCAGTACTAATGTCCCTCTATAGACCCCAAGTCAGATAATGGTCAGTACTAATTTTTCTCTATAGACCCCCAGAGATAAAGGTCAGTACTAATGTCCCTCTATAGACCCCCAGTCAGATAAAGGTCAGTACTAATGTCCTCTATAGACCCCCAGTAAGATAAAGGTCGGTACTAATGTCCCTCTATGGACCCCCAGTCAGATAAAGGTCAGTCCTAAAGTTTCTCTATAGACTCCCAGTCAGATAAAGGTCAGTACTAATGTCCTCTATAGACCCCCAGTCAGATAAAGATCGGTTCTAATGTGCCTCTATAGAACCCACAATCAGATAAAGGTCGGTACTAATGTCCCTCTATAGACCCCTAGTCAAATAAAGCTCGGTACTAATGTCCTTCTATTTACCCCCAGTCAGGTAAAGGTCAGTACTAAAGTCCTCTATAGACCCTTAGTCAGATAAAGGTCAGTAGTAATGTTCCTCTATAGACCCCAGTCAGATAAAGGTCGGTACAAATGTCCTCTATAGACCCCCAGTCAGATAAAGATCGGTACTAATGTGCCTCTATAGAACCCCCAGTCAGATAAAGGTCGGTACTAATGTCCCTCTATAGACCCTCAGTAAGATAAAGGTCAGTACTAATGTTTCTCTATAGACTCCAAGTCAGATAAAAGTCAGTACTAATGTCCTCTATAGACCCCCAGTCAGATAAAGATCGGTTCTAATGTGCCTCTATAGAACTCACAATCAGATAAAGGTCAGTACTAATGTTCCTCTATAGACCCCCAGTCAGATAAAGGTCAGTACTAATGTTCCTCTATTGACCCCCAGTTAGATAAAGATCGATACTAATGTTCCTTGAAGACAACCAGTCAGAGAAAGGTGGGTACTAATGTCCCTCTGTAGACCCCCGGTCAGATAAAGGTCAGTACTAATGTCCCTCTGTAGACCCCCAGTAAGATAAAAGGTCAATACTAATGTCACTCTATTGATCCCCAGTCAGATAAAGGTCAGTACTACTGTCCTCTATAGAACCTCAGTCAGATAAAGGTCAGTACTAATGTTCCTCTATAGAGCCCCAGTCAAATAAAGGTCAGTACTAATATCCCTCTTTAGACCCCCAGGCAGATAAAGGTTGGTACTAATGTCCTCTATAGACCCCCAGTCAGATAAAAGTCAGTACTAATGTCCCTCTTTGGACCCCCAGTCAAATAAAGGTCAGTACTAATATCCCTCTATAGACCCCCAGTCAGATAAAGGTTGGTACTAATGTCCTCTATAGACCCTTAGTCAGATAAAGGTCAGTACTAATATCCATCCACCTACCCCAAGTCAGATAAAGGTCAGTACTTATGTCCCTCTATAGACCCCAAGTGAGATAAAGGTCAGTACTAATGTCCCTCTATAGACCCCAAGTCAGATAATGGTCAGTACTAATGTTTCTCTATAGACCCCCAGAGATAAAGGTCAGTACTAATGTCCCTCTATAGACCCCCAGTCAGATAAAGGTCAGTACTAATGTCCTCTATAGACCCCCAGTAAGATAAAGGTCGGTACTAATGTCCCTCTATGGACCCCCAGTCAGATAAAGGTCAGTACTAAAGTTTCTCTATAGACTCCCAGTCAGATAAAGGTCAGTACAAATGTCCTCTATAGACCCCCAGTCAGATAAAGATCGGTTCTAATGTGCCTCTATAGAACCCACAATCAGATAAAGGTCGGTACTAATGTCCCTCTATAGACCCCTAGTCAAATAAAGCTCGGTACTAATGTCCTTCTATTGACCCCCAGTCAGGTAAAGGTCAGTACTAAAGTCCTCTATAGACCCTTAGTCAGATAAAGGTCAGTAGTAATGTTCCTCTATAGACCCCAGTCAGATAAAGGTCGGTACAAATGTCCTCTATAGACCCCCAGTAAGATAAAGGTCGGTACTAATGTCCCTCTATGGACCCCCAGTCAGATAAAGGTCAGTACTAATGTTTCTCTATAGACTCCAAGTCAGATAAAGGTCAGTACTAATGTCCTCTATAGACCCCCAGTCAGATAAAGATCGGTTGTAATGTGCCTCTATAGAACCCACAATCAGATAAAGGTCGGTACTAATGTCCCTCTATAGACCCTCAGTAAGATAAAGGTCAGTACTAATGTTTCTCTATAGACTCCCAGTCAGATAAATGTCGGTACTAATGTGCTCTATAGACCCCCAGTAAGATAAAGGTCAGTAGTAATGTCCCTCTATAGACCCCTAGTCAAATAAAGCTCGGTACTAATGTCCTTCTTTTGACCCCCAGTCAGGTAAAGGTCAGTACTAAAGTCCTCTATAGACCCTTAGTCAGATAAAGGTCAGTAGTAATGTTCCTCTATAGACCCCCAGTCAGATAAAGGTCAGTACTAATGTCCCTCGATAGACCCCAAGTCAGATAAAGGTCGGTACTAATGTCCTCTATAGACCCTAAATAAGATAAAGGTCAGTACTAATGTCCCTCTATAGACCCCAAGTCAGAAAAAGGTCGGTACTAATGTGCTCTATAGACGCCCAGTAAGAAAAGGTCGGTAATAATGTCCCTGTATAAACCCCCAGTCAGATAAAGGTCAATACTAATGTCCTCTATAGACCCCCAGTCAAAAAAAGGTCAGTACTAATGTCCCTCTATTGACCCCCAGTCAGATAAAGGTCGGTACTAATGTCCCTCTATAGAACCCCCGGTCAGATATAGGTCGGTACTAATGTCCCTCTATAGACCCCCCAGTCAGATAAAGGTCAGTACTAATGTCCCTCTAAGGACCCCCAGTCAAATAAAGGTCAGTACTAATGTCCCTCTATTGACCCCCAGTCAGATAAAGGTCAGTACTAATGTCCCTCTATAGAACCCCCAGTCAGATAAAGGTCAGTACTAATGTCCCTCAATGGAACCCCAATCCGATAAAGTTCCGTACTAATGTCCCTCTATAAACCCCCAGTCAGATAAAGATCGATACTAATGTTCCTTAAAGACAACCAGTCAGAGAAAGGTTGGTACTAATGTCCCTCTGTAGACCCCCGGTCAGATAAAGGTCAGTACTAATGTCCCTCTGTAGACCACCAGTAAGATAAAAGGTCAATACTAATGTCACTCTATTGACCCCCAGTCAGATAAAGGTCAGTACTACTGTCCTCTATAGAACCCCATTCAGATAAAGGTCAGTACTAATGTCCCTCTATAGACACCCAGTCAGATAAAGGTCAATACTAATGTTCCTCTATAGACCCTCAGTCAGTTAAAGGTCAGTACTAATGTTCCTCAATAGACCCTCAGTCAGATAAAGGTCAGTACTAATGTTCCTCTATAGACCCTCAGTCAGATAAAGATCGGTACTAATGTGCCTCTATTGACCCCCAGTCAGATGAAGGTTGGTACTAATGTCCCTCTATAGACCCCCAGTCAGATAAAGATCGATACTAATGTTCCTTGAAGACAACCAGTTAGATAAAAGGTCAGTACTAATATCACTCTATAGACCCTCAGTCAGATAAAGATCGGTACTAATGTGCCTCTATTGACCCCCAGTCGGATGAAGGTCGGTACTAATGTCCCTCTATAGACCCCCAGTCAGATAAAGGTCAGTACTAATATCCCTCTATATACACCCAGTCAGATAAAGGTTGGTACTAATGTCCTCTATAGACCCTTAGTCAGATAAAGGTCAGTACTAATATCCATCTACAGACCCCAAGTCAGATAAAGGTAAGTACTAATGTCCCTCTATAGACCCCAAGTGAGATAAAGGTCAGTACTAATGTCCCTCTATAGACCCCAAGTCAGATAATGGTCAGTACTAATGTTTCTCTATAGACCCCCAGAGATAAAGGTCAGTACTAATGTCCCTCTATAGACCCCACGTCAGATAAAGGTCAGTACTTATGTCCCTCTATAGACCCCCAGTCAGATAAAGGTCAGTACTAATGTCCTCTATAGAGCCCCAGTAAGATAAAGGTCAGTACTAATGTCCTCTATAGACTCCCAGTAAGATAAAGGTCGGTACTAATGTCCCTCTATGGTCCCCCAGTCAGATAAAGATCAGTACTAATGTTCCTCTATAGATCCTCAGTCAGATAAAGGTCAGTCTAATGTCCCTCTATAGACCCCCAGTCAGATAAAGGTCAGTACTAATGTTCCTCTATAGACCCTCAGTCAGATAAAGATCGGTACTAATGTGCCTCTATTGACCCCCAGTCAGATGAAGGTCGGTACTAATGTCCCTCTATAGACACCCAGTCAGATAAAGATCGATACTAATGTTCCTTGAAGACAACCAGTTAGATAAAAGGTCAATACTAATGTCACTCTATAGACCCTCAGTCAGATAAAGATCGGTACTAATGTGCCTCTATTGACCCCCAGTCAGATGAAGGTCGGTACTAATGTCCCTATATAGACCCCCAGTCAGATAAAGGTCAGTACTAATATCCCTCTATATACACCCAGTCAGATAAAGGTTGGTACTAATGTCCTCTATAGACCCTTAGTCAGATAAAGGTCAGTACTAATATCCATCTACAGACCCCAAGTCAGATAAAGGTAAGTACTAATGTCCCTCTAAAGACCCCAAGTGAGATAAAGGTCAGTACTAATGTCCCTCTATAGACCCCAAGTCAGATAATGGTCAGTACTAATGTTTCTCTGTAGACCCCCAGAGATAAAGGTCAGTACTAATGTCCCTCTATAGACCCCACGTCAGATAAAGGTCAGTACTAATGTCCCTCTATAGATCCCCAGTCAGATAAAGGTCAGTACTAATGTCCTCTATAGACTCCCAGTAAGATAAAGGTCAGTACTAATGTCCCTCTATGGTCCCCCAGTCAGATAAAGATCAGTACTAATGTTCCTCTATAGACCCCAAGTCAGAAAAAGGTTTGTACTAATGTCCTCTAAAGACCCCCAGTAAGATAAAGGTCCGCTATAATGTCCCTCTATAGACCCCAAGTCAGATAAAGGTCAGTACTAATGTCCTCTATAGACCCTCAGTCCGATAAAGGTCAGTACTAATGTCCCTCTATAGACCCCCATTCAGATAAAGGTCAGTACTAATATCCCTCTATAGACCCCTAGTCAGATAGAGGTCAGTACTAATGTCCCTCTATAGACTTCCAGTCAGATAACGGTAAGTACTAATGTCCTCTATAGACCCCCAGTCAGATAAAGGTCAGTACTAATGTCCATCTATAGACCCCCAGACAAATAAAGGCCAGTACTAATGTCCCTCTATAGACTCCCAGTCAGATAAAGGTCAGTACTAATCTCACTCTATAGACCCCCAGTCAAATAAAGCTCGGTACTAATGTCCCTCTATTGACCCCCCAGTCAGATACAGGTCGGAACTAATGTCCCTCTATAGACCCCCCAGTCAGATAAAGGTCAGTACTAATGTCCCTCTAAGGACCCCCAGTTAAATAAAGGTCAGTACTAATATCCCTCTATATACACCCAGTCAGATAAAGGTTGGTACTAATGTCCTCTATAGACCCTTAGTCAGATAAAGGTCAGTACTAATATCCATCTACAGACCCCAAGTCAGATAAAGGTAAGTACTAATGTCCCTCTAAAGACCCCAAGTGAGATAAAGGTCAGTACTAATGTCCCTCTATAGACCCCAAGTCAGATAATGGTCAGTACTAATGTTTCTCTGTAGACCCCCAGAGATAAAGGTCAGTACTAATGTCCCTCTATAGACCCCACGTCAGATAAAGGTCAGTACTAATGTCCCTCTATAGATCCCCAGTCAGATAAAGGTCAGTACTAATGTCCTCTATAGACTCCCAGTAAGATAAAGGTCGGTACTAATGTCCCTCTATGGTCCCCCAGTCAGATAAAGATCAGTACTAATGTTCCTCTATAGACCCCCATTCAGATAAAGGTCAGTACTAATATCCCTCTATAGACCCCTAGTCAGATAGAGGTCAGTACTAATGTCCCTCTATAGACTCCCAGTCAGATAAAGGTCAGTATTAATGTCCTCTATAGACCCCCAGTCAGATAAAGGTCAGTACTTATGTCCATCTATAGACCCCCAGACAAATAAAGGCCAGTACTAATGTTCCTCTATAGACCCCCATTCAGATAAAGGTCAGAACTAATGTCCCTCTAAGGACCCCCAGTCAAATAAAGGTCAGTACTAATGTCCCTCTAAGGACCCCCAGTCAAATAAAGGTCAGTACTAATGTCCCTCTATAGAACCCCCAGTCAGATAAAGGTCAGTACTAATGTCCCTCAATGGAACCCCAATCAGATAAAGTTCAGTTCTAATGTCCCTCTATAGACCCCCCAGTCAGATAAAGGTCAGTACTAATGTCCTCTATAGTCCCTCAGTCAGATAAAGGTCAGTACTAATATCCCTCTATAGACCCCCAGTCAGATAAAGGTCAGTACTATTTTCCCACTATAGACTCCCAGTCAGATAAAGGTCAGTACTAATGTCCTCTATAGACCCCCAGTCTGATAAAGGTCAGTACTAATGTCCATCTATAGACCCCCAGTCAAATAATGGTCAGTACTAATGTCCCTCTATAGACTAACAGTCAGATAAAGGTCAGTACTAATGTCACTCTATATACCCCCAGTCAAATAAAGCTCGGTACTAATGTCCCTCTATTGACCCCCAGTCAGATAAAGGTCAGTACTTATGTCCCTCTATAGACCCCTATTCAGATAAAGCTCGGTACTAATGTCCCTCTATTGACCCCCCAGTCAGATACAGGTCAGTACTAATGTCCCTCTATTGACCCCCAGTCAGATAAAGGTCGGAACTAATGTCCCTCTATAGACCCACCAGTCAGATAAAGGTCAGTACTAATGTCCCTCTAAGGACCCCCAGTCAAATAAAGGTCAGTACTAATGTCCCTCTATAGAACCCCCAGTCAGATAAAGGTCAGTACTAAAGTCCCTCAATGGAACCCCAATCAGATAAAGTTCAGTTCTAATGTCCCTCTATAGACCCCCCAGTCAGATAAAGGTCAGTACTAATGTCCTCTATAGACCCTCAGTCAGATAAAGGTCAGTACTAATGTCCCTCTATAGACCCCCATTCAGATAAAGGTCAGTACTAATATCCCTCTATAGACCCCCAGTCAGATAAAGGACAGTACTAATGTCCCTCTATAGACTCCCAGTAAGATAAAGGTCAGTACTAATGTCCTCTAAAGACCCCCAGTCTGATAAAGGTCAGTACTAATGTCCATCTATAGACCCCCAGTCAAATAAAGGTCAGTACTAATGTCCCTCTATAGACTAACAGTCAGATAAAGGTCAGTACTAATGTCACTCTATAGACCCCCAGTCAAATAAAGCTAGGTACTAATGTCCCTCTATTGACCCCCAGTCAGATAAAGGTCAGTACTTATGTCCCTCTATAGACCCCCATTCAGATAAAGGTCAGTACTAATATCCCTCTATAGACTCATAGTCAGATAAAGGTCAGTACTAATGTCCCTCTATAGATCCCCCAGTCAGATAAAGGTCAGTACTAATGTCTCTCTATAGACCCCCAGACAAATAAAGGCCAGTACTAATGTTCCTCTATAGACCCCCATTCAGATAAAGGTCAGAACTAATGTCCCTCTAAGGACCCCCAGTCAAATAAAGGTCAGTACTAATGTCCCTCTAAGGACCCCCAGTCAAATAAAGGTCAGTACTAATGTCCCTCTATAGAACCCCCAGTCAGATAAAGGTCAGTACTAATGTCCCTCAATGGAACCCCAATCAGATAAAGTTCAGTTCTAATGTCCCTCTATAGACCCCCCAGTCAGATAAAGGTCAGTACTAATGTCCTCTATAGTCCCTCAGTCAGATAAAGGTCAGTACTAATATCCCTCTATAGACCCCCAGTCAGATAAAGGTCAGTACTATTTTCCCTCTATAGACTCCCAGTCAGATAAAGGTCAGTACTAATGTCCTCTATAGACCCCCAGTCTGATAAAGGTCAGTACTAATGTCCATCTATAGACCCCCAGTCAAATAATGGTCAGTACTAATGTCCCTCTATAGACTAACAGTCAGATAAAGGTCAGTACTAATGTCACTCTATAGACCCCCAGTCAAATAAAGCTCGGTACTAATGTCCCTCTATTGACCCCCAGTCAGATAAAGGTCAGTACTTATGTCCCTCTATAGACTCCTATTCAGATAAAGCTCGGTACTAATGTCCCTCTATTGACCCCCCAGTCAGATACAGGTCAGTACTAATGTCCCTCTATTGACCCCCAGTCAGATAAAGGTCGGAACTAATGTCCCTCTATAGACCCACCAGTCAGATAAAGGTCAGTACTAATGTCCCTCTAAGGACCCCCAGTCAAATAAAGGTCAGTACTAATGTCCCTCTATAGAACCCCCAGTCAGATAAAGGTCAGTACTAAAGTCCCTCAATGGAACCCCAATCAGATAAAGTTCAGTTCTAATGTCCCTCTATAGACCCCCCAGTCAGATAAAGGTCAGTACTAATGTCCTCTATAGACCCTCAGTCAGATAAAGGTCAGTACTAATGTCCCTCTATAGACCCCCATTCAGATAAAGGTCAGTACTAATATCCCTCTATAGACCCCCAGTCAGATAAAGGACAGTACTAATGTCCCTCTATAGACTCCCAGTAAGATAAAGGTCAGTACTAATGTCCTCTAAAGACCCCCAGTCTGATAAAGGTCAGTACTAATGTCCATCTATAGACCCCCAGTCAAATAAAGGTCAGTACTAATGTCCCTCTATAGACTAACAGTCAGATAAAGGTCAGTACTAATGTCACTCTATAGACCCCCAGTCAAATAAAGCTAGGTACTAATGTCCCTCTATTGACCCCCAGTCAGATAAAGGTCAGTACTTATGTCCCTCTATAGACCCCCATTCAGATAAAGGTCAGTACTAATATCCCTCTATAGACTCATAGTCAGATAAAGGTCAGTACTAATGTCCCTCTATAGATCCCCCAGTCAGATAAAGGTCAGTACTAATGTCTCTCTATAGACCCCCAGTCAGATAAAGGTCAGTAGTAATGTCCCTCTATAGATCCCCAGTCAGATAAAGGTCAGTACTTATGTCCCTCTATAGACCCCCAGTCAGATAAAGGTCAGTAGTAATGTCCCTCTATAGATCCCCAGTCAGATAAAAATCAGTACTTATGTCCCTCTATAGACCCCCAGTCAGATAAAGGTCAGTAGTAATGTCCCTCTATAGATCCCCAGTCAGATAAAGGTCAGTACTTATGTCCCTCTATAGACCCCCAGTCAGATAAAGATCGATACTAATGATCCTTGAAGACAACCAGTTAGATGAAAGGTCAATACTAATGTCACTCTATAGACCCTCAGTCAGATAAAGATCGGTACTAATGTGCCTCTATTGACCCCCAGTCAGATAAAGGTCAGTACTTATGTCCCTCTATAGACCCCTATTCAGATAAAGCTCGGTACTAATGTCCCTCTATTGAACCCCAATCAGATACAGGTCAGTACTAATGTCCCTCTATTGACCCCCAGTCAGATAAAGGTCGGAACTAATGTCCCTCTATAGACCCCCCAGTCAGATAAAGGTCAGTACTAATGTCCCTCTAAGGACCCCCAGTCAAATAAAGGTCAGTACTAATGTCCCTCTATAGAACCCCCAGTCAGATAAAGGTCAGTACTAAAGTCCCTCAATGGAACCCCAATCAGATAAAGTTCAGTTCTAATGTCCCTCTATAGACCCCCCAGTCAGATAAAGGTCAGTACTAATGTCCTCTATAGACCCTCAGTCAGATAAAGGTCAGTACTAATGTCCCTCTATAGACCCCCATTCAGATAAAGGACAGTACTAATGTCCCTCTATAGACTCCCAGTAAGATAAAGGTCAGTACTAATGTCCTCTATAGACCCCCAGTCTGATAAAGGTCAGTACTAATGTCCATCTATAGACCCCCAGTCAAATAAAGGTCAGTACTAATGTCCCTCTATAGACTAACAGTCAGATAAAGGTCAGTACTAATGTCACTCTATAGACCCCCAGTCAAATAAAGCTAGGTACTAATGTCCCTCTATTGACCCCCAGTCAGATAAAGGTCAGTACTTATGTCCCTCTATAGACCCCCATTCAGATAAAGGTCAGTACTAATATCCCTCTATAGACCTCCAGTCAGATAAAGGTCAGTACTAATATCCCTCTATAGACTCCCAGTCAGATAAAGGTCAGTACTAATGTCCCTCTATAGACCCCCAGTCAGATAAAGGTCAGTACTAATATCCCTCTATAGACTCATAGTCAGATAAAGGTCAGTACTAATGTCCCTCTATAGATCCCCCAGTCAGATAAAGGTCAGTACTAATGTCTCTCTATAGACCCCCATTCAGATAAAGGTCAGTAGTAATGTCCCTCTATAGATCCCCAGTCAGATAAAGGTCAGTACTTATGTCCCTCTATAGACCCCCAGTCAGATAAAGATCGATACTAATGTTCCTTGAAGACAACCAGTTAGATGAAAGGTCAATACTAATGTCACTCTATAGACCCTCAGTCAGATAAAGATCGGTACTAATGTGCCTCTATTGACCCCCAGTCAGATGAAGGTCGGTACTAATGTCCCTCTATAGACCTCCAGTCAGATAAAGGTCAGTACTAATATCCCTCTATATACCCCCAGTCAGATAAAGGTTAGTACTAATATCCTCTATAGACCCTTAGTCAGATAAAGGTCAGTACTAATATCCATCTACAGACCCCAAGTCAGATAAAGGTAAGTACTAATGTCCCTCTATAGACCCCAAGTGAGATAAAGGTCAGTACTAATGTCCCTCTATAGACCCCAAGTCAGATAATGGTCAGTACTAATGTTTCTCTGTAGACCCCCAGAGATAAAGGTCAGTACTAATGTTCCTCTATAGACCCCACGTCAGATAAAGGTCAGTACTAATGTCCCTCTATAGATCCCCAGTCAGATAAAGGTCAGTACTAATGTCCTCTATAGAGCCCCAGTAAGATAAAGGTCAGTACTAATGTCCTCTATAGACTCCCAGTAAGATAAAGGTCGGTACTAATGTCCCTCTATGGACCCCCAGTCAGATAAAGATCAGTACTAATGTCCCTCTATAGATCCCCAGTCAGATAAAGGTCAGTACTAATGTCCTCTATAGAGCCCCAGTAAGATAAAGGTCAGTACTAATGTCCTCTATAGACTCCCAGTAAGATAAAGGTCGGTACTAATGTCCCTCTATGGACCCCCAGTCAGATAAAGATCAGTACTAATGTTCCTCTATAGACCCCAAGTCAGAAAAAGGTCTTTACTAATGTCCTCTATAGACCCCCAGGAAGATAAAGGTCCGCTATAATGTCCCTCTATAGACCCCAAGTCAGATAAACGTCAGTACTAATGTCCTCTATAGACCCTCAGTCCGATAAAGGTCAGTACTAATGTCCCTCTATAGACCCCCATTCAGATAAAGGTCAGTACTAATATCCCTCTATAGACCCCCATTCAGATAAAGGTCAGTACTAATATCCCTCTATAGACCCCTAGTCAGATAAAGGTCAGTACTAATGTCACTCTATAGACTCCCAGTCAGATAAAGGTCAGTACTAATGTCCTCTATAGACCCCCAGTCAGATAAAGGTCAGTACTAATGTCCATCTATAGACCCCCAGTCAAATAAAGGTCAGTACTAATGTCCCTCTATAGACTCCCAGTCAGATAAAGGTCAGTACTAATGTCACTCTATAGACCCCCAGTCAAATAAAGCTCGGTACTAATGTCCCTCTTTTGACCCCCCAGTCATATAAAGGTCGGAACTAATGTCCCTCTATAGACCCCCCAGTCAGATAAAGCTCAGTACTAATGTCCCTCTAAGGACCCCCAGTCAAATAAAGGTCAATACTAATGTCCCTCTATAGAACCCCCAGTCAGATAAAGGTCAGTACTAATGTCCCTCAATGGAACCCCAATCAGATAAAGTTCAGTTCTAATGTCCCTCTATAGACCCCCCAGTCAGATAAAGGTCAGTACTAATGTCCTCTATAGACCCTCAGTCCGATAAAGGTCAGTACTAATGTCCCTCTATAGACCCCCATTCAGATAAAGTTCAGTACTAATATCCCTCTATAGACCCCCATTCAGATAAAGGTCAGTACTAATATCCCTCTATAGACCCCTAGTAAGATAAAGGTCAGTACTAATGTCTCTCTATAGACTCCCAGTCAGATAAAGGTCAGTACTAATGTCCTCTATAGACCCCCAGTCAGATAAAGGTCAGTACTAATGTCCATCTATAGACCCCCAGTCAAATAAAGGTCAGTACTAATGTCCCTCTATAGAACCCCCAGTCAGATAAAGGTCAGTACTAATGTCCCTCAATGGAACCCCAATCAGATAAAGTTTAGTTCTAATGTCCCTCTATAGACCCCCCAGTCAGATAAAGGTCAGTACTAATGTCCTCTATAGACCCTCAGTCAGATAAAGGTCAGTACTAATGTCCCTCTATAGACCCCCATTCAGATAAAGGTCAGTACTAATATCCCTCTATAGACCCCCAGTCAGATAAAGGTCAGTACTAATGTCCCTCTATAGACTCCCAGTCAGATAAAGGTCAGTACTAATGTCCTCTATAGACCCCCAGTCTGATAAAGGTCAGTACTAATGTCCATCTATAGACCCCCAGTCAAATAAAGGTCAGTACTAATGTCCCTCTATAGACTAACAGTCTGATAAAGGTCAGTACTAATGTCCCTCTATAGACCCCCAGTCAGATAAAGGTCGGTACTAATGTCACTCTATAGACCCCCAGTCAAATAAAGCTTGGTACTAATGTCCCTCTATTGACCCCCAGTCAGATAAAGGTCAGTACTTATGTCCCTCTATAGACCCCCTTTCAGATAAAGGTCAGTACTAATATCCCTCTATAGACCTCCAGTCAGATAAAGGTCAGTACTAATATCCCTCTATAGACTCCCAGTAAGATAAAGGTCAGTACTAATGTCCCTCTATAGACCCCCAGTCAGATAAAGGTCAGTACTAATATCCCTCTATAGACTCATAGTCAGATAAAGGTCAGTACTAATGTCCCTCTATAGATCCCCCAGTCAGATAAAGGTCAGTACTAATGTCCCTCTATAGACCCCCAGTCAGATAAAGGTCAGTAGTAATGTCCCTCTATAGATCCCCAGTCAGATAAAGGTCAGTACTTATGTCCCTCTATAGATCCCCAGTCAGATAAAGATCGATACTAATGTTCCTTGAAGACAACCAGTTAGATAAAAGGTCAATACTAATGTCACTCTATGGACCCTCAGTCAGATAAAGATCGGTACTAATGTGCCTCTATTGACCCCCAGTCATTTGAAGGTCGGTACTAATGTCCCTCTATAGACCCCCAGTCAGATAAAGGTCAGTACTAATATCCCTCTATATACCCCCAGTCAGATAAAGGTTGGTACTAATGTCCTCTATAGACCCTTAGTCAGATAAAGGTCAGTACTAATATCCATCTACAGACCCCAAGTCAGATAAAGGTAAGTACTAATGTCCCTCTATGGACCCCCAGTCAGATAAAGATCAGTACTAATGTTCCTCTATAGACCCCAAGTCAGAAAAAGGTCTGTACTAATGTCCTCTATAGACCCCCAGTAAGATAAAGGTCTGCTATAATGTCCCTCTATAGACCCCAAGTCAGATAAAGGTCAGTACTAATGTCCTCTATAGACCCTCAGTCAGATAAAGGTCAGTACTAATGTCCCTCTATAGACCCCACATTCAGATAAAGGTCAGTACTAATATCCCTCTATAGACCCCTAGTCAGATAAAGGTCAGTACTAATGTCCCTCTATAGACTCCCAGTCAGATAAAGGTCAGTACTAATGTCCTCTATAGACCCCCAGTGAGATAAAGGTCAGTACTAATATCTCTCTATAGACCCCCAGTCAAATAAAGGTCAGTACTAATGTCCCTCTATAGACTCCCAGTCAGATAAAGGTCAATACTAATGTCACTCTATAGACCCCCAGTCAAATAAAGCTCGGTACTAATGTCCCTCTATTGACCCCCCAATCAGATACAGGTCAGTACTAATGTCCCTCTATTGACCCCCAGTCAGATAAAGGTCAGAACTAATGTCCCTCTATAGAACCCCCAGTCAGATAAAGGTCAGTTCTAATGTCCCTCAATGGAACCCCAATCAGATAAAGTTCAGTTCTAATGTCCCTCTATAGACCCCCCAGTCAGATAAAGGTCAGTACTAATGTCCTCTATAGACCCTCAGTCAGATAAAGGTCAGTACTAATGTCCCTCTATAGACCCCCATTCAGATAAAGGTCAGTACTAATATCCCTCTATAGACCCCCAGTCAGATAAAGGTCAGTACTAATGTCCCTCTATAGACTCCCAGTCAGATAAAGGTCAGTACTAATGTCCTCTATAGACCCCCAGTCTGATAAAGGTCAGTACTAATGTCCATCTATAGACCCCCAGTCAAATAAAGGTCAGTACTAATGTCCCTCTATAGACTAACAGTCAGATAAAGGTCAGTACTAATGTCACTCTATAGACCCCCAGTCAAATAAAGCTCGGTACTAATGTCCCTCTATTGACCCCCAGTCAGATAAAGGTCAGTACTTATGTCCCTCTATAGACGACTATTCAGATAAAGGTCAGTACTAATATCCCTCTATAGACCTCCAGTCAGATAAAGGTCAGTACTAATGTCCCTCTATAGACCCCCAGTCAGATAAAGGTCAGTACTAATATCCCTCTATAGACTCATAGTCAGATAAAGGTCAGTACTAATGTCCTCTATAGATCCCCCAGTTAGATAAAGGTCAGTACTAATGTCCCTCTATAGACCCCCAGTCAGATAAAGGTCAGTACTAATGTCCCTCTATAGATCCCCAGTCAGATAAAGGTCAGAACTAATATCCCTCTATAGACCCCCAGTCAGATAAAGGTCAGTACTAATGTCCCTCTATAGACACCCAGTCAGATAAAGGTCAGTAATAATGTCCCTCTATAGACCCCCAGTCAGATAAAGGTCAGTACTAATGTCACTCTGTAGATTCTCATGCAGATAAAGGTAAGTACTAATATCCTTATAGCCCCCCAGTCATATAAAGGTCAGCACTAATGTCCCTCTATAGCCCCCCAGTCATATAAAGGTCAGCACTAATGTCCCTCTATAGACCCCCAGTCAGATATAGGTCGGTACTAATGTCCCTCTATAGACCCCCAGTCAGATAAAGGTCAGTACTAATGTCCCTCTATAGATCTCCCAGTGAGATAAAGGTCGGTACTAATGTCCCTCTATAGACCCACAGTCAGATAAAGGTCAGTACTAATGTCCCTCTATAGACCCACAGTCAGATAAAGGTTGGTACTAATGTCCCTCTATAGACCCACAGTCAGATAAAGGTCAGTACTAATGTCCATTTTAAAGAACCCCAGTCAGATAAAGGTCAGTACTAATGTCTCTCTATAGATACCCCAGTGAGATAAAGGTCAGTACTAATGTCCCTCTATAGAACCCCAGTCAGATAGAGGTCAGTACTAATGTCCCTCTATAGATCCCCCAGTCAGATAAAGGTCAGTACTAATGTCACTCTGTAGATTCTCATGCACATAAAGGTAAGTACTAATGTCCCTCTATAGCCCCCTATTCATATAAAGGTCAGTACTAATGTCCATCTATAGACACCCAGTCAGATAAAGGTCAGTACTAATATCCATCTACAGACCCCCAGTCAGATAAAGGTCAGTACTAATGTCCCTCTATAGATCCCCCAGTCAGATAAAGGTCTGTTCTAATGTCCTATATAGACCCTCAGTAAGATAAAGGTAAGTACTAATGTCCCTCTCTAGACCCCAAGTCAGATAAAGGTCAGTACTAATGTCCTCTGTAGACCCCCAGTCAGATAAAGGTCAGTACTAATGTCCCTCTATAGATCCCCTAGTCAGATAAAGGTCAGTACTAATGTCCCTCTCTAGACCCCAAGTCAGATAAAGGTCAGTACTAAAGTCCTCTCTAGACCCTCAGTCAGATAAAGGTCAGTACTAATGTCCCTCTATAGAACCCCATTCAGATAAAGGTCAGTACTAATGTCCTCTATAGACCCCCAGTGAGATAAAGGTCAGTACTAATATCCCTCTATAGACCCCCAGTCAGATAAAGGTCAGTACTAATGTCCCTCTAAGGACTCCCAGTCAAATAAAGGTCAGTACTAATGTCCCTTTATAGAACCCCCAGTCAGATAAAGGTCAGTACTAATGTCCCTCAATGGAACCCCAATCAGATAAAGTTCAGTTCTAATGTCCCTCTATAGACCCCCCAGTCAGATAAAGGTCAGTACTAATGTCCTCTATAGACCCTCAGTCAGATAAAGGTCAGTACTAATGTCCCTCTATAGACCCCCATTCAGATAAAGGTCAGTACTAATATCCCTCTATAGACCCCCAGTCAGATAAAGGTCAGTACTAATGTCCCTCTATAGACCCCCAGTCAGATAAAGGTCAGTACTAATGTCCCTCTATAGACCCCCATTCAGATAAAGTCAGTACTAATATCCCTCTATAGACCCCCAGTCAGATACAGGTCAGTACTTATGTCCCTCTATAGACCGCCAGTCAAATAAAGGTCAGTACTAATGTCCCTCTATAGACCCCCAGTCAAATAAAGGTCAGTACTAATATCCCTCTATAGACTCCCAGTCAGATAAAGGTCAATACTAATGTCCCTCTATAGACCCCCAGTCAGATAAAGGTCAGTACTAATGTCCCTCTATAGATCCCCCAGTCAGATAAAGGTGAGTACTAATATCCCTCTATAGACCCCCAGTCAGATAAAGGTCAGTAGTAATGTCCCTCTATAGATCCCCAGTCAGACAAAGGTCAGTACTAATGTCCCTCTATAGACACTTAGTCAGATAAAGACCAGTACGAATGTTCCCTAATAGATCCCCAGTCAGATAAAGGTCAGTACTAATGTCCCTCTATAGACCCCCAGTCAGATAAAGGTCAGTACTAATGTCCCTCTATAGACCCCCAGTTATACAAAGGTCAGCACTAATGTCCCTCTATATACCCCCAGTCAGATAAAGGTCGGTACTAATGTCCCTCTATAGACCCACAGTCAGCTAAAGGTCAGTACTAATGTCCCTCTAAAGAACCCCAGTCAGATAAAGGTCAGTACTAATGTCCCTCTATTGATACCCCAGTGAGATAAAGGTCAGTACTAATGTCCCTCTATAGAACCCCAGTCAGATAAAGTTCAGTACTAATGTCCCTCTATTGATACCCCAGTCAGATAAAGGCCAGTACTAATGTCCCTCTAAAGAACCCCAGTCAGATAAAGGTCAGTACTAATGTCCCTCTATTGATAACCCAGTCAGAAAAAGGTCAGTACTAATGTCACTCTGTTGATTCTCATGCAGATAAAGGTAAGTACTAATGTCCCTCTATAGCCCCCCAGTCATATAAAGGTCAGTACTAATGTCCCTCTATAGACTCCCAGCCAGATAAAGGTCGGTACTACTGTCCCTCTATAGACCCCCAGTCAGATAAAGGTCAGTACTAATATCCCTCTATAGACCCACAGTCAGATAAAGGTCAGTACTAATATCCCTCTATAGCCCCCCAGTCATATAAAGGTCAGTACTAATGTCCCTCTATAGACCCCCAGCCAGATAAAGGTCGGTACTAATGTCCCTCTATAGACCCCCAGTCAAATAAAGGTCAGTACTAATGTCCCTCTATAGATCCCCCAGTCAGATAAAGGTCAGTACTAATGTCCCTCTATAGAACCCCAGTCAGATAAAGGTCAGTACTAATGTCCCTCTATAGACCCCCAGTCAGATAAAGGTCGGTACTAATGTCCCTCTATAGACCCCCAGTCAGATAAAGGTCAGTACTAATATCCCTCTATAGATCCCCCAGTCAGATAAAGGTCAGTACTAATGTCCTTCTATAGAACCCCAGTCAGATAGAGGTCAGTACTAATGTCCCTCTATAGACCCACAGTCAGATAAAGGTTGGTACTAATGTCCCTCTATAGACCCACAGTCAGATAAAGGTCAGTACTAATGTCCATTTTAAAGAACCCCAGTCAGATAAAGGTCAGTACTAATGTCCCTCTATAGATACCCCAGTGAGATAAAGGTCAGTACTAATGTCCCTCTATAGAACCCCAGTCAGATAGAGGTCAGTACTAATGTCCCTCTATAGATCCCCCAGTCAGATAAAGGTCAGTACTAATGTCACTCTGTAGATTCTCATGCACATAAAGGTAAGTACTAATGTCCCTCTATAGCCCCCTATTCATATAAAGGTCAGTACTAATGTCCCTCTATAGACACCCAGTCAGATAAAGGTCAGTACTAATGTCCCTCTATAGATCCCCCAATCAGATAAAGGTCTGTTCTAATGTCCTATATAGACCCTCAGTAAGATAAAGGTAAGTACTAATGTCCCTCTCTAGACCCAAGGCAGATAAAGGTCAGTACTAATGTCCTCTGTAGACCCCCAGTCAGATAAAGGTCAGTACTAATGTCCCTCTATAGATCCCCTAGTCAGATAAAGGTCAGTACTAATGTCCCTGTATAGACCCTCAGTCAGATAAAGGTCAGTACTAATGTCCCTCTCTAGACCCCAAGTCAGATAAAGGTCAGTACTAAAGTCCTCTCTAGACCCTCAGTCAGATAAAGGTCAGTACTAATGTCCCTCTATAGAACCCCATTCAGATAAAGATCAGTACTAATATCCCTCTATAGACCCCCAGTCAGATAAAGGTCAGTACTAATGTCCCTCTAAGGACTCCCAGTCAAATAAAGGTCAGTACTAATGTCCCTCTATAGAACCCCCAGTCAGATAAAGGTCAGTACTAATGTCCCTCAATGGAACCCCAATCAGATAAAGTTCAGTTCTAATGTCCCTCTATAGACCCCCCAGTCAGATAAAGGTCAGTACTAATGTCCTCTATAGACCCTCAGTCAGATAAAGGTCAGTACTAATGTCCCTCTATAGACCCCCATTCAGATAAAGGTCAGTACTAATATCCCTCTATAGACCCCCAGTCAGATAAAGGTCAGTACTAATGTCCCTCTATAGACCCCCAGTCAGATAAAGGTCAGTACTAATGTCCCTCTATAGACCCCCATTCAGATAAAGGGCAGTACTAATATCCCTCTATAGACCCCCAGTCAGATACAGGTCAGTACTTATGTCCCTCTATAGACCGCCAGTCAAATAAAGGTCAGTACTAATGTCCCTCTATAGACCCCCAGTCAAATAAAGGTCAGTACTAATATCCCTCTATAGACTCCCAGTCAGATAAAGGTCAATACTAATGTCCCTCTATAGACCCCCAGTCAGATAAAGGTCAGTACTAATGTCCCTCTATAGATCCCCCAGTCAGATAAAGGTGAGTACTAATATCCCTCTATAGACCCCCAGTCAGATAAAGGTCAGTAGTAATGTCCCTCTATAGATCCCCAGTCAGACAAAGGTCAGTACTAATGTCCCTCTATAGACACTTAGTCAGATAAAGACCAGTACTAATGTTCCTCTATAGATCCCCAGTCAGATAAAGGTCAGTACTAATGTCCCTCTATAGACCCCCAGTCAGATAAAGGTCAGTACTAATGTCCCTCTATAGACCCCCAGTTATACAAAGGTCAGCACTAATGTCCCTCTATATACCCCCAGTCAGATAAAGGTCGGTACTAATTATCACGACCCACTCTCTGGCTGGGGTCTGCTGACTTGATTTGGGTTACTCTGGACCTTGGAGCCTTTTTGATTACAGGAACATCATGTCTCAGCCCTTGGTTTAGACTGAGCAATATTGACAGTAAGTCTGACGAATCTTACTGCAAGCATATGTCCCTGGGTAAATAATACATCTACACACCACGTCTTGATGAAAATTATGAACAACTTTATTGGGAAAACAACATCTTTTAAACAGGCATACAAAATCACCAGGAGGGCTATCTTTAGTCAGCCCCTAACTGCCTCTGGCCAATCAGGCAGGGAACCATGAGACTCCTTCCAGGTCCGCCCACTAGGTGTGGCTACCTAATTCAGTTGGTGTGTGGCTCTCAAGGGAGAAACATCTACCTGTCCTCTGGAATTTGCCCTGATTATCTGAGTGAGAATCCCTGTAGACCCCCTGGGGTTATGGTGCCTCAATGTCTGTATAGACCCCTTTGTTCTGGCCTTACTATTACTTCAAGTGTTTACGTTAGGTGATAGCTGGAAGGCAGATGGGTGATCAACTCAGGTTACATATGCAGTCAATATGGATGATGCACACAACATGGCTCCAACATTCCAATACAATATATTTACAGATATTACCACTACAACATTTTATAACCCACATGTTATGAGTTGAGGCAATACTTCCCACGTCAGTCCACTTAATGCGTTATGACGACTTTATTAGTGGTGACGTGGTAAACTGCCTCTTCTCTCAATATCTAACAATAACAGTGGGACTCTGCCCTGAATATATTACATTATAACAGTGGCTCTGGGAGCCCAAAACCTTCTGTTCAATAACATGTGGCAGGTAACAGTTCCAAATCCAAGATGGCCCCTGGCTGATTCATGACACTAATGTCCCTCTATAGACCCACAGTCAGCTAAAGGTCAGTACTAATGTCCCTCTAAAGAACCCCAGTCAGATAAAGGTCAGTACTAATGTCCCTCTATTGATACCCCAGTGAGATAAAGGTCAGTACTAATGTCGCTCTATAGAACCCCAGTCAGATAAAGTTCAGTACTAATATCCCTCTATTGATACCCCAGTCAGATAAAGGTCAGTACTAATGTCCCTCTAAAGAACCCCAGTCAGATAAAGGTCAGTACTAATGTCCCTCTATTGATACCCCAGTCAGAAAAAGGTCAGTACTAATGTCACTCTGTTGATTCTCATGCAGATAAAGGTAAGTACTAATGTCCCTCTATAGCCCCTCAGTCATATAAAGGTCAGTACTAATGTCCCTCTATAGACTCCCAGCCAGATAAAGGTCAGTACTAATATCCCTCTATAGACCCACAGTCAGATAAAGGTCAGTACTAATATCCCTCTATAGCCCCCCAGTCATATAAAGGTCAGTACTAATGTCCCTCTATAGACCCCCAGCCAGATAAAGGTCGGTACTAATGTCCCTCTATAGACCCCCAGTCAAATAAAGGTCAGTACTAATGTCCCTCTATAGATCCCCCAGTCAGATAAAGGTCAGTACTAATGTCCCTCTATAGAACCCCAGTCAGATAAAGGTCAGTACTAATGTCCCTCTATAGACCCCCAGTCAGATAAAGGTCGGTACTAATGTCCCTCTATAGACCCCCAGTCAGATAAAGGTCAGTACTAATATCCCTCTATAGATCCCCCAGTCAGATAAAGGTCAGTACTAATGTCCTTCTATAGAACCCCAGTCAGATAGAGGTCAGTACTAATGTCCCTCTATAGATCCCCCAGTCAGATAAAGGTCGGTACTAATGTCCCTCTATAGAGCCCCAGTCAGATAAAGGTCAGTACTAATGTCCCTCTATAGATCCCCCAGTCAGATAAAGGTCAGTACTAATGTCCCTCTATAAACCCCCAGTCAGATAAAGGTCAGTACTAATGTCCCTCTGTAGGCCCCCAGTCAGATAAAGGTCAGTACTAATGTCCCTCTATAACCCCCAGTCATATAAAGGTCAGTACTAATGTCCTCTGTAGACCCTCAGTCAGATAAAGGTCAGTACTAATGTCCCTCTATAGACCCCTATTCAGATAAAGGTCAGTACTTATATCCCTCTATAGAACCCCAGTCAGATAGAGGTCAGTACTAATGTCCCTCTATAGATCCCCCAGTCAGATAAAGGTAAGTACTAATGTCCCTCTATAGACCCCCAGTCAGATAAAGATTAGTACTATTGTCACTCTAATGACCCCCAGTCAGATAAAGGTCAGTACTAATGTTCCTCTATGGACCCCCAGTCAGATAAAGGTCAGTACTAATGTCCCTCTATAGACCCCCAGTCAGATAAAGGTTAGTACTATTGTCACTCTATAGACCCCCAGTCAGATAAAGTTCAGCACTAATGTCCCTCTATAGACCCCCAGTCAGATAAAGATCGGTACTAATGTCCCTCTATAGAACCCCAGTCAGATAAAGGTTAGTACTAATATCCCTCTATAGACCCCCAGTCAGATAAAGGTCAGTACTAATGCCCCTCTATAAACCCCAAGTCAGATAAAGGTCAGCACTAATGTCCCTCTATGGACCCCCAGTCAGATAAAGGTTAGTACTAATATCCCTCTATAGAACCCCAGTAAGATAAAGGTCAGTACTAATGTCTTCTATAGACCCCCAGTCAGATAAAGGTCAGTACTAATGTCCCTCTATAGACCCCCAGTCAGATAAAGATCGGTACTAATGTCTTTCTATAGACCCCCAGTCAGATTAAGGTCGGTACTAATGTCCCTCTATAGACCCCCCAGTCAGATAAAGGTCGGTACTAATATCCCTCTATAGACCACCCCATTAAGATAAAGATCAGTACTAATGTCTTCTATAGACCCCCAGTCAGATAAAGGTCAGTACTAATGTCCATCATTAGATCCCCTAGTCAGATAAAGGTCAGAACTAATGTCCCTCTATAGACCCCCAGTCAGATAAAGGTCATTACTAATGTCGCTCTATAGACCCCCAGTCAAATAAAAGTCAGTAATAATGTACCTCTATAGACCCCCAGTCAGATAAAGGTCAGTACTAATATCCCTCTATAGACCCCCAGTCAGATAAAGATCGGTACTAATGTCCCTCTATAGACCCCCAGTCAGATCAATGTGACTACTAATGTCACTCTATAGACCTCCAGTCAGATAAAGGTCAGTACTAATGTCCCTCTATAGACCCCCAGTCAGATAAAGGTCAGTACTAATGTCCCTCTTTAAACACCCAGTCAGATAAATGTCAGTACTAATGTCCCTCTATAGAACCCCAGTCAGATAAAGGTTAGTACTAATATCCCTCTATAGACCCCCAGTCAGATAAAGGTCAGTACTAATGTCCCTCTATAAACCCCAAGTCAGATAAAGGTCAGCACTAATGTCCCTCTATGGACCCCCAGTCAGATAAAGGTTAGTACTAATATCCCTCTATAGAACCCCAGTAAGATAAAGGTCAGTACTAATGTCTTCTATAGACCCCCAGTCAGATAAAGGTCAGTACTAATGTCCCTCTATAGACCCCCAGTCAGATAAAGATCGGTACTAATGTCTTTCTATAGACCCCCAGTCAGATTAAGGTCGGTACTAATGTCCCTCTATAGACCCCCCAGTCAGATAAAGGTCGGTACTAATATCCCTCTATAGACCACCCCATTAAGATAAAGATCAGTACTAATGTCTTCTGTAGACCCCCAGTCAGATAAAGGTCAGTACTAATGTCCATCATTAGATCCCCTAGTCAGATAAAGGTCAGAACTAATGTCCCTCTATAGACCCCCAGTCAGATAAAGGTCATTACTAATGTCGCTCTATAGACCCCCAGTCAAATAAAAGTCAGTAATAATGTACCTCTATAGACCCCCAGTCAGATAAAGGTCAGTACTAATATCCCTCTATAGACCCCCAGTCAGATAAAGATCGGTACTAATGTCCCTCTATAGACCCCCAGTCAGATCAATGTCACTACTAATGTCACTCTATAGACCTCCAGTCAGATAAAGGTCAGTACTAATGTCCCTCTATAGACCCCCAGTCAGATAAAGGTCAGTACTAATGTCCCTCTTTAAACACCCAGTCAGATAAATGTCAGTACTAATGTCCCTCTATAGACCCCCAGTCAGATAAAGGTCGGTACTAATGTCCCTCTATAGACCCCTAGTCAGATAAAGGTCAGCACTAATATCCCTCTATAGACTCACAGTCAGATAAAGGTCAGTACTATTATCCCTCTATAGATCCCCCAGTCAGATAAAGGTCAGTACTAATGTCTTTCTATAGACCCCCAGTCAGATAAATGTCAGTACTATTGTCTTTCTATAGACCCCCAGTCAGATAAATGTCAGTACTAATGTCCCTCTATAGACCCCCAGTCAGATAAAGATCAGTACTAATGTCACTCTATAGACCCCCAGTCAGATAAAGATCGGTACTAATGTCACTCTTTAGACCCCCAGTCAGATCAAGGTCAGTACTAATGTCACTCTATAGACCTCCAGTCAAATAAAGGTCAGTACTAATGTCACTCTATAGACACCCAGTCAGATAAAGGTCAGTACTAATATCCCTCTTTAAACACCCAGTCAGATAAATGTCAGTACTAATGTCCCTCTATAGACCCCCAGTCAGATAAAGGTCGGTACTAATGTTCCTCTAAAAAAAACCAGTCAGATAAAGGTCAGTACTAATATCCCTCTATAGACCCCCAGTCAAATAAAGGTCAGTACTAATGTCCCTCTATAGACCCCCAGTCAGATAAAGGTCAGTACTAATATCCCTCTATAGATCCCCCAGTCAGATAAAGGTCAGTACTAATGTCCCTCTATAGAACCCCAGTCAGATAGAGGTCAGTACTAATATCCCTCTATAGACCACCCCATTAAGATAAAGATCAATACTAATGTCTTCTATAGACCCCCAGTCAGATAAAGGTCAGTACTAATGTCCATCTATAGACCCCCTAGTCAGATAAAGGTCAGAACTAATATCCCTCTATAGACCCCCAGTTAGATAAAGGTTGGTACTAATATCCCTATATAGACCCCCCAGTGATATAAAGGTCAGTACTAATGTCCCTCTATAGACCCCCAGTCAGATAAAGGTCAGTACTAATGTCCCTCTATTGACCCACCAGTCAGATAAAGGTCAGTACTAATGTCCCTCTATAGACCCCCAGTCAGATAAATGTCGGTACTAATGTCCCTCTATAGACCTCCAGTCAGATAAAGGTCAGTACTAATGTCCCTCTATAGCCCCCCAGTGATATAAAGGTCAGTACTAATGTCCCTCTATTGACCCCCAATCAGATAAAGGTCAGAACTAATGTCATTCTATAGATCCCCAGTCAGATAAAGGTCAGTTCTAATGTCCCTCTATAGACCCCCAGTCAGATAAAGGTCAGTACTAATGTCCCTCTCTAGACCCCCAGTCAGATAAAGGTCAGTACTAATGTCCCTCTATAGAAGCCCAGTCAGATAAAGGTCAGTACTAACGTCCCTCTCTAGACCCCCAGTCAGATAAAGGTCGGAACTAATGTCCCTCTATAGACCGCCATATTAGAAAAAACTTTGGTACTATAGTCGCTCTATAGACCCCAAGTCAGATAAAGGTCAGTACTAATGTCCCTCTATAGACTCTAGTCAGATAAAGGTCGGAACCTATGTCCCTCTACAGACCCCCAGTCAGATAAATGTCGGTAATAATGTTCCTCTATAGACCCCCAGTCAGATAAAAGTCGGTACTAATGTCCCTTTTTAGACCTTCAGTCAGATTAGAGGGGACTCCATGACATTAATATGTATAGATTGGAGGAGACTCCATGACATTAATATGTATAGATTAGGGAGGACTCCATGAAAGTAATATGTATAGATTGTAGGAGACTACATGATATTAATATGTATAGATTAGAGGAGAATCCATTAAATTAATATGTATAGATTAGAGCAAACTCAATGACATTAATATGTATAGATTAGATGGGACGCCATGACATTAATATGTATATATTAGAGGGTATTCCACCACATTAATATGTATAGATTACAGGAGACTCCTTGATATTAATATGTATAAATTAGAGTGGACTCCATTAAACTGATATGTATAGATTAGAGGAGACTCCATGACATTAATAGGTATAGATTAAAGGGGACAACATGATATTAATATGTATAGATTAGCGGAGACTCCATAACATTAATATGTACAGATTAGAGGGGACTCCATAACATTAATATGTATAGATTTGAGGGGACTCCATGACATTAATATGTATAGATTAGAGAAGACTCCATGACATTAATATGTATAGATTAGAGAAGACTCCATGATATCAATATGTATAGATTTGAGGCGACTCCATCACAATAATATGTATAGATTATTGGAGACTCCATGATAATAATATGTAAAGATCACAGGGAACTCATAACATTAATATGTATAGATTAGAGGGGTGTCCATGACACTAATATGTATAGATTAGAGGAGACTCCATGACATTTATATGTAGAGATTAGTGAAGACTCAATAACATTAATAGGTATAGATTAGAGGGGACTCCATGACACTAATATGTATAGATTAGAGAGGACTATATGACATTAATATATATAGACTAGCGACTTGCCCGTCAAAAAATGACGGTCAATAAAATTTTAATGTTGTGAAATTTGTTTGCAACACAAAAATGAGTCACCTACATCTGTCCCTTTTTTTTTTTCTAAAAATAAAAACACATTATTTTTTTTAACTTTTTATTTTTTTAACTTTCAACTTATTTTTCCCAAACATTAAACTTTGTAACATGCAACTTGTATATGAAACATTCGTTCAACATTTTGTTAACAATACTAACACTTTTCAATACATATTTATCACTGAGTAACTGCGGACTATATTAACTTAGAGTAAGTAAATTGTTTTAACAATAACATGCTTTTTATCATTTGTAACATATTTGTTAAACTCTTGTTAAACTAAATTAGCATTGAATCCAGAGGAAGGCAAACAATAAAAAACCCCTATTGAAACTTGTCCAATTGTATCAAAGAGGGAAAAAAATGAATTCCTTCCTGACCCCATTAACTGGCAATCGGATTTCTCCCTGAATCAATACTTTGTCTTTAAATAATACATTTGCAATTATTATTAAATACTTCAACTTTATACTAACAATACATATTTGACTATACCACATATATATTTACCAAACTTTTTTAAACATTCCAAAAACACATATTTAACATCTGAAATTGTAACTTCAAACAATAACATTATGAAAAATTCAGTGAATTGTTTTGTCGGGCCAATCATGTAAATATAAAACTTTGAACCCATTCAAATCTGTTTAAGGATATTTTACTGTTGTTTTTTTTTTTTTTTTTTTCATTTTGTCCATTCTGCAAATATCACATATATTTTCATAAGTGAAATAGTGGTCCCCTATTTAAAGAGTCCCAGAGTACTTTAATTTTGTACTGGAAGTCAAACCATTGTTCTCTATGTTTTTTTGTTCATCCTTTAGATGTTTTACGTGAAATATTGTTTTTGTGCAATCATATTGAGTCCCATAAAATGTTGGCATTAAAATGAAACCATTGTCCTTTATCTTTCCAACACCTCATAGTAGACAATGTTTTTGGTGTAAACACATCCATCGTCCAATAAATGACCTTGAGTTTCGTTTTCTTCAACATGCACTTTAATTTCTTTTGGATTAGTGCACCTTGAAAAAGCCACATAGAGTTGTCCATGTGCAAAAACTGGTTCCTTTAAAAAAATCCCAACTGACTTAAAAGTTTGTCCTTGGGATTTATTGATGGTCATAGCAAATGCCATGATAACTGGAAATTGTCTCCGTTGAAGGACAAAGGGCAAACCACTCTCACTTGGAGCTAAATCAATTCTTGGTATAAAAACTCGTTCACAAAGTCCTTTTTTTGGATTCATATTTTGCAATAACATAACAATTGCGCCTTTTTTCAATTGTAAAATATGTGGGGGCATTCCAGATGGTGTTAACGAATTAATAAATTCGATACTAAAATTCGATTCACTGTCTTTATCATCTGACAGAATTGAATCTGCACTGTAATAATTATTTTGTGGTGCATTGATATATTTTAAAATTTCGTTATTTACATTCAAGGCATCAATATTTTTTGATGTTAATATCACTTTGTTTGCAATGTCTGTGTAATCCTCATTATTAAGAGTGTTTAGAAATATGGCTGATATGAGTGATTCATTGCAAACCATTTCTGATGGAATTTCAATGGTATCATTTGGTAAATGCTGTATTTCTGGATGTTTTCCATCTCCGATTGTAATGAGCCAGTCATTGAATTCATTTTGGCCTTCAGATCTCATATTTAATTCTAATTTGAGATGTGTAAATATTTGCCACAGTTTACTGGTCTTGATACATGTTTCAATAAACTCTGTTCTATTTCCGTGTGGCACAACAGGTAATGTTTGACTAAAATCGCCTCCTAACAGCATCACCTTTCCACCAAATGGCAACTTATTATCCATCACTTCTTTTAAGAATCTGTCAATACATTGCAGTGCATGACATGACATCATTGTTGCCTCGTCTATGATAATTAGTTTAGTTAGTTTAAATTTTTTTGCTTGTATGGAATTGAGTCGAATATCTGACACTGATGTTTCCAAAATGGGAACTGGCAGCTTAAATCCACTATGCACAGTTCTACCACCATCTAACAAAAGTGCAGCAATTCGAGTTGTTGCAAATGGCATAGCTATCTGACCCTGTGATTGAATATAACTCATCAACAATTGTACAGATAAGTTTTTCCTGATCCACCTGGTCCGTCTAGATAGAAATACCGGTCTTTGACCATTTCATCATCTGTAGCATTTGTGATGGCATGAAATGCTTCTAACTGTAAAATATTTAAAGTTGCCAGTTTTTCTTGGGTTTTTTGTTTTTGAAGCTCAGTGTCATAATCATCAAAATTGATGTCATCTATAAGTCCTGGATCAGGTAAATTAAAACTTGCACAATTTAATCCATGAGCCAACAATATTTCTTGTATTTCCATCAATGTTTTTAACAGAGCTATTGGTTCTCTGTAACGTTTCAAGAAATCTTCTGACATGTTTAATTTAAATGTTTCCCACAAAGTGAAAGCATCAGGTACATTGCAAAATATACAAATGAATGCAAATTGTTGTCTCATTTGCTTAGGCGTTTGACATAGTGCTGCTTCTTCCAGACACCTCTCCCATTCTGTATCATCAGCTATGAAATTTTGATGTCTTGAAGCTACTAGGAATGTATCATAAACTATGTCATTCACTGTACGTAAATGCTCAAAACTCTGTGCACCGGGAACATGTAGCAGAAGTAATCTTAAGCTGAAACGTTCAATGTCCCTTGGACTGACGGTATAAATGCGTGGTATGATTTTATGTGCATCTCTTCTTCGTTGTCGCCATAGACCATTTACAAATACATAGTGATATGGTATCTCTATGTATAAAAATTGTCTGGCCTGCGTATCCTGACAGTTTAATTTAAACCACGCAGTAAGTGTGGTATCTCTGTCTTCACTTTGATATAATGCAGTTCTTTCATTTCCTTAAGTAAAGCAAACCAACTGACTTTGAGGCAAATGTACAGCTAAACGATAGATAGCATGTGACCGATCATGCATCTCAAATTTCAAAAGGCGCCACATTGCTTCAGGAGCACTCACATACCGAGCATCTAAATAATTTGAAAGTTCATCATGTAAAATTGTATTTTCGTTTTCATTTCCAGCACCTTGTACAACAACAGTAGCTGCATCATATCCTTTGTATATATATTTATACACATACTAAATTGATTTAATCGAAGTGCAAGCTTCCACATTGATGTGTGCATTGTACTTGATGAGCAAATGTGGATTGTATGGAACGACAAATCTATTATCAACCTTTTGGCCACGGATAATAGCTGTTTGTCCTTGTGTTCTTTTATACAAAGGATATCCATCACAATTTGCATAAGTTTGCATTTGAAATTGTTTTGGAAATTCTTTAGTACATTTTTTATTTTCCATACATGGTGAATTAGGATTCATCTCTCCACATGGGCCATGAATCATTCTATGTGTAACAATCTCCCAAAGTTTTGTATATTTTTCTTGGTCTAGCAATTGTGCAGAAATTACTGAACCCTACTCTCTCTGCAGTGTTCAACTTGTCTTTTTCCTGCAGTATTAAAAGTATGTGAGCATGTGGCAATCCTCTTTTTTGAAATTCAATGGTGTAAACAAAAGCCACACATTGTCCAAATAAGTGTGCTTTATTGATATCATGTATTAATGAATTGAGTTTGATTTTGAATACTCTTGCCACTAAATCTGGTCGGTCAGAAGTAGTTTGTCCCAGATTCAAATTTTCCTTGATCTCTGGACATTGTGGATTACACGTGAATGTAATAAATAAATCTGGTTTTCCAAATTTTGTAACAATAGCCATGGCATCATTATACCTTTCTCGTATATTGCGAGGAGATCCTTGGAAAGAGGATGGCAAAATAATTGCTCTTCCAGCTGGAATGTCTCTGTTGGAAGCTAAATCTGCCACATAATCCATTAATCCACAATACTGTTCTACTCGTAATTTATTTTGTTGATATTTAATTAAATTTAGATTATTGGCTTCAACTTGTAAATATGAATCAATAATCCATTGTTGAGTGAGTTTTCCTCCATGTAAAATTGGATTAAAACAATCACGGATAGCAGTTTGTGCCACTTTATATTCCAGCATGGAAATATTAGATCTAATACGAAATTTAGTATTGGGATAACTTTCCAATTGTAATTTTGGTTCCCATCTTGGTTCCCCATTTGGAAAGAAAATGGGATATGTCATTGGATCTAAATTACAGCTTAATATATTGATGTTGATAAATGGTTGTTCTTCATTGCGTGGATATATTCTAATATCCCGCTGAAAAGGTGGTTCACCATCTTCATTTTTAAACACCATGGCAACCTCATTTACAGTAGGTAAATTATATCTTCTTTGATCAGTGTTGCGATCTCTTTTTAACACCATATTGACTCTTGGTGTAGGCAATTGATGTCTTTCAGCATGTTCCTGTTTTTCTTTTTCAAGCTGTGCTAATTGTTTGTATGCTTGACTATATGTTTTTTTTTGCATAATTTTTTCCAGCTGTTCAAAGACTATGCGCAAACACTGTCTATTTTCTGGAAGTGTCATTCTTTGTTCCACAGCTTCCATCGTATCTAAGACATAAAACTGTGCAAATTTCCTTTGCTCTCCTTCTTGTGGGTGTAAATGTGAAGTTCGGTGGTATATTTGACCTTGAACTCTGAAACAGTACCATGTCCTGGTACATTTTCTGCTAATGTTGCACCCATTGAAGCAAAGGAAATTGCACTGTTATAAGACCTTATGTTTTGTTTGAAATTATTATAATTTGGAAGTGTTGGATCACTCATAATGCATTCTAAATAATATGGGAATGGGTGTCTTATTGGAAGTTTCACCTTTCCTTTCTGACAGCAACTAATGACATTTCCGTCAGTAGGTCTTTCCTTTATAAAATGATAGGCCCCACAAAACTGACAAACCACATTAAGTAACCCACAATAATGAGTATCTACTTGTACTGCAGTAGTAAACACATTGTCATGCATTTCTTCAACATAAATATCAGACCCACTTTCTATATGTACATTGTTTTCTTGTGTGTCTACATTTAAGTCATTCTGCAAAATAGAATCATTGGACAATGGTTCACAGAGATGTTTTTGTTTACTTTTACGCTTCTTGGAAGCCCCAACACACTCACTTGCGGCTTTCTTACTCATCTTTCTTTTATTTAAAAGTCTCTGTCGATCTTCTTCTCGCAAGCGTTGTGAAGTTTCCGGTTTCTGAGCATCTCTACATCTTTGCTTCCTTTCCTTTGCCAATCTTCTTTTGCGTTCAATTTTGTCTTCTCCATTCTCCGCCATTTTAATCTGTAATTGTAAATAGAGATGTAATTATTGTTTGTTCTTTGTTTTGTATACATTTTTTTTCCTTTTAGTACTGTTCCATTAAAGTAGATGAATAAACTAATAAAACATTTTCAATTGTTGCACTTTAGACTGAAAGAAATGAAACCATTTTTCAAAGTATTTTATTGACATATATGAAATCGGAAATAGCTGCACATATCTATCTTTATATTATTAATCCTTCAATTACATTCCTTCTTGATTGAATTCACAGCATACCATCAATTTCTTTTTTTTTTGCAAGTGTTGTAAGCTTCTTATTTTCTTTAAATATTATTATTAATAAGTATTGTCTTTTCAACTTTTTTCAAGTTTTGACTAAATTTCATACATTAATGACTCAATAAGTACTCTCCATTTTCAACAAATTTCAATTTAGCCTTTTTCTATGCATCACTACAAAATTACATTTTATACCTGTGAGGATGATGTTGATGTTGTTCAAAGGCTGCAAACGTCACGCTGTCTGTTTATTCCCTTGCAGATCCAAATAAACTGTCAAATCAAATAGATAATATTTTTAAACTTTTGCTTCATCGATATCATTTAATGAACATCAACAGACATATATTTGGCTACATTAAAAACCTAAAATCATATTTTTTAATATCTTGCCGTAGTAATATAATTAAAATTCTGTACCTGTCCAAATGATCCTTATGATGTTCAATGTGTGCAAATGTCACTATCTCTGTTCATTCAGCTACACTTCACTGCAATTATACAAAATAGTCAAATTAATGTATAATATGTTACTTCATCTGTATTAATCAATGAGGCTTAACATACCTATTTTTGCATAGATTAAAAACATGAAATAAATATATCAATCAGTCAGAATGAACACACATATGAAAGCATAGATTATAAACATACACTCAATATTACTGTTAGTCTTTAAATAAGAATCAATTAATCTGTATTAATCTTAAATTAATGTCTGACTAAATATAACGTCAAGACATAAGCATGAGTCTCTTCCCTTTATTTTTTTTTTAGTGGTATTTTAAAATGAGTATGTTACAACTGAATTCTTAAAATAATGTACATTACTAATGAAATAAGAATCAATTAATGTTCATTAATATTAAAGTAATGTGTGACTAAATCTAACATCAACATTTAAGCATGAGTATATAGGCTTTACATTTTTTTGTGGTTTATTTTATACAAAATATATAAGAACTGAATTATTTAAAAAATATACATACATTAATAATTAATTAATCAACGTGTTCCTTTTTTTATGCATATTCTTAAACGTTAACCTTTTTTGATATTAATGATTAGTAATGATACATTATGAATGTTTTTTACAATTCTTTCCCACAGGTAATAACTATAATCCGCAGTTGCGCGAGCCAAATGCGTTGTTTTCGGCGGGAAATCCTATGTGGCACGAGACAAAGGTGGGAAATCTGTGTTAATGCGTAAATCGGTAATATCGTTTCGTAAAATGTACTTGCTACTCTCTTTTTACTCATTGTGCGGTTAATGCGCATCCTTTATCTCGTTGTTTTTCGAACACATACGTCTGTGGCTGTGTTTTACGCAGTTCGTAGTAGTATAGCCTCGTTTTCATTTTTTTCGGCTGCCATTTTTTTCTCGTTCTTTGTAACTCGGCTAAATCGATGTAAATTGCAGTTCCAACTCACTTCCAGACGTTTATTTTTTAGTGTGTATTTAGTGTTTTTTTTAGTGTTTTGGTTCCGCAGCTTATCTCGTAATTTTTTTCACCTCGTATTTTTTTTCTAAGTGCTACGGTTTAACGGCTCGCCTCGCTACGCGAGGCTCGCCTACAATGAGCGCCTGCGGTGCTCATTGCCAAAGTGCTACGATCGGCAAAGTGGTACGGTTTAACGGCTTGCCTCGCTGCGTCGCTCATCGCTAAGTCGTACGCACTACGCAACACTACGATTTAATGGCTCGCCTCGTTGCGCAAGGCTCGCCGGGCGATGAGCGCCGGCGCCGCTCATCGCTAAGTCGTACGCACTACGCAACGCAGCGTGACGACGAATCGTAGTTAGACAATTATAATATGTGATTATAGGGGTTTCCATGACATTAATATGTATTGATTAGAGAAGAATCCATGACATTGATATGTATAGATTAGAGGGGACTCCATGACATTTATATGTATAGATTAGAGAAGACTCCATGACATTAATATGTATAGGTTAGAGGGGACTCCATGACAGTAATATATATAGATTAGAGAGGACACCATGGCATTAATATGTATAGATTAGAGGAGATGCCATGACATTAATATGTATAGATTAGAGGGGACTCCATAAAATGTATAATTACAGATTAGAAGAGACTCCTTGATAATAATATTTATAGATCATATGGAACTCCATGACATTAATATGTATAGATTAGAGGGGACTCCATGACATTTATATGTAGAGGTTAGAGGGGAATCCATGACATTAATATGTATAGATTAGAGGAGACCCCATGACATTATTATGTATAGATTAAAGGGTACTCCATGACATTAATATGTATAGATTAGAGGGGTATCCATTACATTAATATGTATAGATTAGAGGAGACCCCATGACATTAATATGTATAGATTAGAGGGGACTCCATAACATTTATATGTATTGATTAGGGAGGACTCCATGGCATTAATATGTATAGATTAGAGAGTACTCCATGACATTAACATGTATAGATTAGAGGAGACCCCATTACATTAATATGTATAGATTAGAGGGACTCCTTGACATTATTATGTATAGATTAGAGGGGACTCTATGACATTAATATGTATAGATTAGTGGGGACTCCATGATATTAATATGTATAGATTAGACGGGACTACATGACATTAATATGTATAGATTAGAGGGGACTCCATGACATTAATATGTATAGATTAGAGGAGACTCCATGACATTAATATGTACAGATTAGAGGGGACTCCATGACATTAATATGTATAGATTAGAGGAGACTCTGTGATATTAATATGTGTAGATTAGATGCGACTACATGACACTAATATGTATAGATTAGAGGGGACTCTATGACAACAATATGGATAAATTAGAGGAGACTCCATGACATCAATATGTATAGATTACAGAGTACTGCATGAGATTAATATGTATAGATTAGAGAGGACTCCATGATATTAATATGTGTGGATTAGAGTTGACTCCATGACAATAATATGTATAGATTAGAGGGGACTCCATGACATTTATATGTATAGATTAGAGGGGACTCCATGGCATTAATATGTATAGATTAGAGGGGACTCCATGGCATTTATATGTATAGATTAGAGGGGACTCCATGATATTAGTATGTTTAGATTAGAAGTACACCATGATATTAATATGCATAGATTAGAGGAACTCCATGACATTAATATGTATAGATTAGAGGAGACTCCATGGCATTAATATGTATAGATTAGAGGGGACTCCATGACATTAATATGTCATGACATTAATATGTATAGATAAGAGGAGACTCCATGGCATTAATATGTATAGATTAGAGGGGACTCAATGGCATTACTATGTATAGATTAGAGGGGACTCCATTATATTAATATGTATAGATTAGATGGGACTCCTTGACATTAATATGTATAGATTAGAGGGTACTCCATGGCATTACTATGTATAGATTAGAAGGGAATCCAACACATTAATATGTATAGATTAGAGGGGATTCCATGACAGTAATATGTATAGATTAGAGGGGTATCCATGACATTTATATGTATAGATTAGAGGGGACTCCATGACATTAATATGTATAGATTAGGGAGGACTCCATAAAAGTAATATGTATAGATTAGAGAGGACTCCATGATAGTAATATGTATAGATTAAAGGAGACCCCATGACATTAATATGTATAGATTAAAGTAGATTCCATGACATTTATATGTATAGATTAGAGGGACTCCATGATGTTAATATGTTTAGATTAGAAGTACACCATGATATTAATATGTATAGATTAGGGGGACTCCATGACATTAATATGTATAGATTAGAGGAGACTCCATGATATTAATATGTATAGATTAGAGGAGATTTCATGATATTAATATGTATAGATTAGAGCAAACTCAATGACATTGATATGTATAGATTTGAGGGACTCCATGACATTAATATGTATAGATTAGAGGGTATTCCATGACATTAATATGTATAGATTAGAGGGGACTCCACCACATTAATATGTATAGATTAGAGGGGACTCCATGACAGTAATATGTATAGATTAGAGGGGAATCCATGACATTAATATGTATAGATTAAAGGAGACCCCATGACATTAATATGTATAGGTTAGAGGGAACTCCATAACATTTATATGTATTGATTAGGGAGGACTCCATGATATTAATATGTATAGATTAGAGGGGACCCCATGACATTAAAATGTATAGTTTAGAGGAGACTCCATGACATTAATATGTACAGATTAGAGGAGACTCCATGTCATTATTATGTATAGATTAGAGGAGACTCTGTGATATTAATATGTGTAGATTAGATGAGACTTCATGACACTAATATTTATAAATTGGAGGGGACTCTATGACATTAATATGTATAGTTAAGAGGAGATTCCATGATATTAATATGTATAGATCAGGGCAAATTCAATGACATTGATATGTATAGATTAGATGGGACTCCATGACATTAATATTTATAGATTAGAGGAGAATCCATTAAATTATTACGTATAGATTAGAGCAAACTCAATGACATTGATATGTATAGATTAGAGGGGACTCCACCACATTAATATGTATAGATTAGAGGGGACTCAATGACAGTAATATGTATAGATTAGAGGGGAATCCATGACATTAATATGTATATATTAGAGGGGACTCCATGACATTATTATATGTATAGATTAGGGTGGACTCCATCAAAGTAATATGTATAGATTAGAAAGGACTCCATGACATTAATATGTATAGATTAAAGGAGACCCCATGACATTAATATGTATAGATTAGAGCGGACTCCATAACATTTATATGTATTGATTAGGGAGGACTCCATGATATTAATATGTATAGATTAGAGGGGACTCCATGACATTAAAATGTACAGTTTAGAGGAGACTCCATGACATTAATATGTATAGATTAGAGGAGACTCTGTGATATTAATATGTATAAATTAGATGAGACTCCATGACACTTATATGTATAGATTAGAGGCGACACTATGACAACCATGTGGATAGATTAGAGGAGACTCCATGACATCAATATGTATAGATTAGAGAGGACTTCATGACATTAATATGTATAGATTAGAGGGTCTCCATGACAATATTATGTATAGATTAGAGAGGACTCCATGACATTAATATGTATAGATTAGAGGGGACTCCATAATATTAATATATATAGATTAGAGGGGACTCCATTATATTAATATTTATAGATTAGAGGGGACTCCATGGCACTAATATGTATTGATTAGAGGGGATTCCATGAAGATAATATGTATAGATTTGAGGAGACTCCATGGCATTAATATGTATAGATTAGAGGGGACTCCATGGCATTAATATGTATAGATTAGAGGGTACTCCATGGCATTAATATGTATAGATTAGGGAGGACTCCATGACAGTAATATGTATAGAGCAGAGAGGACTCCATGACATTATTATGTATAGATTAGGGAGGACTCCATGACATTAATATGTATAGATTAGAGGGTACTCCATGATATTAATATGTATAGATTAGAGGGGACTCCATGGCACTAATATGTAATGATTAGAGGGGATTCCATGAAGATAATATGTATAGATTTGAGGAGACTCCATGGCATTAATATGTATAGATTAGAGGGGACTCCATGGCATTAATATGTATAGATTAGAGGAGACTCTATGACATTAATATGTATAGATTAGAGGGGAATCCATGATATTAATATGTATAGATTAGATGGGACTCCATGGCATTAATATGTATAGATTGGAGGAGACTCCGTGATATTAATATGTATAGATTAGAAGGGACTCCATGACATTAATATGTATAGATTAGAGGGGACTCCATGGCACTAATATGTATAGATTAGAGGGGACTCCATGATGATAATATGTATAGATTAGAGGAGACTCCATGACATTAAAATGTATAGATTAGAGGGGAATCCATTATATTAAAATGTATAGATTAGAGGAGACTCCATGGCATTAATATGTGTACATTTGATGAGACTCCATGACACTAATATGTATAGATTAGTGGGGACTCTATGACAACAATATGGATAAAGTAGAGGGGACTCCATGATATCAATATGTATAGATTAGAGAGTACTGCATGACATTAATATGTATAGATTAGAGGGTCTCCATGACAGTTATTATGTATAGATTAGAGAGGACTCCATGATATTATTATATGTGTAGATTAGAGTTAACTCAATGACAATAATATATATAGATTAGAGGGTACTCCATGACATTTATATGTATAGATTAGAGGGACTCCATTATATTAATATGTTTAGATTAGAAGTCCACCATGATATTAATATGTATAGATTAGAGGGACTCCATGACATTAATATGTGTAGATTAGAGGAGACTCCATGACATTAATATGTATAGATTAGAGAGGACTCCATGACATTAATATGTATAGATTAGAGGGGACTCCATGATATTTATATGTATAGATTAGAGGAGATTCCATGATATTAATATGTATAGATTAGAGCAAATTCAATTCAATTACATTAATATGTATAGATTAGAGGGGGGCTCCATGATATTAATATGTATAGATTAAAGCAGACTCCATGACATTAATATGTATCGATTAGAGGAGATGCCATGACATTAATATGTATAGATTAGAGGAGAATCCATGACAATAATACGTATAGGTTAGACCAAACTCAATGACATTAATATGTTTATATTAGAGGGTTTTCCATGACATTAATATGTATAGATTAGAGGGGACTCCATGACATTAATATTTATAGATTAGAGGAGAATCCATAACAATAATACGTATAGGTTAGACCAAACTCAAAGACATTAATATGTTTATATTAGAGGGTTTTCCATGAAATTAATATGTCTAGATTAAAGGAGACTCCATGACATTAATATGCATCGATTAGAGGAGAATCCATGACAATAATACGTATAGGTTAGACCAAACTCAATGACATTAATATGTTTATATTAGAGGGTTTTCCATGACATTAATATGTATAGATTAAAGGAGACTCCATGACATTAATATGTATCGATTAGAGGGGACTTCATGACATTAATATGTATAGATTAGAGGAGATGCCATGACATTAATATGTATAGATTAGAGGAGAATCCATGACAATAATACGTATAGGTTAGACCAAACTCAATGACATTAATATGTTTATATTAGAGGGTTTTCCATGACATTAAAATGTATAGATTAAAGGGGACTCCACCACATTATTATGTATAGATTAGAGGGGACTCCATGACAGTAATATGTATAGATTAGAGGGGGCTCTATGACATTAATATGTATAGATTAGAGAGGAGTCTATGACATTAATATGTATGGATTGGAGGAGACGCCATGATATTAATATGTATAGATTTGAGAGGCCTCCATGATATTAATATGTATAGATTAGAGGAGACTCCATGACATTAATATGTGTAGTTTAGAGGAGACTCTGTGATATTAGAGGGGACTACATGGCACTAATATGTATAGATTGGAGGAGACTCCATGATATTAATATGTATAGATTAGAGGAGACTCCATGATATTAATATGTATAGATTAGAGGGGACTCTATGACAACAATATGGAGAGATTAGAGGAGACTCTATGACATCAACATGTATAGATTAGAGAGTACTGCATGACATTAATACAGTATGTATAGATTAGTGGGGACTCTATGACAACAATATGGATAGATTAGAGAGGACTCCATGATATTAATATGTATAGATTAGAGTTGACTCCATGACATTAATATGTATAGATTATAGGGGACTCCATGACATTAATATGTATAGATTAGAGGGGACTCCATGACATTAATATGTATAGATTATTGAGGACTCCATAAAAGTAATATGTATAGATTAGAGGGGACTCCACCACATTAATATGTATAGATTAGAGGGAACTCCATGACATTAATATGTATAGATTGGAGGAGAATCCATGATATTAATATGTATAGATTAGAGGGGACTCCATGACATTAATATTTATAGATTAGAGGGGACTCCATGGCACTAATATGTATAGATTAGATGGGACTCCATGATGATAATATGTATAGATTAGAGGGGACTCCATGGCATTATTATGTATAGATTAGAGAGGACTCCATGATATTAATATGTATAGATTAGATGGGACTCCATGACATTAATATATTATTATATATAGATTAGAGGGGACTCCATGGCATTACTATGTATAGATTAGAGGAGACTCCATGATATCAATATGTATAGATTAGAGAGTACTGCATGACGTTAATATGTATAGATTAGAGGGTCTCCATGACAGTATTATGTATAGATTAGAGAGGACTCCGTGATATTAATATGTATAGATTAGAGGGGAACCCATGATATTAATATGTATAGATTAGAGAGGACTCTGTGACATTAATATGTATAGATTGGAGGAGACTCCATGATATTAATATGTATAGATTAGAGGGGAACCCATGACATTAATATGTATAGATTGGAGGAGACTCCATGATATTAATATGTATAGATTAGAGGGGACTCCATGACATTAATATGTATAGATTAGAGGGGACTCCATGGCACTAATATGTATAGATTAGAGGGGACTCCATGATGATAATATGTATAGATTAGAGAAGACTCCATGACATTAAAATGTATAGATTAGAGGAGACTCCATGGCATTAATATGTGTAGATTTGATGAGACTCCATGACACTAATATGTATAGATTAGTGGGGACTCTATGACAACAATATGGATAGATTAGAGGGGACTCCATGATATCAATATGTATAGATTAGAGAGTACTGCATGACATTAATATGTATAGATTAGACGGTCTCCATGACAGTTATTATGTATAGATTAGAGAGGACTCCATGATATTAATATGTGTAGATTAGAGTTAACTCAATGACAATAATATATATAGATTAGAGGGTACTCCATGACATTTATATGTATAGATTAGAGAGACTCCATTATATTAATATGTTTAGATTAGAAGTCCACCATGATATTAATATGTATAGATTAGAGGGACTCCATGACATTAATATGTGTAGATTAGAGGAGACTCCATGACATTAATATGTATAGATTAGAGGAGACTCCATGACATTAATATGTATAGATTAGAGAGGACTCCATGATATTTATATGTATAGATTAGAGGAGATTCCATGATATTAATATGTATAGATTAGAGCAAATTCAATTACATTAATATGTATAGATTAGAGGGGGCTCCATTATATTAATATGTATAGATTAAAGGAGACTACATGACATTAATATGTATAGATTAGAGGGGACTCCATGACATTAATATTTATAGATTAGAGGAGAATCCATGACAATAATACGTATAGGTTAGACCAAACTCAATGACATTAATATGTTTATATTAGAGGGTTTTCCATGACATTAATATGTTTAGATTAAAGGGGACTCCACCACATTATTATGTATAGATTAGAGGGGACTCCATGACAGTAATATGTATAGATTAGAGGGGAATCCATGACATTAATATGTATAGATTAGAGGGGACTCGATGACATTAATATGTATAGATTAGAGAGGAGTCTATGACATTAATATGTATAGATTAGAGAGGAGTCTATGACATTAATATGTATAGATTAGAGGGGACTTGATGACATTAATATGTATAGATTAGAGGGGACTCGATGACACTAATATGTATAGATTGGAGGAGACGCCATGATATTAATATGTATAGATTAGAGGGGACTCCATGATATTAATATGTATAGATTAGATGGGACTCCATGACATTCATATATATAGATTAGAGAAGACTCCATGATATCAATATGTATAGATTAGAGAGTACTGCATGACATTAATATGTATAGATAAGAGGGTCTCCATGACAGTATTATGTATAGATTAGAGAGGACTCCATGATATTAATATGTATAGATTTGAGGGGACTCCATGACAATAATATGTATAAATTAGAGGGGACTCCATGACATTAATATGTATAGATTATTTAGGACTCTATGACATTAATATGTATAGATTGGAGGAGACTCCATGATATTAATATGTATAGATTAGAGGGGACTCCATGACATTAATATGTATAGATTAGAGGGGACTCCATGGCACTAATATGTATAGATTAGAGGGGACTCCATGATGATAATATGTATAGATTAGAGGAGACTCCATGACATTAAAATGTGTAGATTGGAGGAGACTCCATGATATTAATATGTATAGATTAGAGGGGACTCCATGACATTAATATGTATAGATTAGAGGGGACTCCATGGCACTAATATGTATAGATTAGAGTGGACTCCATGATATTAATATGTATAGATTAGAGGGGACTCCATGATATTAATATGTATAGATTGGAGGAGAATCCATGATATTAATATGTATAGATTAGAGGGGACTCCATGATATCAATATGTATAGATTAGAGAGGACTCCATGACATTAATATATATAGATTAGAGGGTCTCATGACAGTATTATGTATAGATTAGAGAGGACTCCATGATATTAATATGTATAGAATACAGATGACTCCGTGACATTAATATGTATAGATTAGATGGACTCCATGATATTAACATGTTTAGATTAGAGGGGACTCCATGACATTAATATGTGTAGATTAGAGGAGACTCCATGACATTAATATGTATAGATTATATGTATAGAGGGACTCCATGACATTAATATGTGTAGATTAGTGGAGACTCCATGACATTAATATGTCTAGATTAGAGGAGATTCCATGATATTAATATGAATAGATTAGAGGGGACTCCATGACATTAATATGTATAGATTAGAGGGGACTCCATGACATTAATATTTATAGATTAGAGGGTATTCCATGACATTAATATGTATAGATTAGAGGAGACTCCACCACATTAATATGTATAGATTAGAGGGGATTCCATGATATTAATATGTATAGATTAGAGGGGACTCCATAACAGTAATATGTATAGATTAGAGAGGACTCCATGACATTAATATGTATAGATTAGAGGGGACTCCATGACATTAATATTTATAGATTAGAGGGTATTCCATGATATTAATATGTATAGATTAGAGGGGACTCCGTGACAGTAATATGTATAGATTAGAGGGGAATCCATGACATTAATATGTATAGATTAGAGAGAACTGCATGACATTAATATGTATAGATTAGAGGGGACTGCATGACATTAATATGTATAGATTAGAGAGTACTGCATGACATTAATATGTATAGATTAGAGGGTCTCCATGACAGTATTATGTGAAGTTTAGAGAGGACTCCATGATATTAACATTTATAGATTAGAGTTGACTCCATGACATTAATATGTATAGATTAGAGGGGACTCCATGACATTTATATGTATAGATTAGAGGGACTCCATGATATTAGTATGTTTAGATTAGAAGTACACCATGATATTAATATGTATAGATTAGAGGGGACTCCATGACATTAATATGTATAGATTATTGAGGACTCCATAAAAGTAATATGTATAGATTAGAGGGGACTCCACCACATTAATATGTATAGACTAGAGGGGACTCCATGACATTAATATGTATAGATTAGAGGAGACTCCATGACATTAAAATGTATAGATTAGAGGGGACACCATGGCTTTAATATGTATATATTAGAGGGGACTCCATGATATTAATATGTATAGATTAGAGGGGACTCCATGATATTAATATGTATAGATTAGATGGGACTCCATGACATTAATATATATAGATTAGAGGGCACTTCATGGCATTACTATGTATAGATTAGAGGAGACTCCATGATATCAATATGTATAGATTAGAGAGTACTGCATGACATTAATATGTATAGATTAGAGAGTACTCCATGATATTAAAATGTATAGATTAGAGGAGAATCCATGACATTAATATGTATAGATTAGAGGGGACTCCATGGCACTAATATATATAGATTAGAGGAACTCCATGACATTAATATGTATAGATTAGAGGGGACTCCATGATATTAATATGTATAGATTAGAGGGGACTCCATGGCACTAATATATATAGATTAGAGGAACTCCATGACATTAATATGTATACATTAGAGGAGACTCCATGACATTGACATGTATAGATTAGAGGGGACTCCGTGATATTAATATGTATAGATTAGAGGAGACTCCATGACATTAATATGTATAGATTAGAGGGGACTCCATGATATTAATATGTATAGATTAGAGGGGACTCCATGACTGTAATATGTATAGATTAGAGGAGACTCCATGACATTCATATATATAGATTAGAGGGGACTCCATGGCATTACTATGTATAGATTAGAGGAGACTCCATGATATCAATATGTATAGATTAGAGAGGAGTCTATGACATTAATATGTATAGATTAGAGGGGACTCGATGACATTAATATGTATAGATTAGAGGGGACTCGATGACACTAATATGTATAGATTGGAGGAGACGCCATGATATTAATATGTATAGATTAGAGGGGACTCCATGATATTAATATGTATAGATTAGAGGGGACTCCATGATATTAACATGTATAGATTAGATGGGACTCCATGACATTCATATATATAGATTAGAGAAGACTCCATGATATCAATATGTATAGATTAGAGAGTACTGCATGACATTAATATGTATAGATAAGAGGGTCTCCATGACAGTATTATGTATAGATTAGAGAGGACTCCATGATATTAATATGTATAGATTTGAGGGGACTCCATGACAATAATATGTATAAATTATAGGGGACTCCATGACATTAATATGTATAGATTATTTAGGACTCTATGACATTAATATGTATAGATTGGAGGAGACTCCATGATATTAATATGTATAGATTAGAGGGGACTCCATGACATTAATATGTATAGATTAGAGGGGACTCCATGGCACTAATATGTATAGATTAGAGGGGACTCCATGATGATAATATGTATAGATTAGAGGAGACTCCATGACATTAAAATGTGTAGATTGGAGGAGACTCCATGATATTAATATGTATAGATTAGAGGGGACTCCATGACATTAATATGTATAGATTAGAGGGGACTCCATGGCACTAATATGTATAGATTAGAGTGGACTCCATGATATTAATATGTATAGATTAGAGGGGACTCCATGACATTAATATGTATAGATTAGAGGGGACTCCATGGCACTAATATGTATAGATTAGAGTGGACTCCATGATATTAATATGTATAGATTAGAGGAGACTCCATGACATTAAAATGTGTAGATTGGAGGAGAATCCATGATATTAATATGTATAGATTAGAGGGGACTCCATGATATCAATATGTATAGATTAGAGAGGACTCCATGACATTAATATATATAGATTAGAGGGTCTCATGACAGTATTATGTATAGATTAGAGAGGACTCCATGATATTAATATGTATAGAATACAGATGACTCCGTGACATTAATATGTATAGATTAGATGGACTCCATGATATTAACATGTTTAGATTAGAGGGGACTCCATGACATTAATATGTGTAGATTAGAGGAGACTCCATGACATTAATATGTATAGATTATATGTATAGAGGGACTCCATGACATTAATATGTGTAGATTAGTGGAGACTCCATGACATTAATATGTCTAGATTAGAGGAGATTCCATGATATTAATATGAATAGATTAGAGGGGACTCCATGACATTAATATGTATAGATTAGAGGGGACTCCATGACATTAATATTTATAGATTAGAGGGTATTCCATGACATTAATATGTATAGATTAGAGGAGACTCCACCACATTAATATGTATAGATTAGAGGGGATTCCATGATATTAATATGTATAGATTAGAGGGGACTCCATAACAGTAATATGTATAGATTAGAGAGGACTCCATGACATTAATATGTATAGATTAGAGGGTACTCCATGACATTAATATTTATAGATTAGAGGGTATTCCATGATATTAATATGTATAGATTAGAGGGGACTCCATGACAGTAATATGTATAGATTAGAGGGGAATCCATGACATTAATATGTATAGATTAGAGAGAACTGCATGACATTAATATGTATAGATTAGAGGGGACTGCATGACATTAATATGTATAGATTAGAGAGTACTGCATGACATTAATATGTATAGATTAGAGGGTCTCCATGACAGTATTATGTGAAGTTTAGAGAGGACTCCATGATATTAACATTTATAGATTAGAGTTGACTCCATGACATTAATATGTATAGATTAGAGGGGACTCCATGACATTTATATGTATAGATTAGAGGGACTCCATGATATTAGTATGTTTAGATTAGAAGTACACCATGATATTAATATGTATAGATTAGAGGGGACTCCATGACATTAATATGTATAGATTATTGAGGACTCCATAAAAGTAATATGTATAGATTAGAGGGGACTCCACCACATTAATATGTATAGATTAGAGAGGACTCCATGATATTAATATGTATAGATTTGAGGGGACTCCATGACAATAATATGTATAAATTAGAGGGGACTCCATGACATTAATATGTATAGATTATTTAGGACTCTATGACATTAATATGTATAGATTGGAGGAGACTCCATGATATTAATATGTATAGATTAGAGGGGACTCCATGACATTAATATGTATAGATTAGAGGGGACTCCATGGCACTAATATGTATAGATTAGAGGGGACTCCATGATGATAATATGTATAGATTAGAGGAGACTCCATGACATTAAAATGTGTAGATTGGAGGATACTCCATGATATTAATATGTATAGATTAGAGGGGACTCCATGACATTAATATGTATAGATTAGAGGGGACTCCATGGCACTAATATGTATAGATTAGAGTGGACTCCATGATATTAATATGTATAGATTAGAGGGGACTCCATGACATTAATATGTATAGATTAGAGGGGACTCCATGGCACTAATATGTATAGATTAGAGTGGACTCCATGATATTAATATGTATAGATTAGAGGAGACTCCATGACATTAAAATGTGTAGATTGGAGGAGAATCCATGATATTAATATGTATAGATTAGAGGGGACTCCATGATATCAATATGTATAGATTAGAGAGGACTCCATGACATTAATATATATAGATTAGAGGGTCTCATGACAGTATTATGTATAGATTAGAGAGGACTCCATGATATTAATATGTATAGAATACAGATGACTCCGTGACATTAATATGTATAGATTAGATGGACTCCATGATATTAACATGTTTAGATTAGAGGGGACTCCATGACATTAATATGTGTAGATTAGAGGAGACTCCATGACATTAATATGTATAGATTATATGTATAGAGGGACTCCATGACATTAATATGTGTAGATTAGTGGAGACTCCATGACATTAATATGTCTAGATTAGAGGAGATTCCATGATATTAATATGAATAGATTAGAGGGGACTCCATGACATTAATATGTATAGATTAGAGGGGACTCCATGACATTAATATTTATAGATTAGAGGGTATTCCATGACATTAATATGTATAGATTAGAGGAGACTCCACCACATTAATATGTATAGATTAGAGGGGATTCCATGATATTAATATGTATAGATTAGAGGGGACTCCATAACAGTAATATGTATAGATTAGAGAGGACTCCATGACATTAATATGTATAGATTAGAGGGGACTCCATGACATTAATATTTATAGATTAGAGGGTATTCCATGATATTAATATGTATAGATTAGAGGGGACTCCATGACAGTAATATGTATAGATTAGAGGGGAATCCATGACATTAATATGTATAGATTAGAGAGAACTGCATGACATTAATATGTATAGATTAGAGGGGACTGCATGACATTAATATGTATAGATTAGAGAGTACTGCATGACATTAATATGTATAGATTAGAGGGTCTCCATGACAGTATTATGTGAAGTTTAGAGAGGACTCCATGATATTAACATTTATAGATTAGAGTTGACTCCATGACATTAATATGTATAGATTAGAGGGGACTCCATGACATTTATATGTATAGATTAGAGGGACTCCATGATATTAGTATGTTTAGATTAGAAGTACACCATGATATTAATATGTATAGATTAGAGGGGACTCCATGACATTAATATGTATAGATTATTGAGGACTCCATAAAAGTAATATGTATAGATTAGAGGGGAGTCCACCACATTAATATGTATAGACTAGAGGGGACTCCATGACATTAATATGTATAGATTAGAGGAGACTCCATGACATTAAAATGTATAGATTAGAGGGGACACCATGGCTTTAATATGTATATATTAGAGGGGACTCCATGATATTAATATGTATAGATTAGAGGGGACTCCATGATATTAATATGTATAGATTAGATGGGACTCCATGACATTAATATATATAGATTAGAGGGCACTTCATGGCATTACTATGTATAGATTAGAGGAGACTCCATGATATCAATATGTATAGATTAGAGAGTACTGCATGACATTAATATGTATAGATTAGAGAGTACTCCATGAAATTAAAATGTATAGATTAGAGGAGAATCCATGACATTAATATGTATAGATTAGAGGGGACTCCATGGCACTAATATATATAGATTAGAGGAACTCCATGACATTAATATGTATACATTAGAGGAGACTCCATGACATTAACATGTATAGATTAGAGGGGACTCCATGATATTAATATGTATAGATTAGAGGAGACTCCATGACATTAATATGTATAGATTAGAGGGGACTCCATGATATTAATATGTTTAGATTAGAGGGGACTCCATGGCACTAATATATATAGATTAGAGGAACTCCATGACATTAATATGTATACATTAGAGGAGACTCCATGACATTGACATGTATAGATTAGAGGGGACTCCGTGATATTAATATGTATAGATTAGAGGAGACTCCATGACATTAATATGTATAGATTAGAGGGGACTCCATGATATTAATATGTATAGATTAGAGGGGACTCCATGACTGTAATATGTATAGATTAGAGGAGACTCCATGACATTCATATATATAGATTAGAGGGGACTCCATGGCATTACTATGTATAGATTAGAGGAGACTCCATGATATCAATATGTATAGATTAGAGAGTACTGCATGACATTAATATGTATAGAATAGAGGGTCTCCATGGCAGTATTATGTATAGATTAGAGAGGACTCCATGATATTAATATGTATAGGTTAGAGGGACTCCATGATATTAATATGTTTAGATTAGAAGTACACCATGATATTAATATGTATAGATTAGAGGGACTCCATGACATTAATATGTGTACATTAGAGGAGACTCCATGACATTAATATGTATAGATTAGAGAGGACTCCATGATATTTATAGGTATAGATTAGAGGAGATTCCATGATATTAATATGTATAGATTAGCGGGGACTCCATGAAATTAATATGTATAGATTAATGGGGACTCCATGACATTAATATTTATAGATTAGAGGAGAATCCATGACATTAATACGTATAGATTAGACCAAACTCAATGACATTAATATGTATAGATTAGAGGGGACTCCACCACATTAATATGTATAGATTAGAGGGGACTCCATGACAGTAATATGTATAGATTAGAGGGGACTCCATGACATTAATATGTATAGATTAGAGGAGACTCTGTGACAGTAATATGTATAGATTAGAGGAGACTCCATGACATTAATGTGTATAGATTAGAGGAGACTCTGTGATATTAATATGTGTAATTAGATGAGACTCCATGACATTGATATGTATAGATTAGAGGAGACTCCATGACATTAATATGTATAGATTAGAGGAAACTCCATGACATTAATATGTGTAGATTAGAGGAGACTCAATGACATTGATATGTATAGATTAGAGAGTACTCCATGACATTAATATGTATAGAGTAGAGTGTCTCCATGATATTAATATTTTTAGATTAGACGGCACTCCATGACATTAATATGTATAGATTAAAGGAGACTCCATGCCAATATTATGTATAGAGTTGAATGGGATATGAGAGAGACTTGAAGATATTTCAATACGTTTATTAAAATTTAGTAAGGAAAATTTAAAGTGATACGCGCAGTACCCGATGTTACTGGGTATATAATATCCCTGTGTATCGATTTACTTTTATGTACTTTATTTTATAAGCAAGTGCTTATAAGCAGATACAGACTCTATAGGGCTGGATGAGCAGTTTAGTGTCCTAACCTATCAGGGACCACGACTCAGCAGCATGTTGCAGAGAGACGGTCAACTATATGAGGCACAACAAGTAGCGCAGAGTCTGTGTTGTCATGAGCTGCAGGTTGCAGACGCATACAGGGACTATTTTTTGTTTTATTTAGACAGCAAAAGCAGAGTTTATCAGCACTTTTTAATAAAGTACATACAATATTATTATATTATATACCTTGTTACATACAAGAACCTTCTATATCCCTTTAATGGTACAGAGAGGGGTCCTACTGTAGAGATGGGTGTGTGGTAGCATCATCCTGGGGCTGTCCTGTGTTTCTAGCTGTGGATTCGGGGCTAGGCCTAAGCCTTGGGCACATAGGCCAATCCAGCAATGAGAGGTGATAGAAATCTGGGATTTTCCAAGGAGTTCTTGCCAAAGGATCAAGTTCACATTAGTCTGACAACTCCCTCCCCCACAAAACATTCCCTATTGTACAGTGTAATCCTGTTATGGATATCCAGACATCAGTACTGGGTCACTGAGTCACCCTACCCAACGAGGGCCCTTCCTGTTATGGCGGCGCCTTGCACTGTAACTTGAACTTGTCTATTGATACAGTCACTCCTGAATGTGTTATGTTTACATCTGTAAATAGACTTAGGGCCTCATTCAATTGCGATTTGGCCAATTGAATAGCCCTCTAAATAAGCACATAGCATTTTTTTTTTTTTACAGTTTTTGGTTAGTGAAAACCTTGCTTTTGGATAGATGCTTACTAACTACAAACTTCTTTAAAAAAAGATGTTATGTGCTTATTTAGAACCCTATTAAATTGGCCAAATTGAATGAGGGCCTTAGTGTTTGTGCGGACCCCTCCCCAAAGTTTACTATCCCGTCGCTTACTGGGAGAAAAAAATATTATATATATATTTATATATTAATATTTTATTTATAAATATGTGCTATAAAAATGTAGTTCATTTAAAAGCAATTAAAAAGATGAGCAGGGGAGGGGTAAATAATAATAATATAGGCATGCCCACTTGGTATAAATATGTATAATGACAGACATAACATTTACACATCTCTGTAATTATTACATATTATTTTATTTCGACATACTTTTATCACCCGCCTCATTGCTGTTATAAACTCAGAGGGCGGCTTTTTCAGTTAATTTATAAATAAAATAAGTGTAACTTTAGTACTGATTCTAAGGGACTTATATTTAAATGTTTTCATTATATTCATATATATTTGTATAGGTACTTTTCATCTTTCAATAAATGTGACCCTTTTCTGTGTCTTCTGAAGCATATTTCCATAAGGCAATGTGTGATGTAGTTGTTGTGTTTACTAAGGTGTGAGGAGAAGAAGCTAAAGTCTCCTCTCACCTTAGTGAATACAGCCCACTGGCTGCCTAACATATCTGAAAGTCTTGTTTTGGTAAAACCTGATTCTACACCCATTAACTCCTTCATTGCCAGACTTCGATTTAACCATAAACTTGACTGACAGCCTCTATAAATTTACCTTGTGTGGCTACTAATGGGACAGGCTATTGTTGTGCATCCACCTATTTATTGACAGGTAGACCCACCCCCATACAAACTATGGCAGACTGCCCCCATACCCACCAGTTGCCAGGCAGACTCCACCCCCCACACACACACACACCTCCCAGTTGTTTCCAGGCAGACTCCCCCACTTATGGTTAGGTAGGCAGACTCCCCCACTCATGGTTAGGTAGGCAGCCCCCATCTCCAGTCATTGCCACTTGTTTCCAGGCAGACTCCCCCACTCATGGCTAGGTAGGCAATCCCCATTCCCAGCCATTGCCACTTGTTGCCAGGCAGGCTCTCCCACTCATGGCTAGGTAGGCAGTCCCCATTCCCAGCCATTGCCACTTGTTTCCAGGCAGGCTCCCCCACTCATGGCTAGGTAGGCAATCCCCATTCCCAGCCATTGCCACTTGTTGCCAGGCAGGCTCTCCCACTCATGGCTAGGTAGGCAGTCCCCATTCCCAGCCATTGCCACTTGTTGCCAGGCAGGCTCCCCCACTCGTGGCTAGGTAGGCAGCCCCCATCTCCAGTCATTGCCACTTGTTGCCAGGCAGGCTCCCCCACTCATGGCTAGGTAGGCAGCCCCCATTCCCAGCCATTGCCACTTGTTGCCAGGCAGGCTCCCCCACTCATGGCTAGGTAGGCAGCCCCCATCTCCAGTCATTGCCACTTGTTGCCAGGCAGGCTCCCCCACTCATGGCTAGGTAGGCAGCCCCCATTCCCAGCCATTGCCACTTGTTTCCAGGCAGACTCCCCCACTCATGGCTAGGTAGGCAGCCCCCATTCCCAGCCATTGCCACTTGTTTCCAGGCAGGCTCCCCCACTCATGGCTAGGTAGGCAGTCCCCATTCCCAGCCATTGCCACTTGTTGCCAGGCAGGCTCCCCCACTCGTGGCTAGGTAGGCAGCCCCCATCTCCAGTCATTGCCACTTGTTGCCAGGCAGACTCCCCAGCCTGTGACGTGTCAGAACGTTGAATTGTGTTTATTGATACAATGTATCAGAGCTGCAACTGCCTCCCATTGTGACGTCACCCGCGCGGCCGCCTCCTATTGGTCGGTGCTGTGCCCTGGCTGTTTACCAGCTGCTCTGTGGCCTCCCTGGGAATGTTGGCTCATCCGCAGATCAGTCAGTCGGGCAGTCAGGACAAGGCTGGACACAGGGGGAGCTGCTGACTCTGGACTGGGCGTGACTTAGTGACTGGAGGGTGGGGGACATACCCCAAACAATCTAATTACTTTATAAACCACCCCTCATCATCAGGACCTGCCCCATCCTGTCTGCACAACACTGGAAGCCCTCTGAGCCATCCTACACGGGATCCAACAGATCAAAAGGGATCTAGCTGGGCTGATCCTATCACTGGGTGACAGAGATCACAAGGGATTTAGCAGATCACAAGGGATCAAGCTGGTATAAAATCTGGCCCAGCAACAGAGACCCCCAGGAGATCATAAGGGATCCAGCAGGCTGATCCCAGTGACACATACCCCCAGGAGATCACCAGGGGATCAAGCTGGTACAGACCCCTGGGCTACCCCTGCTCTTGATGCCCCTGGAATTGCATGGTCTGAGAGGATCTAATAAGACGAATAAATGAAGACTGAGATCTCCACCGCAGCTGCCTTTGTCACAAGGCTGCTGAAAACCAGTGGGGTCATAGATGAACCCCAACTGCAGCAGTTCTGCCAGTCCCTCCAGGAATCCATGAAAGGTGAGAGAGCAGGGGTAGTAGGGGCAGGTGATGGTGTGCCAGCAGAGGTGGTAGGGGGGCAAAGAGTCAAAGTCATGGGGGGGGGGGGGGGGCTGCCAGATGCCTCTGTGTTACTTGAGAAAAACAACCTCTTTGTTCCTTATTGGAGGGAGGTGAACTTGTTCCTGTTCTTCACCTTTTAGTTTTTTATCCAACATATTGTGTTTTTCTAATGCCCTGTCTTTTGATAATTCAATTGTATTTATGCAGATCTTGGCTTGTAGTCAGATTAACAGGAATATTGGCTCCAAAATATTTTGTTTACTAAATAAATATTGTTATGTATGTTTATACACTTTACTATTTTTGTTTTTATATATATGTGTATATATATATATATATATATATATATATATATATATATGCCTATAGTGTATATAAAAACTTGTTCTCAGATATAGACCTTATTTACTGTAGTTATTATATCCAACATATTATATTTGTATAATATCCTGTTTTATGATAATTTCACTAAAACTGACTCCAAATCCGCATAAATTAACAGGAATATTGTCTCTGAAATATTTTATTGTTACTGCATAAGTTTATTATTATGTATCTATATCAACCTGATTACAGTATATGTGTGTGTATAATTACAAATATAAAATTCTCATTAGTCTAACAAAATGTGCAACTGGATCCTAAGAATATATATATATATTTTGTAACATAATTCCATATCTGTGTATGTATGTATATATGTATATATATATATATATATATATATATATATATATATATATATATATATATATAATCAAATTTTGACTTGCATTAGCCTCAAATTTTTTTCCAAATGGATAGTAAGAATTGTCTATTTTTAACCAAATTCCACATCTACACAAATATACTTCTTCTGTGGCCCTTAAATATTCACTTTGACTAAGCAAACAAACAAAAACAAAACAAAAAATGTATGTATTATGGCTCCCTCTTTTCCATTGTTCTGACTTATTTTTCTACAGAAACTGAATATCTACATCTACTCAGACTGATCAAACTTGGAAACCTTTCTTTCAGTGAATATGGTTTTATTTTTTTGTAGTTAAAAAAAAAAAAAAAAAACAGATTCTTAAAATAATGGCATAATTATATTTAGGTAAATTGGGGCAGGCCAACTGATATTTTAAGCTCAGTAACAGGGCCCTCCATTCTTTTGCATTGTGCTAATATTGTTTTGACTTTACTGAACCATTTATAGCTCTACAGAATACGTTGGCGCGTTACAAATAAAGGAAATAATAATAATAATTTGATGCTGTAAATTGTTTTGGTGATTGAGCAATGGATATTTTTTAATGTTTTTTTCTTCTTCTTGTCCCCTCCCCATTTTTCCTCCAACCCGCACTCTCTTCCTCCCCCTCCCGTCTTTGTTTCGACAGACCATTACAAGCAACACTGGTTTCCTCAGGTTCCCTGTAAAGGCTCAGGGTATCGCTGCCTACGGATCAACCATAAGATGGATCCATTGATAGGCCGGGCGGCAGGACACATTGGGCTCAGCCATCAGAGACTCTTCCAACTTCTTCCCAGTGAGCTGACCCTTTGGGTCGACCCTTTCGAGGTATCCTATCGTATAGGGGAGGACGGCTCCATCTGCGTTCTGTACGAGGGGTCCCCAACGGTGGGCAAAGCCTTGGAAACCCACGCCAGCTGCAAAGACGCGCTCCGAATTGGCAGGAATAGCCCTTCCAAAAACTACAACATAATGACCGTTTCTAGTTAAAAAGACAAAAAACGCACCAAAAAAAAAAAAATTAAGAATTGTACAATTATGTATGTATCCCCTCCCCCAAACCTCCACTTTCATAATGAAGGTAGATAACCTAATTAAATGTCTCATCAATGCCCCGTAGACATTAAAAATGTAGTGTACTGCCATCTCTCTCCTTTCTTGTTTTGGAAAGCGAGGGTGGAACATCCTAATTAGGGGGCGGTGGTATCTCTTATTGATCTTTTTGTTTTTATTGCATTATTACCCTCCCCTCTCTCTCTGGAATTGTACATTGTAAATGAAATGTGGAGTCAAGAGAAGATTTATATTTTGGTAAAATCCTTGGCTCTTTTTAATAAAAAACACACATTATTCTACGTTTTTTGTTTATATATATATATATATATTTTTTTTTTGTACCTGAAACCTTTGTGCTGAGTAGAAGAGGGGACGCAGGAGCTTGGCACACGATTGGTTAATTGCTCAGGTAAATATGTCAAATTCCGGTCTTTTTAGAGTATTAATAATTTATTGATTTTATACAAAAATAATTTGTACAGTTTTTAATAGGTGCTGTGTAGTATGGAAGAGATGGTAATTATGACTAGTAAGTGGTGTGTGTGTGTGTGTATATATATATATATATATATATATATATATATATATATATATATATGTGTGTGTATATATTTAGTCAAGCTTCATTTGACAGCTGCCACATTCCTGTTGTGCAGATAGAAGCTCCATCTGCATTCAAAGTCTCCTATGAGATTCATGGTGGCAGCCATTTTGTGATGCAAAGTATGTTGCCTTTGTCTACCAAATTCTATGTATGTGTGTGTGTGTATATATATATATATATATATATATATATATATATATATATATATATATATATATATATATATATATTTATAATCTGAATCCACGTCTCCTCCTAGTTTCCATATCTGGTTAGGAACAAAGCCAAAATGTCTTCTACCATTAAATCAATGAATATAATAGTTAAACAAATTAAAGGCTGTATTTATTTTAAACTTTTAGAATGATTATATATTTTTAAATAACAATTTCTAATTGTTTTTAAAGGTGAAGTTAAATCTGGGAATGTAAGACCTATTTAATAAAAAAGCAAGAATAGGATATAGCCATAATTAGCAATTTCATCACATTTGATTAAGTTTGGTTTAGATTATGGCCACTGGGTCCTGCCCTATTGTTTTTAATGGTAGGAGTGGCATGCTATTTGCTAATCCTATATAACTGGCTTGTGTTCTGTGCAACCTTTTGAGTGTCCATTTTGTATGTTCAAGGGTTTTACAAAATGGTTACCCCAAAATATTGCATGTGTCTTAGGAGGTTGGTTTTCTGATAAGTAATTGGGGGAGAGTTTAGGAGGTTCTGGATTTTGAGGAACTGTGGCCTGTTTTCTGGTTCTGTGGTGGTTTGGGAAATTAGGCAGCCATTTTGTGCATTGGAGGCCATTTTGGATTATATGGAAGCCATTGTGCATTCCAGTAGCTCAAGTTGAGTTTTGGCTAAAATAGGAAACGGCATAACGGTCAATAAATAAAAAGTTCTAATATTTTATAATGTAAGAGTAGAATTACTATATAATTATTCATGGTGCGTATGGCAGCTGCCACATTCTCATTGTGCAGGTAGTATCTCTCTGTTTGTCTATCTGCATTCATAGTCTCCTATGAGTGTTATGGAGGCGGCCATTTTGTGATGCAGTGTATGTTTACCAACTTGTAATAAAATAAGAAACAGCTTCGCTCAGGGTTGGCAATGTTAATACAATGTAATGTCTGACATTTCAGATTGTATGTACTGGAAGTGAACAGCAGATAAAATGGCCGCTCACAGCAATTCTATTAAAAAGAATACTTTTCAATATTCAACAATCTCCTCCCTCCTAAGGAAGTTGATCAGTAGAAACCAATATAATAGATTCTACTGCAGTTGGTATAATAATCAGCTGCAGGTAATAACTAGCACTTTATTAATTGAATGTTATTAACAAAATGTATTAACTTTCATACAGCAAAATAAGATTGAAGTTTACCATTTTGAGCTGTCAGTCTGCCGTTATGATCCACCCATAAAAGGAGGTTGAAACATATTCATTAAAAGATGACTGCATTTAATTATTAAGTCCCTTTATTTTCTGAGCTGACACCTAGGTCTTTCAGCTCATTTTGGTGGGTGGGTCCCAAGGGCTGACTCAAAATGGTAAAACTCCTTTTTTTGTTTTCTTTGGGAAAGTTACCATTTTTTTTTTATGTTCCTTTGATAAAGTGCTTGGTGTTACCTACAGTTTTAGATTATACTGTACAAGCAGTAATACACCAAAAGGCCACTTTGCTTAAATATTTGGAGGTCTACACTTGAAAATTTGCATTTATAAAGGGGGGAAAATACTATATCCTCTAATACCTTTTTATATGTAATTGTGGTGCAGTGGAATCTGCCATTTTAGTTTTTGCTGGTCAGCTTCCTGAGAAGAAATAAGACTTTGAATACAGAAGAAGCTTCTATCTGGATAATAGTAATTTACCCCGTGTTGTCTTACCATTAGAGCAAATGGGTAGCTCTCAGGACTGCTCATATATAAATCTGTTGACCTGTCTCATTTAAAAAAAATATGCCCCTCTCCCGCTTCTCTTGCCCCTTCCCATTTACACCTCCTCGTTGTTTACCTCTATCTCCTCTACTCAACTCTGCTCTCCCTCATTTCTGTTCTCTCTTTCTCCCCTCCCTGTTTCTCTCTCCCCCTTTTTTTTCTTCAATATCTCTCCTCATTTCTCTCTTTATCCTGTTTCTCTCCCTCTCTCTTCCTTATCTTTTCTCTCCCTTCGTAGATTCTCCTGCTTCTCTATTTCTCTGTGTCTCTCATAAAAATATATATCTGAAACCTCTGGATATCACTAACATAGATTTTAATTAGAATAAAATGTAATGCCTCTGATTGACCCTGGGGGAATCTATGTCATAGGGGGGAGTAATGTGTGAGGGTATACATTTCTGGAGAACTGTAATTTCATTTCCTGAAGCAAAGCGTCTTCTTCTCGGCCAGTGAGGGGGTGGTGTTTGTGTCAATTTCTGTCTTATTACATTATCTAACAAAGTCTCTCTGTTTCCTCCTTCCCCCTCTCTGACCTCTGATAGCCAAAACACACAATCTCATGGTCCAGCTCTGATGAAGTGAGGTAACTGACACAAAATGGATTCCTGTGTCATAAACAGGATCTTCAAAATTTCTGATTTTTCCAAAAATATTTAAGCTTACACAGTGGTCCTTTCAAATTGCTGTTTCTGACCCTATCTTGTTGACAGTGCTTGATGTTACCCAGATGCTCCTCTAATCTCCTCCTGATTTCACAGCTCGTCATCCCTATGTATTGTTTCCCACATGGGCATGCCAGACAATAGATTATATGGGCCCTGCAGCTAAAAATCCCCAATAGTATGTTTTTTTTGCCTGTTCTATTACATACGTCTTGTGTGTTCACCATATAGGGACAAAACTTGCAGTGTCCCATTTGTAGATATATTAGTTGGAGATCTCCGCCAACTAGTTTTGATTCTGGATCCTAGACACTCTAATGTACTCATCCGCTCTTAGGCCATGGCAATAATTATTAAAATTTTTGATTTCTTGCCATTGTTGGTTATGCATACTTAAGTTCTCCTCTATTGGGGAAGAGGGGTCCGCAATCTGTCCCTTTTTGTGTAAGACTTGCCCTATGATAGGCTTCCTTAATAACGTTGGCGCTGTCATCCTTTGTTTTGAGTCATTTCCTTAGTTCAACTGACCGTGATTTAAATGTATCCAGATCAAACCAGTTTCTCCTGATTCCTCCCAGCGTGGCCCCTTTGGCAAGTGCTAAGTTTGAGCTCTGGAAATGAAAGGTATTGCCGGATAAGTGTAGTTGCCGGTTAATCGGGAGTCCCCCCCCAAAAAAGGGTCTAAACAACCCTTAAGCATTAGCACCTAAACTGGGCCATTTAGGCCCAGAAAAAAATAATTAGAAAAAAAGTTAGTATCTCTTCTTTTGCAGTCTCGAACTAACGGATAGTGCCGGTTTAGCGGGAGTTTCTTTAAAATGGGAAATTGATGCCGTGCCAGTTGGTTAGGTGCCAGATAACCAGTATTTTACTGAATTAGTAGGTTAATGGATTAAATCTGAATAGATATTACCCTCACCAAATTTGTGTATGGTGCAATCCCAAAAAACTAATATATATATTTTCTTTAGATTTAATTGGTAAGTGAGCCTCAAATTGAAGTTATTGTTTAGGATCTCAATAAATTCTACAAACTGTTCCTTAGTAGTGTCCTGTAGAAGAAAGAGATCATACATGTCACACCCTACATCATAATCAATAGATGTATATAGGGATCCTATGCCACGGGTTAACTATAATGTAGAGTGTTTTATATTGATCCCTTCTAATTGGCTCAGTCCATGGTATCCCTTGTATATTAAGGAAGACTCCTAACAGACAGCCCCAAGTGGGCATCTAGATGCTTCTTGCTCACACTGACTCCCCTTGCCTGAAATAATAAGTCTTCCAGGCAATTTGTATTTATCCTTATGACCCTTAGGCAACATATAAAATATAGCTATACTTTATCTATAATCTTCATATTGAGTTCAAGATAGAGATCTGTGGGGTCACCCACCCACTCTTATTACATCTGTGTGGGGAGCCAGTAAGTAGTATCTAGATGCCAGCTTGAGGCCATATGTTATGAGTCCTCCGTCATATACAAGGAACACCATGGACGTGCTGATCAAATTAGTAGGGATCAATGTAAAACACTTCACATTATTGGTTACTTGTGACATAGAATCCATATATACATCCCTATATACATTTATAGTATAGGTTTTCAGTATAGAATCCAGGGTCAACCATGACAGAAAATAATTCATAATCAAACTTCTGACATTTATCTTGGAACACAATTATTTTGTGCTTGATAAAAAGTTTTATCTATAAAAAAGGCGCACAGTAATGGGCGTCTCATATCCCCCCCACTTATGCAAATATGTACTTGTAGTGGTTCCTCTTCTAAGTCAGTGTACAAATAAGGTGGACCTATGTCTCCTTATTCTATGGGACAGGATTAAGGAACAATTAGTAGAATTTATTGAGATCCTCAACAACAATCACTTCAGTTTGAGGCTCATGTACCAGTCAGATCTGAAGAAAATAGATTGTTTTGGATATCACCATTTATAAAGATGGCGAGGGTGATATCCATTCAGATTTATTCCATAGGCACACCTCTACTTATAGTACCTTGCATCTCCAGAGCTCAAGCTTACCAGGTACCAAAGGGGCCATTTTGAGAAATGTTGAGAAAGAGGAGAAACTGCTCCGATCTGGAGACGGTTAAATCTTAGTCAGTTGAACTAAGGAACAGACTCAAAGCCAGGGATGACAACAGCAACGTTATTATAAGGCACGTCTTACACAAAGGGACAGATTGCTGACCTTATAACTCGAACACTAATAAAGGAGGACATAAGCTTTATAAGCATATCTAACCACTAATGGCAAGAAGTCAACATCAAATATGTCCTCAGAACAGAGGAGTACATTGGTGGGTGTCTAGGACCCAGAATCAAAATAAGTTATTGGAGATCTCCAGCTACTAGGGATAAACTAATGAAGGGTCACCTTTCTAGACTGAAAATGAAACACCACTCACTTCCTTCTGGTACATACAAATGTGGACACTGCAAGTTCTGTCCCTAAATGCTAAATACACAAGAAGTATGTGATAAAACGGCCAACGTCTGTCCAGCCGATGGAGCAGAAAACGTGACTCATCAGAGAAGGCAACCCTTTGCCAATCAGAAGAGGTCCAGTTTTGGTACTGTTGTGCAAACTAAAGCCATTTCTGACAATGACCCCTCAGCAGCATGGGTGCAGTGACCAGCCGTTTGCTTCAGAGCCCCATACACAGCAGGGTTCGCTGAACAGTCATTTTAGACACATCTGGTAGCCCCCTGGTATGATTGTACGGTGAGTTGCTTAAATGTAGTGTGCCGGTTGGCCCTCACACACCTTTAGTGTCCATATATATAATTTTATGCTATATTACATTATTATTATATTTTCAATTTAGATACAGCTACAGTAGGGGAAACAAGTATTTGATCCCCTGCTGATTTTGGACATTTCTCCACTGACAAAGAAATGATCAGTCTATAATTTTAATGGTCGGTGTAGACAGAATAGCAAAAAAAACAAAAACGCATGTCACAAAAGTTATAAATTGATTTGCAGGTCAGTGAGGGAAATAAGTATTTGACCCCTTCGACTTAGCACTTAGTACTTGGTGGCAAAACCCTTGTTGGCAATCTCAGAGGTCAGACGTTTCTTGTAGTTGGCCACCAGGTTTGCACACATCTCAGGAGGGATTTTGTCCCACTCCTCTTTGCAGATCCTCTCCAAGTCATTAAGGTTTCGAGGCTGATGTTTGGGAACTCGAACCTTCAGCTCCTTCGACAGATGTTCTATGGGATTGAGGTCTAGAGACTGACAAGGCCACGCCAGGACCTTAATGTGCTTCTTCTTGGGCCACTCCTTTTTGTTGCCTTGGCTGAGGGAAGGAGGTTCTCGCCCAAGATTTGGCAGTACATGGCCCCGTTCATCGTCCCTTTGATGCGGTGCAGTTGTCCTGTCCCCTTAGCAGAAAAACAACCCCCAAAGCAGAATGTTTCCACCTCCATGTTTGACGGTGGGGATGGTGGTCTTGGGATTTTAGGCAGCATTCCTCTTCCTCCAAACACAGCAAGTTGATGCTAAAGAGCTCGGTTTTGGTCTCATCTGACCACAACACTTTCACCCAGTTCTCCTCTGAATCATTCAGATGTTCATTGGAAGCCTTCAGACGGGCCTGTACATGTGCTTTCTTGTGCAGGGGGATCTTGAGGGTGCTGCAGGATTTCAGTTCTTTGTGGCGTAGTGTGTTACCAATTGTCTTCTTGGTGACTATGGTCCCAGCTGCCTTGAGATAATTAACAAGATCCTCCCGTGTAGTTCTGGGCTGATTCCTCACCGTTCTCATGATCATTGAAACTACACCAGGTGAGATCTTGCATGGAGCACCAGACCGAGGTAGACTAGCAGTTATTTCTTCCATTTGGGAATAATCGCACCAACTGTTGTCACCTTCTCACCAAGCTGCTTGGCGATGGTCTTGTAGCCCATTCCAGCCTTGTGTAGGTCTACAATCTTGTCCGTGACATCCTTGGCCAGCTCTTTGGTCTTGGCCATGGTGGAGAGCTTGGAATCTGATTAATTGCTTCTGTGAACAGGTGTCTTTTATACAGGTAATGAGCTGCGATTAGGATCACTGCCTTTAAGAGAGTGCTCCTAATCTTTAATCTAATCTCTGTATAAAAGACACCTGGGAGCCAGAAATCTTGCTGATTGATAGGGGATCAAATACTTATTTCCCTTACTGACCTGCAAATCAATTTATAACTTTTTTGACATGTTATTCTATATCTCACTATTAAAATACACCTACCATTAACATTATAGACCAGGGGTGGGCAAGTTCAGGGGCCGCACAGATGCCTGGATTTGAAGATTTCTGTGCACAGGTGAGTCAGTCAGGATGACTGATCAAATCCAGGCATGTGTGCGGCCCCTCTTGCCCACCCTGTTATACACTGATCATTTCTTTGTCAGTGGACAAACGTTCAAAATCAGCAGGGGATCAAATACTTTTTCCCACCGCTCTATATGCATTATCCCTAGTAATCTGCTTGGCTAAGGGGTCAATGTTTCTTTTTACATTGGCTACAAAAAAATATGTCATTTATAATACTTTTTGTATATTTCTATCACTGTTGATAGTTTATCATCAATCACATCAGATACAAGGGACATTCAGTTTTGGATGGATTTTATTTTTCATTTTTTCTGTTTTCTTCTCTTCTCACACAATTTGGATCCATCCATTGTATTTATATTTACTTTATTTTACCTCCATTCAATGGACACCTCGACCTAAGGGGTTAATTACAAGCCACATAGTAACTAATTATCTCAATAGTATAATCAGTGCTACTTACTCCTATTTAACGGGATTCCTCCACTGCCTCATTTTGGCCTTCCTTGAAGCCATAAGTGAAACGTGTGTCAGGCATAGTAACGTGTGAGCGTTGTTTTATTATAATGTAACGCACTTAGGATAGTGTGCATGCAGATGGTACTCGCTTTATACTCCATCCCATATTCCAGATAGTTTTACTTTCTCTTACAGAGTCTATATCTGTATATGCTACAGAGGACAGACCCATACAGGGACTATTTGATTTTAGGCAGTAAAACAGAGCTTATAAGCACTTCTTAATAAAATAAAGTACACAAAAGTAAATAGATACACAGGGATATTATATACCTAGTACCATTCAGGAACCTTCCATATCCATTAATAGATATTTACAGTAGTTACAATGTATCCCTGCACTGTCAATAGAAGAATGGGGATATAGTGTATCTGTATATCAGCTGTGTATTTCTTTGTGTCTGCTGCCACCTGCTGGCTGTGGGAATCAGTGCAGCTAACAGTGAATTCACTAAAGTGTCATATTTATAATAAATATTTTTATACAGTTTAAAATACAGCCTTTAATTTTCACCTCTTGTATTCAGTTTTGCTGTAAAGATTAAAAAAACCTAAGAGGAATTGTGGATTCAGATAATATATATATTCACTTATGTTGGAAATCGCCTTTCCAAATAGCACACTGGACAGTAGTGCTTTAAATAGGAGTAATGGAAAGTCTATTCATTTAAAAGGGCACACTTCCATGAGAAAGTTGTAGACAGAATTAGCTCTGAAATAAAATTGGAATACTGCAGTAAATAATAATTGTATAAAAAATAAAAGTCCCTCTATTGCAGAAAATATAAATAATTATAATTACAATTGGCTGTTGTTAAAAACAAAATCAATGGAAGTGTCATAAAACTGAGCTTGAAAGTTCTAGACCTTAAGCATAACCCATAGAAGACCTCTCCCTCTTTAAGTCTCCTTATCAAGGGTGATTCATTATTTCTCAGTGGGAATGATAAGAAGAGCACACTCACGTCTCTGTGGCATTATCATTATTCATTACTGGATTAATGGCTTCCTTTTGCACAAGGCTTCTGATACATCATTAGGTCATGCTCTTCCGAAGTTTGCAAAAGAAAGCTAGTAATCCGGGGATCCACTCATCAATCATGTGGTAATTATGTGCAGATAACAAAACTAATATAGTAAGAGCATCTCTGCAGTTGAGTGACAACCAAAAATTAGTAAATTGAAACCTATTTTTTGTTACAAAATGACATTGTTCATAACTTCTAGTTGCAAATATTTCTATTTTTACTTTACTATGCTATATGACCTATTTATATATATAGGACTGCTGCTCCCCTTATATCTTAGAGATCGTCTCCAAATATTCCCCAATCATCTCTGTCACAGATCTTCACCTGCTCGCTCACCTCAGGACAGCAATCCTGACACATCCCACAATAGGCAATCTTTCATATTCCTATTAGAAAGCATTTGGCCCACTTGGCACCAGCAGTAAAGGGCTATGGGTAAGGGCATAGGAACGGGGGTGATGAGGCAGTATTCCAACATGATAACAACCCCAAACACACCGCCGAGATAACCACTGCCTTGCTAAAGAAGCTGAAGGCAAAGGTGATGGACTGGCCAAGCATGTCCCCAGACCTAAACCCTATTAACCATCTGTGGGGCATCCTCAAACGGAAGGTGGGGGAGTGCAAGGTCTCTAACATCCACCAGCTCCGTGATGTCATCATGGAGGAGAGAGAGGGTAAGGAGAGAGACAGAGAGAACACAGAGGGGGCAGAGAGAGAGAGAGAGTGCACACACAAAGAGAGGGCACACATAGAGAGAGAAAGACAGCACAGAGAGAGACAGAACAGATAATCACATACAGTGCTTTGCAAAAGTATTCACCCCCCTTGACTTTTTACCTATTTTGTTACATTACAGCCTTAAGTTCAATGTTTTGTTAATCTGAATTTTATGTGATGGATCAGAACACAATAGTCTAAGTTGGTGAAGTGAAATGAGAAAAATATATACATAAAACCATTTTTTGGAATTAGAAAATAGAAAATTGGCATGTGCGTACATATTCACCCCCTTTGTTATGAAGCCCATAAAAAGCTCTGGTGCAACCAATTACCTTCAGAAGTCACATAATTAGTGAAATGATGTCCACCTGTGTGCAATCTGTGTCACATGATCTGTAATTACATATACACACCTTTTTTGAAAGGCTCCAGAGGCTGCAACACCTAAGTAAGAGGCACCACTAACCAAACACTGCCATGAACACCAAGGAACTCTCCGAACAAGTAAGAGACAATGTTGTTGAGAAGTACAAGTCAGGGTTAGGTTATAAAAAAATATCCAAATCTTTGATGATCCCCAGGAGCACCATTAAATCTATCATAACCAAATGGAAAGAACATGGCACAACAGCAAACCTGCCAAGAGACGGCCACCCACCAAAACTGCTGTTCACAAGTGCAAACCATTATTATTATTATTATTATTATTATTATCTTTATTTATATCGCTCCAACATATTCCATAGCGCTGTACAGGGGTTTAGTACAAGGCAAAAAACAAACTTAACACCTTAAAGAATGGAGGGTCCTGTTTTTGAGCTTATAATCAAATGTACATAGAGCTTGTTTCCAAGGCGCGGACACACTATTGAAAACTCGCAAACTTACAATCTAAGGCCCTCATTCAATTGCAATTTGGCCAATTGAATAGGGCTCTAAATAAGCACATAACATATTTTTTTTAAAGAAGATTTTAGTTAGTAAACATCTATCCAAAAGCAAGATTTTTACTAACTAAAAACTTATTTTAAAAAAAATATGCTATGTGCTTATTTAGAGCGCTATTCAATTGGCCAAATCGCAATTGAATGAGGCCCTAAGGGTTTAGGTCACAAATGCAAGATGGCAAAGTGAAAGCAATTTTTTCAGTAAAGTGGAGGTGTCTGTGTGTTGTACTGTAGATTGTGGGTGTAGGTGTTATTAAGCTGTGGAGTGTGCAGTTGTACATGTTAAGACTGAAGGTGATAAGATTTATTAAACAGGTGTGTTATTAGTATTTTTTTTTTTAAAGGTTTTGGGGCAGGAAGATAATCTAATGGAGCGGGGCAAGGAGTTCCAAATAGTAGCGGCAGCACAAGAAAAGCCTTGAAGACGGGAGTGAGAGGAGGTGATAAGAGAGGAGAAAAGAAGAAGGTCGTTAGCAGAAGGAAGGGGGCGGTTGGGAGAGTATTTTGAAACAAGAGCAGAGATATAAGGGGGTGCACTGTTGTTGAGGGCTTTATGTGTTAGGGTCATGATATTAAATGTGATTCGGGAAGCCATGGGAAGCCAGTGGAGTGATTGACAGAGAGGAGCTGCAGACACTGAGCGTTTGGTATTGAAGATGAGTCTAGCGGAGGCGTTCATTATGGATTGGAGGGGAGACAGACGAGAGATGGGGAGGCCAGCAAGAAGGGAATTGCAGTAGTCGAGTCGAGAGATGATGAGAGAGTGTATTAGAATATTATCTGTGTCTTGTGTAAGATAGTGATGGATTTTGGAGATGTTTTTTAGGTGAAACTGACAAGATTTTGTTATTGATTGGATGTGAGGAATAAAAGAGAGGGCGGGATCCAGTAGAACCAACCATCCAATTTGAAGGAGCTGGAGCAGTTTTGCAAGGAGGAATGGGCAAAAATCCCAGTGGTAAGATGTGGCAAGCTCATAGAGACCTATCCAAAGCGACTTGGAGCTGTGATTGTCGCAAAAGGTGGCTCTACAAAGTATTGACTTTAGGCGGGTTAATAGTTATGCACATTGACCTTTTCTGTTATTTTGTCCTATTTGTTCTTTGCTTCACAATCAAAAAAATAAAAACATCTTCAAAGTTGTGGGCATGTTCTGTAAATTAAATGATGCAAATCCTCAAACAATCCATGTTAATTCCAGGTTGTGAGGCAACAAAACACGAAAAATGCCAAGGGGGGTGAATACTTTTGCAAGGCACTGTATATAGTTGTCATAATTACGATTTGTCGGTCATACTATGTTAAAAGTTATGGCCTTTCGCATGCGCAATGAGTTCCAAAGGCCCGCACGAAAAATGTACGGCTTTAACAACCTTCATTTTTTTCAAGCCCGGAACTCGAAAGCCATTCTCAGGCCCCCAAAAGCCGCTAATTGATCACAAAATTAACTGACAACCTCTCACACAGCACAGGGGGAGAGCCATTGGCATTTTTTAGAGACAAACAGCTAAGCGAGAAAAAAATGGCGGCCGTAAATACGTAATTTATTTCAAGGCCACAAATCGGAAAACCATTTCGGGCTTGGGGAAATTGATCAATTTACTACGCCCCCAAATGGTTTCAGACTAAATGTAAACAGGAGCACAGAGGAGGGAGAGGGAGGAGAAAGACACAGAGGAGGGAGAGGGGGGAGAGGGTGGAAAGATACACAGGGGAGGGAGTGGGGTCGGGCAGAGACACTGGGGTGAGAGACGGGGGGGAAGAAACACAGAGGAGGGAGTGGGGGGGAAGAGATACAGGGGAGGGGGGGTAAAAGAGACACAGAGGAGGGTGGGGGGGGAGACACAGGGGAGGGAGGGGAGTGGGAAAGAGACACAGGGGAGGGAGTGGGGGGGAAGCCACAAGGGAGGGAGTGGGGGGAAAGAGACACAGGGGTGAGGGGGGGAAGAGACACAGAGGAGGGAGATAAGGGGGAAAAACTCACAGGGCAGAATGTGGCGGCATAGAGACAGTGGGAGGGAGAGAGGGGGAAAGAGACACAGAGGTGAGAGAGTGGGGAGAGGCTCATAATGAGCGCCAAAGGTGCTCATTGCAAAGCCCGAAAGTTGGGGGTTGGACGACGACTGCAATGAGCAATGCGAGGCCCGTAAAGTAGACTGGGAGAGAGCCTCACATTGTGTGGCAAACAGCATTGCCAGGCTTCAAAGGTTATTGCTGTCATTTTCGACGGGCAAGTTGCTAGTCACTCATATAGTTGTCATGGTGTGTAATGCCTGTGTGCGCCTGAACTGCGCAGGCACACACAGGAATTACTATTCACAATTGCAGAGTAAAAGACACAGAGGCGCATGCGCACTGCGTGGCATAAGCCATGCAAGTGTACTGCGCAACGCGAGCAGTCTGGGATGGCGCATGTGCATTGCGCACATTGGGGGGGTGAAGCCGCTCTACTGCGCTTGCGCAATCGCAAAGGTGGGGATGGGGGAGTTATTTGTAAAATTTTATATTGAGGAGCAAGTGTGTGGGTGGTGACCTGGGACATTGATAAATTAAACAAAGAAATGAAAAGAACATGTTTTTGAGGGGACTGCAGCACTATTATTATTCTTCATTAGCTATAAATTATATGTAATACCAGCTACAAACAGGAGATGGCAGCAGAGTAACAGCAATGTTCTCTAGATAGTACAAACTAACCCTTTTTTGCCTCTATATCTACCTCTATAGCATAGTAACTGTCCCTAACTCAGGGATGGATTTATCCTCTATTGCCCAGAACTCACCAGGGATACAAAGTTTATCAAAAAATATTGCATCATGTGCTTAAACATTGTAAAAAATGTTTGCTGATCCAAATAATATAAACAGTGATATCTCTTGCTAATGGGAGATCATTGCCGCCTGGGGCTCAGAATTGAATGTCTTCAGTGTAAAACCAGGTGAGAAGGAAAAGACTGGGCATGCTCAGACCCCAGGAAGTATCCAGGCTTATTATACAAAATGCTATCTGGGGTCTGAGCGTGACCAGTCTTTTTTTTTTCCACATTGCCCGGTATTTAATATATTAGCCCCAATGGGTAATTGGCAGTTATTGCTAATATTTTTTTTTTATTGGGTTCATACGAAGGCTGATTGACAGGTTAAAAATTACCCTGGTGCAAAAAAAGGGAGGCCTCCTTGCAATTAGGGTAGTTGACAAAGTGTGTGTGATGCCTGCGTAGTGATTACTGGCGTGACTCGCACAATTGTCTGTAAATCCAGCGTTGGCCGCCGTGACTGGAGATACAGCGGGTGTGCAGAGAGAGAGAGGGCAGAGAGAGAGAGAGCTTGTAGAGAGAGAAAGGGCGCAGACAGAGAGAGTATAGACAGAGTGGGCACAGAGAGAGGGCACAATGAGAGACAGAAGACAGAAGGGGGGCACAGGGAGAAAGGGTGCCCAGGGAGAGAGGCTGCACAGAGAGACAAAGAGGGCAGAGAGAGAGGGAAAATAGAGAGAGACCGAGGGCAGAGAGAGAAAGGGCACAGAGAGGGGGCACAATGAGAGACAGAGGATAGAGAGAGGGGGCCACAGAGAGGGGGGCACAGGGAGAGAGGGAACACAGAGAGAGGACATTGAGAGACAGAAGACAGAGAGGGGGGGGGGGCACAGGGAAAAAGGGTGCCCAGAGAGAGAGGCTGCACAGAAAGACAGAGAGGGCAGAGAGAGAGGGAAAAGAGAGAGAGACAGAGGGCAGAGAGAGAGGGCACAGAGAGGGGGTACATTGAGAGACTGAGGACAGAGAGAGAGAGAGAGGGCACAGAGAGAGAGGGGGCACAGGGAGAGAGGGTGCCCAGGGAGAGAGGGAACAGAGAAAGAGGGCACACACAGAGAGAAAGAGAGGGCACAGAGAGAGTGAGAGGGCACAGAGAGAGAGAGAGAGAGAGGGCACAGACAATTAAAAAACAGCACAGACAAATAAAAATAATATGATACCATCATTTAATATGGGTAAATAAAACATGTTCTCAGAGCTTTCCATTGAACCTTTATCATTATACTAGCGAATTGCCCGTCAAAAAATGACGGCAATGAAATTGTAAGGTAGCTAATGCTGTTTAGTGTGTAATAATGAAATATATAATACATTAATAAATGAATATACTTGACCTATTTTAAAGCATTGTGTGGAAGAGCTGTGAATGTGTTTTGATGTTGCTGCAGCATTAGTGGTGTGGATCTGCTGTGTAAGCGTGCTGAATGTGTGCAGTGTAACACTGTGCGTGCGCGAGACCAAACCGTTAGCGTAGTCGTGTACTTCCGCATTGGCGAGAAATGGCGAGTAATGTGTGGTATACGTTTGTATCGGAATATCCGTAGGTGTTTTGTGGTGTTTTGCGAGTTTCTTGTGGTGTTTTGCGAGTTTAGAGTGCTGTAGCCTCGTTTTCGTTTTGTTCGGCGGCCATTTTTTCTCTCGCTTCGTTTTTTTTTTAGTGTCTAAACTGTTTTATTTGAAGTAAAATCGAGGTGTAAGTTGTATTTTTGAGGTGCTGGGTGCTCCCTCTTGGTGTAGGTAAGTTTTTTATGTATGTGGTGTGTGTATGTATTGTGTTTGACATTTTCTAATGTTCGCGAGTTGCGTCCGAGTGTTGCGAGTCCGTAATGTGTGTGAACGTGTGTCGTATGTTGTTTGCGAGTGTCGTAATGTGTGTGTCGTACTGTTTGGGTTGCGAGGTGAAGTTTGCGAGGGTCGCAGTTGCTGGCAAGGAGCGCCTTCGGCGCTCCATGCCAGCAACTGCGGCCCTCGCTTTGCGAGGTCCTCAGGTGCTGGCATGGAGCGCCTACGGCGCTCCATGCCAGCAACTGAGGCCCTCGCTTTGCGAGGGTCCTCAGTTGCTGGCATGGAGCGCCTTCGGCGCTCCATGCCAGCAACTGAGACCCTCGGGCAGTGCCCTCGCTTCGCGAGGGCCTCGGCTCGCTGCGCGAGCCGCGGCCCTCGCTTCGCGAGGGCCGCGGCTCGCTACGCGAGCCCGCAGCGTTAGCAACAACTCGTACGCTCACAACTATATATGTGATACTGAGATAAAATATGTAAATGTGCACTGACAACTGAAAAAAGTGAGTGATCACAAGTCAAGAAAACTTACATTGTATCATTCAGCACAGGTACATCCTCATTTGGATACATTGTTTACATGTCTGTCTAGTCTTTGTAACTGCACTGAATGCCTCAGTTATTAATAGTAATTATCTGCTTTGTGGGTGGATCAGAACGGCTAACTGGCCCTTAAAAATGGCAAACGTTAATGATAGTTTTTTGTAGCTAACTTTAAATAAAGGTGAAATCATTTTCCTGACACTGCTTATAAGTGGGAGAATGTGCTGACTGTATTAGCTTCTGACCTTTGTATGTTGAACTATCTGAAAAAAAGATATAATAATCATAATGATAATAATAATATTAAGTTACACGCTAAATGCAGGTACATACTATGCCCAATGGAGGATTGAGCATTGCTCAGCTATTCTCTCTGTGTAAACAGATCCAGTTTATTTGTGCAAATTGAAAGCTTCCAGTCTGCACTTGGACAACCTCCTAAATACACACACTTTGCCTCAACACCTTTAAGAGCTCATTGGAAACTTCTGTTCATTCATATCTGCGAATCCCAATTATTACAAAGTCTTATTTAACCAACAGGACAGGTCAGGATTAGGGTAGATAGGCAGAATGTTGCAAAATACAGATCAGGAAAGGTAGCAAGCACAGTGTGGCTAAATACAGGACACGATTGAGACAGGTAGCAAGCACAGTATGGTTACATATAGGACAAGATAGGAAGGTCTGAAATATAGGACAAGATCATAACAGGTAGCAAGCATAGTGTGGTTAAATGTAGGACAGATGAGGACAGGTGACAAGCACAATGTGGATTAATATAGGACAAGAACAAGACAGAAAGCAAGCACCATGTGGTTAAATACAAGACAAGACCAGGGCAGATAGCAAGCACAGCATGGTTAAATATAGGGCCAGATCAAGATCATGTCAGATAGCAATCACAGAGTGGCAAAACATAGGGCATATATGAGGACAGGTATAGTGTGGATAAATATAAGACAAGACCAGGACAGATAGGAATCACAGTTTGTTGATATAGCACAAGATCATTTCCAGTAGCAAGCACAGTGTGGTTAAATATAGCACAAGATCAGGACAGGCAGCAATCACAGAGTGGATAAATGTAGGACAAGGTCAGGACAAATAACAAGCACTGTGTGGTTAAATATAGGACAAGAGCAGGAAATGTAGCAAGCAAAATGTGGTTAAATATAGTATAAGATCGGGCAGGTAGCAGGAACACTGTGCTTAAATATAGGAAAAGATCAAGACAGGTAGCAAGCACAGTGGCTAAATATAGGACAACATCGGGACAGGTAGCAAGCACAGAGTGGTTAAATGCAGGTCCAGATCATGACAGGTAGCAAGCACAGTGTGGAGAAATATAGGACAAGATCAGGATGATAACAAGCAAAATGTGGTTGAATATAGGACAAGATCAGTACAGGTAGCAAGCACAGTGTGGATACATATAGGACAAGATCAGGACAGGTAGAAAGCACAGTGTGGATAAATACAGGACAAGATCAAGACGACAACAAGGTCAGTGTGGTTAACTATAGGACAAGATTGTGACGATAGCAAGCACAGTGTGGATAAATATAGGACAAGGTAGGTAGCAGAAACACTGTGCTTAAATAAAGGAAAAGATCAAGACAGGTAGCAAGCATAGTGAATAAATATAGGACAACATTGGAACAGGCTGCAAGCACAGTGTGGTTAAATGCAGGGCCAGATCATGACAGATAGCAAGCACAGTGTGGATAAATATAGGACAAGATCAGAATGACAGCAAGCATATTGTGGATAAATATAGGGCAATATCAGGATGATAACAAGCAAAATGTGGATACATATAGGACAAGATCAGGACAAGTAGCAAGCACAGTGTGGATAAATATAGGACAAGATCAGGACAACAGCAAGCACAGTGTGGATAAATATAGGACAAGATCAGGACAACAGCAAGTTCAGTGTGGATAAATATAGGACTAGACCAGGACAGGAGGCAAGTACAGTGTAATTAAATATACACCAATTTCAGGACAGACAGCAGACAGAGCGTGGACATGTTAAGGCTGAGACAGGCAGAACTATATAATGTTTAATTAATGGCTATGATCTTGTAAACTATCAAGCTTTCCATTAGTCCTGTAATTTTATCTGCCAGATTCCCACTATGCAGACAGATGCTTCTCTGTTATTTGTTGGCCAGCTTAAAGACAGGATTAACTAATACAGGCTGTAGCCTAAGGGCTTAAATGTATATTTCTTAAAGAATGCTGAAGGTATTTCATTTTCGAGAGCAGGTCATGTGGCAATCACCTTGAGCAATAGGAAGGAGGTTAACTGGATGCGTAAATGTTAATTAGTACAATGCGGGTGTAACCTGTTCCCTTATTGCAATTATGTTATTATTTTGTGTTTGTAGCGTTCCTCAGATTGTTTACTGAATGACATACAGGCTGACACAGAGTTGCACTTATAACATTGTAAAGTATCTGTTTTATTTCTCACCAACTTCACTTTTCACATTTCTTGCATAGATTTGGTCTCATTATTTTTTTTCTTCATTTCATATATTGTTCCTTAGGTGTCTGCTTATCTGGAGAGGAGGGAAGGGAGATTTGTTATACCATGTAGGTTATTTAATTTGACTCTAACACCCTCTTTCCACATGCTCATGTCATTCTAAACATTAACTACAAGCCCTGCTCCTGCAGCAATGTATACAACCCTCTCATACACACAACCTTCACCAACGTATCATGGATGTCTCCAGGGACAAACAAAGGTATCAAAATGTATTTGTTTTCTAATTAAAATCTATCTGTATGACATTCCCCTACTTATTCATGCTATTTAAAATATTAGTCAGACTAGGAAGATCAGATGAAAATTAACAACTATGTGAACCAGGAGCATGAAAGTATCTTAGATAAAGTTTTATATTTAAATGGCTCTTTTATTTTCATGGGTGATCCCCATCTTGGACTGTTGGTCTGCTTGTAGCTTCAGGAGCAGGGTCTTAGCTTTCTCTTCGATCAGTCTAAAATTCAAGGTGTTATTTTTTCAACATAACATAGAGATAACATAACATAGAGATCCTATATAAACCATTTTGCACATTAATAAGTCAAGTTCTTCATAAGAGCACACTACAAAGACACTTAAGTTCCCAGGTGATCCAGTGGTTAGGGTTCGGTGCTTTCACCACTGCGATCTGGGTTTGATTCCAGTCAGGAAGCCAAAAGGTCACACCATTCTAAAGCCAAGCAGGGTTGGACCTGGTCAGTACTTGGATGGTAGACCACCTAGGAATACCAGGAGCTGTATGCTGTGGCCCACCAGAGAATGAACTGGCAACCCACTCCAGTATTTCTGGATCAGCATGGTGCGTTAAGGTCCATGAGGTCATGGAGAGCCGAACATGACTGAACAATGCAAACATGAATACACTCCATGGTTCTTTAAATCTTGCAACTCGCTACATGTAATTTTGACCCCACATAAAACTTTACACACCGGTATATTACAGGAAGTTGTAACTTTTATTGAATGGTTCTCAAGTTGCTATTTGGTATCATAAAGCTTGATGATAATATACAAGAACTTGTATTATGGACCATAAAAAATATCCTGATTGGCTATAATTAGTACTTAGGTTGTCTTCCCTCATCAGTTAGTCTCTTATCAGTTCTTTGAGACTTATAGCACGTCTACATTGTCTTTTGAATAACTATACTTAATAATGAGCAAAAATGATTGTAGAACTCAAAATAAATAAATATAAACAAATAAATAAATATTACCTCTACTTTTTTTATGTAACAATTCTTTAGTGCAGGTTTCCATTTTATTTATTGAGCTAATTCTGCTACTTCTTTCTCAGGAGGGTGTGCCATTGTAAACAAATTGTCATGGCACAGGGTCACCTCTCACTCCATGCACAAGGTTCTTTTCTACAGCTTACCAGCTGAAGAAGACAGCAGAATATTGATATGATTTCATCTGATCAGATAGCTACAAAGAGATTAGACAGACACAAACTGATCAGATAGCCATGAAAAGAGCAATCAGCCACAAACAGCCAGGCAGCCACAAGCAGATCAGACAGCCACAAACAGAATGGATAACCACAAGCAGATCAGAAAGTCACAACTAGATCAGACCAACACAAACTGATCAGACAGCCACAAACAGAGCGGACAGCCACAACCAGACAGCCACAAACAGAGTGGAAAGCCGCAACCAAATCAGAAAGTCACAACTAGATCAGACAGACACAAACTAATCAGACAGACACAAACAGAACGGACAGCCGCAAATAGAGCAGACAGCCGCAAGCAGATCTGACAGACACAAACAGAGCGGACAGCCACAAGCAGATCAGAATGTCACAACTAGGTCAGACAGACACAAACTGATCAGACAGCCACAAACAGGTCCCAGCATCTGGGAAAAGAACATATTTTACTGCTGTCTTAACCTAAAGAAGTCTTTATTGAAAAGGGTACATTATATTTATAGGGAAAATACAATGGTAAGTAATCACATTAACAAAAAGTAATTAAACAGCGGTGCACTAAACACTTTTACTTGGTAACATAATTAAGATCACTAAAATATGTGACTGGTTTTAGTATCTGGTTGCATGCATCTCTCCAGAGGAGACCTTCAATGATAAAATGTTGCATACAAAGCATTGTGTCAGCACCACAAAGGACTTCCTACATCTGCCTTTGCAAACAATAACTTGATCACACCTCAATAGGCCAGGTTACCCAGTATTGGTTCATCTACCGCAATCTACTTATGAAACAAAACATATAAACATCAGGCATGTTTAACATCAATATAATCACTATAGCGAGTTGTTACACACAAATACACTGCACCCAGTGCTACTGTACAGTGAAATAACCTCCTCTATAGTACAGTGAATATATCCAGAGCTGAATACCAGTACAGTGAGACCAACAGCCCAGTGCAAACGAAACACTTCACTGGCACATGGTGGTTTGTGACATTGCTCTCCCTTTCAGACATACTTGAAGCAGGGCCCACAATTGGACTGTAGCCATGTATATTTGGGCCAATAAGTTCCAGACTTTAGGGAATATTGTTCTTCTGACTGGAGGGTTCCAGTGATATCATCTGGAACAAGAGCAGTGCGTCCTTAGGGGCTTAGATGCTGGGAAGAGGGCCTGTGTGCCCCACCTCCCCGATCTGGTTGCTCCTTGCCTCAAAAGTTCTGCTGCCCAAAGGGAGGGCAAGCTTTTCATCCTGGGGTACATAGCATAACTCCGTGGTACAATCTCAGTCTGCTGGGGAGATACTCCACTTGCCTCACTTCAAGGTTTTCACTTGAGGAATATTAACGCCAGCCACACTGCCTCCCAATGCTGTGGGGACTCAACTTCTTCCCAGTGATCCCCATTAAAGAGCTGAAAATTATTCTATTGTGAATGGACTTCACTTTCTATCTGCAGGGGAGCGCCGGGAACCTCCATGTTGCTTTCCATTAATTCCTGTTGTCTCAAATGAGTGCATGTCTCACCTCCACCTGCTTTTGGGGAGTTTTGATATCTGCCATGCCACCTTTCATTTGCTGTTGGGGAGCACCAACATCTGCCATTAAATCTTGCTGCTGCTTGGGAGTGCCTGATTCACCTAGTCCATTCTCCATGCCCCTTCCCATCACCCATGCCACCGCTCATGTGCCATTGTGGACTGTCAGTATCCTCCATGTCACCTCCCATAGAATCCTGCTGCTGTGGAGTGCGTGACTCACCGAGACCACCTTCTGACTCACCTAGGCTAGATAGATAATCACATATATAGTTGTGAGCGTACGAGTCGTTGCTCACGCTTGCGGGCTCGCGTAGCGAGCCCGCAAGAACTGCGTCCCTCGCTTCGCGAGGGACGCAGTTCGCCGCAAATGCGGGTCCTCGCGAAGCGAGGGCCCGCATTTGCGGTTGTGGAGGCTCAACGTCGGCTGTGTTAACACACACATACACACACACGACTTTTTTAACAGAATAAACCCAACCGCCCAGCCAACAAAAACTCAACAACGTCCCCGCAAATGCGGATCCCCTTGAAGCGAGGGTCCGCATTTGCGGTGGTGGGAGCATCCCAACATCGGCTGTGTTAACACACATACACACATACACAACTTCATAACAAAAAAAAACTCAAAGTCGCCTCACACCCGCTTACACCCAGACACACAGACGCAAGACTTAACAAAAAAACTGTAAAAAAGGCCCTTCACACGCTCTTAACACACATACGCACGACTTAGAAACAAATACACTGCGTCGTACACATAAAAGCTAACTGCGTATATCGCAAAAAAATACGGCAACATCGCAACAAAATACGGCCGCATCGGAAAAAAATACGGCCGCGAAAGACCCATTCCAACCGCCGCGCATCAAAACATCACAAACACAAGAAATAAACACAACAAACACATAAAAAGCTTACTTACAGCACGGGGGGGCATCCGGCACCTCCAAAAGTTAATTGACACGTCCATTTAAGTCAAAACAAAGAGTTTAAACGACCGAAAATCGGCTAAGCGAGAGAAAAAATGGCCGCCGAACAAAACGAAAACGAGGCTCCAGACGTAACTACACTACACTTACTCGCAATAATGAAACACATACTATGCGGAACGGATCACACTCATATTAAACACCATTTTAACCACTACTACGCACAAAATGGCGGATGGAACGCAAATTGTAAGCTGGAACGCAAATAGCGCATGCGTATTACGTTCTAACGGTATAACTTTCCAGAATGTTCTACAAGTTTATAAATACTGCCTATTTGACAGAGAAAAATACATTTCTCCTCAGGTGATGAACAGAGTGACTTCGGAGATAACTGCTGCTAAAACTTGAGAAGATAATTCTTTCCTAATTTACTACTTTACATTGTGCAAATTACAACTGAGAGGTAAGCTATAATATATTACTTATTTTCAAGACAGGACATCAAAAAAAATAATTAAAGAAGACAAAGAGGTTTATGTATACTGACACGCACATATATGCGTATAATGTATACTGACATGTGACACGCACATATATGCGTATAATGTATACTGACATGTGACACGCACATTTATGCGTATAATGTATACTGACATGTGACACGCACATATATGCGTATAATGTATACTGACAAGTGACACGCACATATATGCGTATAATGTATACTGACAAGTGACACGCACATATATGCGTATAATGTATACTGACAAGTGACACGCACATTTATGTGTATAATGTATACTGACATGTGACACGCACATATATGCGTATAATGTATACTGACAAGTGACACGCACATTTATGCGTATAATGTATAGTGACATGTCACATGCACATTTATGTGTATAATGTATACTGACATGTGACACGCACATATATGTGTATAATGTATACTGACAAGTGACACGCACATTTATGCGTATAATGTATAGTGACATGTCACATGCACATTTATGTGTATTGCCCCTGCAACAAACTAATTAAACAACTACATTTAAATTACATTAGAAAAAAATAAGTTGGGACTATTAAAATACTATTAAAATATGAGTCATATATACTGATATGTGACACGCACATATATGTGTATCATCTATAGTCACATGTCACACACACATTTATGTATGTTGGCCAAAAATAAAAATAAGGTTAATTTAACAATTAAAATATGATTCATGTATAGTGATATGTCACACGCACACAAAAAAATTACTTTCAACTATGGAAATGTGCTTCATGTATGTGACATATGTGTGTAGACCCCACCAAAAAATAATGTTAATCAATGAAATTAATTTACTGAAATTTAATAGATCACCTAAAACTCAATCTTTCTACTTTTTTTAATATTCAAACAGACTCTGCATCAACAGCGTCTCTCAACAATTTGCACTGTGCACTGTGAAGCACAATCCCTTTTAAAGAACACCAACAAAGAAGAAGAGGTAAGATACAAAAATACTTTAAATGCTGAAAAGGCCATGGTTTGTTAAATACAAATAAAAAATTCTATAATTCACTATTTCACTTTATTTTTCAAACAGACACTACAAGAAGACCGTCGGATTAAGATTGGCAGGAGGGGACCCTCTGTCATTCCACACTTCAATCAAGGTACAGTATTAAGTATAAAAAAGAACCGAACCATGAGCCTTATTCAATTGTGAGTTGGCTAATTGAATAGGGCTTTATATAAGCACATAATAGATTTTTTAGACAGACATTTTTAGTTACTGAACTTCTAACCACAATCAAGGTCTTCACTAACTCAAAACTTCTGTCAACAAATATTTTATGTGCTTATATAGAGCCCTATTCAATTGGTCAAAACGCAATTGATTCAGGACCTAAATATGTTTAATGGCCGAGGGCCTCATTCAAATGTGATTTGCCCATTTCAATAGGGCTCTATATAAGCACATTTGGCTCAATTTAACTAAAAACTTCTGTTCAAAAATATTCTCTGTGCTTATATAGAGCCCTATTGAAAAAACAAATTCAATGAGGCCCTCACAATATAACAAATCCAGCAAACAAAGGCCCTCATTCAATTGATATTTTGGACAATTCAATAGGGCTCCAAATAAGCACATTTAGAACCCTATTGAATTGGCCAAACTGCAATTGAATGAGGGCCAAAGTATGCAACATATGGTACACACAAACTGGTACACACAAAACAGGATTGTAACAAACACATAGCAAACTAAATTTATATTCTTTGGCCCTCATTCAATTGCGATTTTGCAAATTGAATACGGCTCTAAATAAGCACATAATATATATTTTTTCAAGAAGTTTTTAGTTTGTGAAAACCGTGCTTTTGGATAGATGCTTAATAAGTTAAAACTTCTTGAAAAAATATATGTGATGTGCTTATTTACACCCCGATTCAATTGGCCAAACTGCAATTGAATGAGGGCCTTTTTGTTTAACAACCTATAACCATTAGAAAAAACACTACATAAGTATAACAAAAGTGGTGCCCATCAAACAGGATTGTACGAAATCTCACACAAACACATAGCAAACTACATTTAAATTCTTATTTTAATGTTTAACAACCTATAAGCCTTAGAAAGAAGCCTAAATAAGCATACCAACATTGGTGCCCACCAAACAGGATTGTATGAAAACTCACACAAACACATAGCAAACTACATTTAGATTCTTATTTTATGTTTAACAACCTATTAGCATTACAAAACTACATTAATAAGCATACCAACAGTGGTGCGCATCAAACAGGATTGTATGAAAACTCACACAAACACATAGCAAACTACATTTAGATTCTTATTTAATGTTTAACAACCTATAAGCCTTAGAAAGAAGCCTAAATAAGCATACCAACAGTGGTGCGCACCAAACAGGATTGTATGAAAACTCACACAAACACATACCAAAGTACATTTAGATACTTATTTTATGTTTAACAATCTAGAAGCCTTAGAAAAAGGCCTAAATAAGTATACCAAAAGTGGTGGACACCAAACGGGATTGTAGAAAAACAAAGAAATAATGTCATTTTTTAGTTCATACAAATACATTCAAATAAAATTACATTTTCATTTTTATTTTATATCAGATACTGCGTCAAGAACATCGGAACAGGAGTTTCAACTGAGGACCACACCAGCGGACGAGGACTTTCAACAGAGGACCAGACCATTGGACGAGGACTTTCAACAGAGGACTACACCATCGGACGAGGACTTTCAACAGAGGACCAGACGATTGGACGAGGACTTTCAACACAGGACCAGACCATCAGACGAAGGCTTTCAACACAGGACCAACAAAGATTCTGCTTCAAATCAAACTTCAACCAAGGTACAGTATAACAAGTAAAAAAAGAGAAAAATTAATTAATATTCTTCTTTAATGTTTAACCACCTATAAGCCTTAGAAAATAGCCTACAGAAGCATACCAAAATTGTGGCGCACCAAAAAGGATTGTAGAAAAACACAGAAATAATGCCATTTTTTCATTAATACAAAGACATTCAAATAACATAACATTTTCATTTTTATTTTATAACAGATACTGCGTCAAGAACATCGGAACAGGAGTTGGAACTGAGGACCACACCAGAGGACGAGGACTTTCAACAGAGGACTACACCATCGGACGAGGACTTTCAACACAGGACCAGACCATCGGACGAAGGCTTTCAACACAGGACCAACAAAGAATTTTGCTTGAAATCAAACTTCAACCAAGGTACAGTATAAAAAGTAATATCTATCATCTATCTCTTATTTGTCTTTTTGGGCCAATAATCTTTAACACTAAATACAAACTTCAATGTAAACTTAAAGAATAAATTGGCATAGTCCAAAAAAGTCTAAAAACACAGAATCTATACAATTTGTCATTGTAACATTCCAGTCCTAAACCCTAATTTAATTGCCATTTGACAAATTGAATAGTGCTGTAAATAAGGACATAACATCTTTTTGAAAATACCTTTTTAGTTACTGAAACACTTGCTTTTGGATACATGTTTAATAAATAAAAATTTCTTTAAATAATTATCTGATGGCCTTATTTAGACTTTTATTCAATTGACCGCATTGAAATTGATTAAGTATAAAATGTTAACACACTATTCATAACTATTTGTCATGAAAAACAACTTAACATCTCAAAATAAACTAATGGTACATTATTTTATTTTTACAGATTAACATGGCTGATAACGAGAGTAAACAAGAAAAGAAAAGACGCCAAGCTAGAGAACGACGACAGAGAGCAGACAGCCAGCAGACACCGGAGAAGAAGGAAATTCGACGAGAAAAAGAACGCAAAAGAATTGCAAGCAAAAGACTGTCACTTGCAGAAATTAAAGATATGTCAAAAAAAACAACAAAGAAAATAAAGCATTTACAACCTGTTGCTCAAACATCAGATGACATTTTACCAGAAAAAAATACAAGAGATACCAAAAAAAGCAACAAAGAAAACAAAGCATTTAGAACCGTTTCATGAAACATTACATGACATTTTACCTCAAACAATACAACATATACCAAGAAAAGCAACGAAAAAAACAAAACATTTAGAACCTGTTGTTGAAACATTATATGACATTTCACCTGATGAATATGAAAGTCAAAATCCTATATGCTTTGCAAATTGTCCTCTACTCAAGTCTTTAGCAGTAGAGGTTCATAGTTGTGGGGACATGACTACTCAATGTCAGTTTTGTGAGGCTTATTATTTTAAACAGGAGAGACCCAGAGATGGACAATTTATTAGTTGTTGTCAAAAAGGCAAGTTCAAACTTCCAGAAAGGAAAGAATTTCCAATTTATTTACAAAATATTATGACTGAACCTACTTTTCCAAACTACAAAAATTTTAAGACAAACATAAGATCCTACAATAGTGCCATATCCTTTGCATCCATGGGGGCAACATTAGCTGCTAATGTACCAGGACATGGTCCTTACTGTTTTAAAGTCCAAGGACAAATTTATCATCGCACTTCCCATTTACATCCAGAGGAAGGAAATAAAAGAAAATTCGCTCAACTATATGTTCTAGATACAATGGAAGCTGTTGACCAACGTATGCAGATGGAAGAAAATAAAAAATGCTTACCCACTGTTTTCATAGAGCTAAATAACATTATGGACAACAATCCCTACAGTAAAGCTTATAAAAAATTGGCAGAAGTAGAAAATGAACAACTACTTCATTCACAAACACATCAATTACCAATGCCGAAGGTTAATATGGTGCTTAAAAGAGACAGACATACTGATAAACGTCGTTATAACTTGCCAACAACAAATGAGGTTGCAATGGTGTTTCAGAATGATGAAGGAGAACCACCATTTCAAAGAGACATTCGAATATATCCTAGAAATGAGGACCAACCGTTTATTAATATGAGTATCTTAAGTCCAAATTTAGATCCAATGACATATCCCATCTTTTTCCCACACGGAGAAGCAGGTTGGCAACCAAAATTAACTCTTCCCAGTTACCCAAATGCTAAAGCCAGAATCCGAAATAATGTTTCTATGCTTGAATTTAAAGTAGCTCAAATTGCCATTCGCAATGTATTTAATCCAATTTTATGTGGTGGGAAACTAACACAACAATGGATTATTGATTCATATTTGCAAGTTGAGGCAAATAATTTAAACTTTATCAAATATCAACAAGATAAACTCCGTGTAGAACAATATTCTGGACTCATGGACTATGTTGCTGACGTGGCTACAAGCAGAGACATGACAGCTGGCAAAGCCATCATTTTACCATCTTCCTTTCAAGGATCTCCTCGGAATATGAGAGAAAGATACAATGATGCTATGGCTATTGTGACAAAATTTGGCAAACCCGATCTATTTGTGACATTTACATGTAATCCACAATGGCCAGAAATTACACTAAATCTACTTCTTGGACAAACTGCTTCAGATCGACCAGATTTAGTAGCCAGAGTTTTTAAGATTAAATTAAATGAATTAATACGTGACTTCACTATAAATCAGTTATTTGGCAAATGTCTTGCTTATGTATATACCATTGAATTTCAAAAAAGAGGCCTTCCACATGCACATCTTCTAATAATACTTCAAGAAAAAGATAAATTAGATACTTCAGACAAAGTGGATGCAGTCATTGTTGCTGAACTACCAGATCCAGAACTATATGGTAGACTATATGAGATTGTTACTCATCGCATGATTCATGGACCCTGTGGTGACCTTAATCCACAATCACCATGTATGGAAAATAATAAATGTTCCAAAGAATTTCCAAAAGATTATAGAGACAAAACCTATGCCAATTGTGATGGATATCCACTTTATAAAAGAAGAGAAGGAGATAGTGCCATTATTCGTGGAAAAAAAGTGGACAATAGATATGTAGTACCCTACAATCCACATTTACTCATGAAGTACAACGCCCACATCAACGTAGAAGCCTGCACTTCCATCAAATCCATTAAATATGTCTACAAATATATTTACAAAGGTTACGATGCAGCTACTGTAGTCGTCAAAAGTGCAGACAACCCTGAAAGTAGTGAGTTAGTACATGATGAACTTGCATCTCATGTAGATGCTCGCTATGTCAGTGCGCCAGAAGCTATGTGGCGGCTTTTAAAATTTGAAATGCATGATAGATCACATGCAGTATATAGGTTAGCAGTACATTTGCCACAACGACATTTAGTCTATTTCCATGCTGGAAATGAAATGAATGCATTGGCCCAAAGTGAAGATCGTCACACTACACTAACTGCATGGTTTGCATTAAATTCCACTGATGCTGAAGCAACACAATACTTATATATTGAAATTCCATATCACTATGTTTTTGTGAATGGATTATGGAGACCAAGAAAAACCAGAGGCAATAAAATAATTCCACGAATTTACACAGTCAGTCCAAGAGATGTTGAACGTTTTTGCTTACGGATATTACTTTTAAATGTTCCAGGAGCACAAAGTTTTGAACAATTAAGAACTGTTAATGACATTGCATATGAATCCTTCCATTTAGCTGCAAGACATAGAAACTTACTCGCTGATGATACAGAGTGGGAAAGATGTTTAGAAGAAGCAGCACAATGTCAAATGCCACGACAGATGAGAGAACAATTTGCTTTTATTTGTATCTTCTCAAATGCTCCAAATGCATTAGCTTTGTGGGAGACTTTTAAAAGTAATATGGCTGAAGACTTTATGCGAAGATACAATGAACCCATTGCACACTTAAAAGCGTTAATGGAAATCCAAGAAGTCTTTTTAACTCATGGATTAAGTTGTGCAAGTTTTAATTTGCCTGATCCAGGTCTTATAGATGACATTAACTTTGAAGACTATGACATTCAACTACAAGCAGAAAGAACAGAAGAAAGACTTGCAACTTTAAATACACTACAATTGCAAGCATTTCATGCCATTAAAAATGCTATAGATGATGACATGGTGACAGAGCGTTATTTCTATCTTGATGGACCTGGCGGATCAGGAAAAACATATTTGTACAATTTATTAATGAGTTCAGTACGAGCACAAGGAAAAATAGCAATGGCGTTTGCCACTACTGGAATTGCTGCACTTTTATTAGAAGGTGGAAGAACTGTTCATAGTGGATTTAAACTGCCAGTGCCTATTTTAGAAAATTCTGTGTCAGATATTCGCATGACATCCTTACAAGCAAAGAAATTGAAGAAATGTAAATTAATTATAATAGATGAGGCCACAATGATGTCATGCTATGCCCTCCAATGTATTGACCGTTTGCTTCGTGAAGTCATGGAGAATACTTTTCCATTTGGTGGAAAGGTAATGTTGTTGGGTGGCGATTTCAGACAAACATTACCTGTCGTTGTACATGGAAATCGAACTGACATTATCGAAACATGTATAAAGTCAAGTATAGTATGGAAACATTTTACCCATCTTCAACTGCAACAAAATATGAGATCAGAAGGCCAAACTGATTTCAATGATTGGCTTATTAAAATTGGAGAAGGCAGAACAGAAAAAATACTACATTTACCTGATGACACTGTAGAGATCCCACCTCATATGATTTGTCAACAAGATATTATATCGGCTATATTTGAAGGGAGCATAAATAACGAAGAATATTCCGAGCTTGCCAACCAAGTCATACTGACGTGTAAAAATAAAGATGCATTAATCCTCAATAATGAAATCTTAAAAAAAATTTATGCACCACAAAGAAATTATCACAGTGCTGATTCTGTACTTGCTGATGACAATGAAAGTCAGGCTAACTTTTCGACTGAATTCATAAACTCTTTAACTCCTTCTGGAATGCCACCACATATTTTGCAGCTAAAGAAAGGTGCAATTATCATGTTACTGCGAAATATGAACCCCAAAAAAGGCCTATGCAATGGCACAAGATTAATTGTTCAACAATTAAAGGACCATTTTATAGATGCTGAAATTTTAACTGGGACCCATAAAGGAGAGAGAGTTTTCATACCAAGAATAGATTTAGCACCAAGTGAAAGTAGTCTCCCTTTTATACTTCAAAGAAGACAATTTCCCATTATTATGGCATTTGCCATGACCATTAATAAATCACAAGGTCAAACTTTCAAATCTGTGGGTATTTTCTTGGAAGAACCAGTTTTTGCACATGGTCAATTGTACGTTGCGTTGTCACGGTGCAAAAATCCACAGGCTATTAAAGTTTACATTGAAAACAATGAAAGTCAAGGTGATTTATTAGAAGATGGACGTATTTTTACTAAAAACATTGTCTACTATGAAGTACTATAACTTTGAAGGATACAAATTAACGATGCCAACATTTTTTTAAAGCATTGCAAAATACATAACAATTGGTTGTTTAATTCAGTCATAATTAATGGAAGTCATGTTTATGAATGATTTGCCTCACAAAATACTTGCCTTGCATTGTTAGTAAAAATTATGTTAAAATGTTAAGTCACTATGTTAATGTTTCTAATGTTACAAGTTTAAAAAATATATTTTCAAGTTATTTCATTCAACAGATTACAAAGTGGATGTTAACAGGTCAAGCACCTTTTAAGTCACAATGTAAATATTGTCTGTTATCTTAAGATTACTACCTACATTAATGTTTATCGCCAGTTTATGTGCTCAGTAATAAATTACTTTAATTACGTACGTTTTAAGAAGAGTTTTACTGTATGCCTTCCTCTACATTCAATGTATATTCAAGTTAACAATTATTGTGATAGAAATTGAATTTTAATACTGATTAATTTAAATGTCAATTGTTTTTACATTCAAATGTTAATACTTTTAATAAAAAATTAGGTTACAAAATGTATTCACTATGTTCCTGTTTATAATGTTCAAAATTATACAAATGTTTTGTTAACTTCTAAACTTACATAAAAAATAAAGTTCAAGTTTAAAAATATATACTTTGATGGTTATTGCTTACATATAGTTTAAACTTCATGTTAAAATTCGCAACGTTTAAAGAAGGGTTTTTACTTTTTGCTTTCCTATTCATTCAATGTATATTAAAGTTAACAATTCTTCAGATACTAATTACATTTTAAAAAACCATTACATCAACATTTTACAAAAATACACGTTCATATTAAAATACTTACAAGGGTCAAAAATATATGTTAATAACTAAACAACTTGACAAACATATACATCACATTGCCGACATTTTTTGACGGGCAAGTCGCTAGTGTATTGATAATGTTTAACCAAGAACACAGAGTTTCTGGAGCTATGTCCTATAGTTGTAGCTCAGATGACATGGCTGTTGTACAAACCACATTCTGCTTTCTTTTTGCCCACGGTCAGATTATTGAGGCACTTGATGTTGAAATATTTACAACTTAATTTACATCTTAGAGCTAAACGTGTCTGGAATAGATAATTGTATTGTAGACGTTCTGTCTCACTTGCAGTTGGAGATGTTCAGGATCCTGGCTCCAGGGGCAGGTGCAGCGGGTACAGACCTGCCAGGTCACTTGTGGGAAATAGCTTGAAGGAGACAGCTTGTTCAATCAAAGTATCTCTCTCTGGTCCCATCCTCACAGGCTTTTCTGGAATGGAGTGGTAGAAAGAGCTAGTTGTGAAACCTGATTCTTCTGAGCAACTATTAGACATGATGATGTACGTTGTTCTCAAATGTGGTTATTCAGGTTTCCAGTAGATAAACTTATTGGGTGAATGTCAAAGACTTTGTGGTGAAGAAACTCTTATAATAGAGGACAATATCAATTGACTCTGTTATGTCTGACTTATGGGGGCCAGGATGGGAGACCCCTGAACCCCACCAGCAAGTGGGTATGGCCCAAGATTGAACTAACACCAGCCTGAACTCAAGGACTACTTTGTTATGAACGTAATAACCCGTATAATGTCAGGCCTCAGGCTCTGATCCCCAAGGAGCATGGCCTGTGAATATTCAGGCCCAATAAGAATTGTTTATATAATGCTTAGTGCTCAGATTGTGGTTAGTACATGACACTGTTATGCCAAGCACCTTCTTAAAGTACCATTTACAAGCAATGTTATAATGTTTAGAATGATTTAATAAGATCATTTGGGTAATTGTATAAAGTTTAAATAAGATTCTGTATTTGTGCTAGAAGTAGGCCCTGTTCAGTTCATAGCTGGAAGCAGTACTTGATTTCACTCTAAAACCAAAAGGTAGTTTGTGGTTGTTTATTATGTGGAAATTACTTAATGAACATTGCGTCTATGGTCCCTTAAGGGTTCCCTGGTGGTCCAGTGGTTAGAATTTGGTGCTGTCACCATTGCAACCTGGGTTCAATGCCAGTCAGGGAACCAAAAGGTAGCACCACCCTGAAGCCATGCAGAGTTGGGCCTGGTCAGTACTTGGATGGGAGACCACATAGGACCACTTATGTCTGCGGGCTGGAAAATCTCAGTAGTTACAGAGCTAGTAAATTAGACAAGCCTGTAACTACAGACCCAAAGCCTTCAAAACGTAAACCCTGTTGCCGTATGTAAGCATTTCAGGGCTTGCTCATGCAAGCCCATAGTTACTGCTTACACAAAGCCAATAGTAAATGAGACCATCATCATGACATTAATAAAGCCTGGAGGAATGGGGCATAGGAGTGTATCCCATTCTGATTGGCTGAGATTTGATTGACAGATAGTCCAGCCAATAAGAACGCTCCAATGCATTTTATATGCAGGAGCATGTGTGGACCTGTCATTTGTGGCGGGGAGCTCCTCAAGGGAGGAGCTCTTTTAATATTTGTCTTTTTTTTTCTTAGAGCATCTGGTTTTTGTTTCGATGGCCCTCTCCTGGCCATGAAGATGAGGACATGTGGTTCAATCAAGAAAAAAGAGGACTGGACCTTCTTACTATCAACATGGATATCCTGACTAGTCCAGGGCAGATGAGTGAGGACCAGGGCATCAGTGACCATCACTGGAGGGGAATTTTGACCAGGTAAGTGGACTATTTAACCCTTTTTTTTACCGGTTGTAATTCTTTTTTTATTTTAATAGTTGTTTTTTTTGGTGTTATCATCATTTTTTTATACTTGTAATTCATTTCTTATTTTCTGTAATGAAGGTTTTACTTAGTTGGGGGTTAGGGATTTAATTGGGGTGTTGGGGGTTAATATGGGTTAGATAGTTTAATTAGGGGGTTAGTTAGGTAGTGTATGGGTTAATAGAATAGGATTGTGTAGGGGTTAATAGTATAGGGTAGAGGGGGGTTAATAGGATAGGGTAGAGGGGGTTAATAGGATAGAGTAGTGTAGGGGTTTATAGGATAGGGGTTAATAGGGTAGGATATTATAAAGGGGGTTAATAGGATAGGGTTAATAAGTTAGTGATAGGGTTAATTAGGGTTAATTAGTTGGAGGGGGGTTAATAAATAATTTTTGAAGTTAACTGACTTTTGAAAGAAAAAAATACTTTTAATAATTACAGCCTCTGAGAAAAAAGATTTGTTATATATATATTATTGAGTTATTATTAACCTTGATGTAGATATACAGCTATACCTCATTTACTGCTGTAGATAGATTCCAGGCAATAGGAGTGCTAAGTGAAATAGCTGTAGACGGGGCAGTTTAACATGGGGAAGATAGGGATAGGGAACTCTTGAAAAAAACACCAATTTTCTATTTTTGGTTTTATATGAACTTCAAACAAACAACAAACATAACACATTAAGAATATGTTCAAATTTGTCCATATTTTAATGTATTATCAATAATATTCTTGAAGTCACTAGATATTGGCAATTAATATGTAAACAAATACTGAGATACATTCATTGGAATGATATATAAGTGAAAAGATTAATGATCCTAGAAAAGTGCTAGTACTTAAATTTGTTATTGTTGATAACTGAGGTTTATGGTGTATATTAAAGTGCTTGAATTTATTAGGAAGGAGGGGTCAGTTCCTATTCTGATTACAGCAGAACGGGGATCCTTCACTTACCCCTTACTAATGTGCAGCTACTACATTAATCTAGTGATTAAACGCTATATATTGTGAAGGTTCTGTGGCCCTGCTGTTTACCCCGTAGCCTATAATTAAATAAACTAACTATACTTTCTATGCACCTCCCTGATCCCCCAACTGTTATATCTGGGCTATATATGGTACATAACAATTAATCTAGATACTTGAATATTGCATATGAAATAGCAATCAATAAAATAATAGAATAGTATAGTGTAGAGAGGGGTTAATAGGATTGTATAGTAGTGTAGGGGTTAACAGGGGTTAACTTTGTGTCATGAGGGTCCTGGAGGAACCTCATGGCACTTATAGTGGTGGTCATGTTGGGGTTAATAATAGGTCTTATATAGACCCTTATTGGACTGATGGGGTTAATGAGGGGCTCATGGTGGTCTGAATACACCCCCATGTGTGATGGGGTTAATAATAGGTTTCGGAGGCAGGGGTTAATTTTTAATGTAGCTTGGGTCCTTTAAGGACCCGCAAGGCAGAAATTTGTAAATTTACATGCTGGGGGGATAATGCAGCAAGGGTTAATGTAGGGACACTGCGGGGGTCCTGATGGGAAGCCCGCAGGATGGGGGGGGGGGGTCATTTTAGGTGCTGCGGGGGTACAGCATACGTAAGGGCTCTAACGAGTCCTATTTTGAACCTGCAATATTTTCACAACATTTGCCATTTACGGGTTTGAACGCCAGTACGTCTTGGGGGAATTGGAGCAATTTAATAGCGGTTTGTGATTGTAACATTTACGGGCTTGACAGACCAAAGGCTTAGATGGGACAGAGTTACAATTTTGACAGCCCGTTGGGTTTTTCCACCTGTAACCCGCAGGTCGTTTGCAGGTAGCTAAAAGAGGCTAATTTAATAGCAGTATCTTTTGCACGCTCCTTTAAGAATTTAATAGGGGCCCTGGAGTTGTATGCTGTGGCCCAGTGGAACTGGCAACTCACTCCAGTAGCTCTGCCATGAATACCAAGTGTATCAGCATGGTTTGTTACAGTCCATGAGGTCAAGGAGAGTTAGACACGACTGAATGACACAAATGCAAACACATGACAATTTAACCCATGAATGGTGTTTGCTTATGGGAGTGCTTGCAATAATAGAAAACCAACTACAGTATTATTGACATGTTCTATTTCACTTAATCTGGTCTCTGCTAGTGCATGAAAGCTGCTATGACCATCATACTTCCTTTCCAAGGTAAGAAGTGGCAGGTATAGAGCAGGGCGTGCAAGTATTCTTGTATTGGAGGGTGGGCCCTGTGCTGAAATCTTAACTGAACCCACCAATCAGTCTACAACCCCCCTCCCTCCTACATCCCTTCTCCATCTCTTGAATAGATAATAAATTAATAGAACACTCCCACTCAGTCTCCTCAATTCGTTTTTTTAGGTTTTTCTTAAAGAGCATGCAAAACTGGCTTTATGTTGTGTTATCCATTGTTCCTAAAGTGAATCAATCCTGGAAAATCCCATGTTTCTGCATTTATCTGCAAATGAGTTGCTCGTGCATATTAATGTGTCGCTTTTATGTGCTAATTATAGTGGCAAAATAAAGACCCCCAATGCTATCTGGCAGTTAGATCCCTCTCCCACTCTTATTAATAGCAGGAGCAGCAAAATCAATTCTAAATATTTCAGAAATGATTTATTACATAAAAAACTGCTAGTTCAATGTATAGCCAGTTTTTAACACTCCCTAAAATGAAATCAACGTATTGTTGGGGTGACAGAGCCCTTTAAATATATTTCATTTTTGTTCTAAAAACATTTCCCTATTTTCAGAGTACGGAGATACACGTTAAATATACAAAGGTTTCTTCTTTCTTCTAGATCCAGCGCTGCTTCTTATTATTTAGGTGAGACGTCTTCCCACTTCCATTTAAACAGAAAATATGTCTTGGTTTATTACAGCTGTTAATCCCACTTTATGGCCGTATGTGCGGTTTGCCAAGATAAATAAAAGGATTGAAATGTTTCCTGTTTAATATGGAAAATCTTGACGATGTCCAAATAATCCCGGAGCAGACCCCTCATTTATTATTTCTTGAGAATTAGAATATAAATATTTATAGAAACCTTTAAATGGCTACATTTAGAAGTAAAGGCTGACATGTGTTACTATAGGTCCTAAGGGCATAGGGCCTCATTCAATTGGGATTTGGCCAATTGAATAGGGCTCAATACAAGCATATAGCATATTTTTTTACAGAAGTTTTTAGTTGGTGAAATTCTACCCAAAAGCAAGGTCTTCACTAACTATAAACTTCTGTGAAAAAAATATGCTATGTGCTTATATAGAGCCCTATTCAATTGGCCAAATCGCAATTGAATGAGGCCCATAGAGTACATAATTACCTTTTATATTCCACTATAGATTTTATTTTCAAAACGTATTTTAATTTATTTCCCTTTTTTAAAGAAAATACACTTGCAAATAGACACAAAATAGCCAAATGCAGCTATGCATTTCAACCTGCCATTTTAGTTTCTGCTGATCTACTTCAAGGGGTGGGTAAAGAATTTGAATGTAGAGGAAGTTTTTATCTGTACACCTGGAATGTGACAGCAACATAAACCCTAGAAATGAAGTTCTTGTTGTGCCATGAGCAAAATAAATGCTAGTCTCGGAAAAAAAATATTTTGTGACCTGAATGTGCACAACTGCCCCATTACCCATTAGGCCAACTAGGCAGTTACCTAGGGGCACTTCCCTGTGAGGAAACCACTTAGAACATGAGAGTTACAATTTGCACACACAGAAAAGGCAAAAATGGGTCTGTGCACACCTTGCGTACTCACCTGCAGGGGCTCCTCCACTTCACTGCCTATGAGCTCCAAAAAGCTAGATCTGGCCTCATTGTATCTGAAACGTGTTTGGATTGTACTTTTCTCTGCTCATGAACCCAAAAGAGAAAATTCTTGCAATTACATTTAAAAAATGTATAAGTTTACCAGTATTCCTCCTGAGAATATAGCAAACTGAGTTTGGCAAGAAAATAAAATGGAATTTAAAAATAGGCGCTCATTGCTGGGCTTACGATGAGCGCTGCAGGACCAAAGCCGGTAAATGAAACTGCGGCCCTCGCAAGCCGAGGCCTGCAGTTGCGGGGCTGCACTAAATTACGAATTTAAGAACAGCAAAAAAGCCCAAATATGCCTAAAAATACCTTACACACTCACACACAGCACAGGGAGAGAGCCAGGGAGCCGGTGAGTGAGGTGGCAAGTTAATTGAAGGCATATTTGCGTTTTTTCACGATCTAAAATTACAGAAGCTAGAAAAAAATGGCTGCTGAAAAAACGTAACTGGATGAAAACGAGGCCGAAGCCAGTAAAAAAAGAGCCCCAAGCCAGTAACACTTAACCCAAGGCAGTAACACTTAACCCAAGTCAGTAACACTCATCGCAAGGCCCCTAAACTGCACGGGGGGGGGGGGGGGGAGAGGCTTGCCAAGAGCGCTGATGGTGCTCATTGCAAAGCAGGAAAGTTGCGGCTTGCCAAAAATGGCATCATTGCGGCGCTGCGCTCATCGCAAGGCCTGCAAAGTACACGGGGGAGAGGCTCATGATGAGTGCCAAAGGTGCTCAGAGGGGCCATAGCCCTGCATTGTGTGACTAACAGCATTGCTTGGCTTAACATTGTATTGCCGTCATTTTTTGATGGGCAAGTCGCTAGTTAATAATATTTAATAACAATTCTATGTATAATAACATTATGAAATTGTGGTTCATTCATGGAAAGTCCCCCTTCTGGATTGCTACCTTGTCATGTTGAAGGAGCTTGTGTACTTCAATGAAGCTGTGAACCCTCAATACAAGAATATTTGCACGCCCTGCTGTGAAGCATGTAGGGTCAACCAAGATAGGTAGGTCATAGCAGAGAGGTCAGACAAATCTCTTATCCACTGGAGAAGGAACTGATAAACCACTCCAGTATCTTTGCCCAAAAAAACCTTATGGATAAGCACAACCAGACATAATATGTGCCTGGTGAACTGAGTCCATAGCGCCATGGAGAGTCAGACAGGATTGAACGACTAAACAACAACAACAAATGGAAAGTGATCATTTTCTATTTAGATGATATACTTTGATTACTTATATTGAATGTGACTATTATGATTATGTATATTGGCAGGAGTATATATTAAGACATTTTAATACAGGCATATCCCGTTTAACGCAATTTATGCGTTCCTGCATGGAGGAGCGCTATCCAAAAACCACGCTAAACATGGCATTTTATTGATATAGCGCTGAATAGCTAAACAGGGATTTAAATGCCTGCAACATGCTTTTTAGCGATATCGTGAGTTTTAGGGATGTGCGGGTTAGCGTTGTGCGGGGTATTACTGTATATATTTGTATGATATTTGTGTATAAAAATTAACAATAAAGTAAAATGTAACGTTACAGTGAAGAACAGTTACCAATAAAAGTATAGCACCAGCCTTTAAGAAAGCTGCAATTGCGGTGAAACGATTGTTAGGTTTAGGCTCTCATATAAGGGTTATAGGGCCATATTCTATCAGCTGCTCTCAAATGCCACAAACCTGTAATTTTGGCTGCAGGTGTTTTTTTATTATTCAGATTGTCTTTTTTTGCTTTATAATGATACATACATGGAAGTTGTGTGTGGGGCACTTATATTTCTATGGCTGCATCTTTTGGTGCAACTTTATCTAGACCAGTGAGGGGAAGGAGTGTGGTGCCAATTTTTAAATCTTAAACTTTGCTGGCTCGGCTTCTGCCATGGATGCATTCATCTTGGACTGCTTTTCTGCCTGTAGCCTTAGAGGGAGGGTTACTTCTATTGAGTTGCATTGTCAACTGGAAATTCAAGTTGCCATTCTTTCAACAGAACTGGATAGAGATCTTATATCAATGCACTGTTACTGCCCCAATTTGTAAACCTGGTAGGAACAATGGCAAGATGTCGGCAAGCTTTGCAGTTATTATAATAGTTACTGTCATTATTAAAAGAAATGTGACTGGAAGTGTTTGATAATTGAGCTACAAAGTTTTAATCAATCAAGAACATGTTTCTTTATCTAGGGCCATTAATTATATGATGGACAGAGGAAGCCTGAACCGGGGTGATAACGTCTCTGTGGGGTTAGTTTGTCATATAGATAGTGCTGGATATTTTTATATCTGTGTGCAGGAAGTTCATACATTCTCTCTCTCTCTCTCTCTATATATATATATATATATTAAAGGCATATGGGTGTCACTAGGTATATAATATCCCTATGTATCTTTTTACTTTTATGTACTTGATTTTATTAAGAACGGCTCATAAACTCTGTTTTTACTGCCAAAAATCAAACAAAATGTCCCTATATGGGTCTGCCCTCTGTAGCTCATGAAGACAGAGACTCTGTAGTACTTGCTGTGCTGTGTCTCATACTAACCAATCAGTGACCATCTCATTGCAACATGCTGATTCAATGTGGATACTACACTGCACACCCAGCCCTACAAAGTCTGTGTCTGCATATGTTGCAGGGGGCAGACCCATATAGGGACTATATGTTTAGTTTTATACAGTAAAAACAGAGCATATAAACACTTCTTAATAAAATGAAGTACATAAAAATAAATAGATACACAGGGATATTTTATTTATTATATACCTAATGACATTTAGGAACCTTCCATATGCATTTAAGGAGTTCATTCATTTTCTGCGTGCAGAGGGAAGTAGAATGATATAGATTGTTATCAGGACATCAGATAGACTCAGGACAGTGTTCCAGCGCTGCATTCAATAGTTCTTCTTCTTTTTTTATTGCTAACCAGTTATTAAATAAGCAAATTAAATGACATTGTATGAACACTACAGGGTCATTTCAGTTTATATTTGCAGGATGGGCTAGAAAGACAATAACATTTTCTGTATATATTATGACTATGTCCCCAGATCACTTCCAGAGTGCTGCTGTGAGGGTACTAACAACCCAACCTCGCTCCTGTCACATAATACTTGTACTGGAACCCTAAATGTAGCCAGTTTTCACGTGTTATTATTCAAAATGCCATATAAAAAAATGACAATAATGACCATCCCCAGGAGCTCACAGCACCAAGGTTACGGCACACATTGCAACACCCAATCACAGATGTCCTAATGTTCATATAAGAGTGTTGAGCCCTTTCTATCAGAACAATAATTCAACTTTTTAAGAAAGTTCTAGAGAGATTCTCCAAGGAGAACCTATCTCACCTGCTCCATAGATGCTTGGCTTTTATTCTAGATTTGGCTATACCCCCTCTATATATCAATCTACTATTGTGACAAGTTGCCTGACCAACAGTCTCCAGTTGTACTTCATGGTGACAAGTTTCTTGACCATCAGTCTCTAGTTGTACATCTTGATTTCAAGTTGCTTGACCAACAGTCTCCAGTTGTACATCTGGATGACAAGTTGCTTGGCCAACAGTCTTACGTTGTGCATCTTGATGACAAGTTGCTTGACATGATTGACCAATGGTCTCTAGTTGTATATCATTGTGACAAGTTGCTTGACCAACAGTTCCCAGTTGTACATCATGATGACCAGTTGTTTGACCAACAGTCTCTAGTTGTACAACATGGTGACAAGTTGCTTCACCAACAGCCTTCAGTTGTACATCATGGTGACATGTTGCTTGACAACTGTCTCCAGTTGCACTTCGTGGTGACAAATTTCTTAACCATCAGTCGCTAGTTGTACATCTTGATGTTAAGTTACTTGACCAACAGTCTCCAGTTGTACATCTGGATGACAAGTTTTTTGACATGCTTGACCAATGGTCTCCAGTTGTACATCATGGTGACAAGTTGCTTGACCAACAGTTTTGTTGTACATCATGTTGACAAGTTGCTTGACCAACAGTCTCTAGTTGTACATCTTGATGTCAAGTTGCTTGACCAACAGTCTTAATTTGTACATCTTGATGATAAGTTGCTTGACATGCTTGACCAATGGTCTTCAGTTGTACATTGTGATGATAAGTTTCTTTACTAACAGTTTCCAGTTGTGCATCATGATAACAAGTTGATTGACCAACAGTCTCTAGCTGTACAACATGGTGACAGGTTGCTTGACCAACAGTCTCTAGTTGTACAACATGGTGACAAGTTGCTTGACCAGCAGCCTTCAGTTGTACATCATGGAGACAAGTTGCTTCATCATCAGTCTCCAGTTGTACATCTTGATGATAAGTTGCTTGACCAACACTTTTAAGTTGTACGACTTGATGACAAGTTGTTTGCCATACTTGAGCAATGGTCTCCAGTTGGACATCATGGTGAAAAGTGGCTTGATCTGCATGACTAACAGTCTCCAGTTGTACATCATTGTGACAAGTTGCTTGACCAACAGTCTCCAGTTGTACATCTGGATGAAAAGTTGCTTGACCAACACTCTTAAGTTGTACATCTTGATGACAAGTTGCTTCATCTGCTTGAACAATGCTCTCCAGTTGTATATCATGGTGATAAGTTTCTTGACCACCAGTCTCCAGTTATACATCTTGATGTCAAGTTGCTTGACCAACAGTCTCTAGTTGTACAACATGGTGACCAGTTGCTTGACCAACAGTCTCCAGTTGTACATCTGGATGAGAAGTTGTTCGGCAAACTTTTTAAAGTTGTACATCTCAATGACAAGTTGCTTGACATGCTTGACCAATGGTCTCTAGATGTACATCATTGTGACAGGTTGCTTGACCAACAGCCTCCAGTTGTACTTCATGGTGACAAGTTTCTTGACCAACAGTCTCCAGTTGTACATCTGGAAAACAAGTTGCTTGACCAACAGGTTTAAGTTGTACGACTTGATGACAAATTGTTTGCCATGCTAGAGCAATGGTCTCCAGTTGTACATCATGGTGAAAAGTGGCTTGATTTGCATGACTAACAGTCTCCAGTTGTACATCATGGTGACAAGTTGCTTGACCAACAGTCTCCATTTGTACATCATGGTGACAAGTTGCTTGACCAACAGTCTCCAGTTGTACATCTGGATGAAAAGTTGCTTGACCAACACTCTTAAGTTGTACATCTTGTAGACAAATTGCTTGACATGCTTGACCAATGCTCTCCAGTTGTACATCATGGTGATAAGTTTCTTGACCACCAGTCTCCAGTTGTACATCTTGACGTCAAGTTGCTTGACCAACATTCTTTAGTTGTACAACATGGTGACAAGTTGCCTGACCAACAGTCTCCAGTTGTACTTCATGGTGACAAGTTTCTTGACCATCAGTCTATAGTGGTACATCTTGATGTCAAGTTGCTTGACCAACAGTCTCCAGTTGTACATCTGGTTGACAAGTTGCTTGACTAACAGTCTTAATTTGTGCCTCTTGATGACAAGTTGCTTGACATGCTTGACCAAGTGTCTCCAGTTGTAGATCATGGTGACAAGTTGCTTGACATGCTTGACCAGGTGTCTCCAGTTGTACATCATGGTGACAAGTTGTTTGACCAACAGTTTCCAGTTGTACATCATGATGACAAGTTGCTTGACCAACATTCTCCAGTTGTACAACTGGTTGACAAGTTGCTTGACCAACAGTCTTAATTTGTGCATCTTGATGACAAGTTGCTTGACATGCTTGACCGAGTGTCTCCAGTTGTACATCATGATGACAAGTTGCTTGACCAACATTCTCTAGTTGTACATCATGGTGACAAGTTGCTTGACCATCAGTCTCCAGTTGTACAACATGGTGACAAGTTGCCTGACAACAGTCTCCAGTTGCACTTCATGGTGATAAATGTATTGACCAACAGTCTCCAGTTGTAGATCTTGATGCCAAGTTGCTTGACCAACAGTCTCCAGGTGTACAACTGAATGAAAAGTTGCCTGACCAACAGTCTTAAGTTGTACATCATGGTGACCAGTTGCTTGACCAACAGTCTCTAGTTGTACATAACCGTGACAGGTTGCTTGACCATCAGTCTCCAGTTGTACATATTGATGACAAGTTACTTGACAATTGATAGTTATTGGTGTGTCTCATGTCCCAATTTGAATGGCAAAATCGATTAGGAAACATTTTTTAGTCAAAGAATACTGTCTTTATTTTGTTATGTGCAGAAATATATATACACATCTCTTCCCACAGGCAATACACATCCCCCATAGTTGGCCACACAATACACATAGAGGGACAATAGGTGGTTCACACCTCCCTGAGGCTACCTGGCTACTTTGATACAATCAGACATTGATTAGATCATCCTTCCCTTTGTTCCATCTTCACAATGTGAACACTTCACACAATGGACCTCTCTTGCTTATGAGGAGCCCTTGTAATAGGATTATCTATTATGCCAAGGTCTGTAATAGTCTGGGCTAATATTCTGCAGAGCATAAACCAACATACATACAGTATAACAGTAGGATCATATTTTAACCATAATAATGAAATAACCATAAAACAGGGTAAAACAGTGATGGATTCCATTACAACAATGTTTTAAATAGATTATGTATTCAAACATGTTTTGCAGCTGTAATCCACGGCTTCCTCAGTAGTATATACCTACAATATATGAACAAAAGATATCAAGGACTAGTATAAACCTTCTCCTACATAATTATCCACAATCATTTTATATATGTATATATAGTTAGATAAACAAATAGAGTATATGTGTGTGATTGGATACCACGTGTCCCAACCTATAATAAAGATATGTTAGATTCTAGGTGTGATATATAGGATTTTTTTTTTATATAGAACTATTTAATGTAGGACTAGGTAGATTACAAAGATATTACCAATGTAGTATAGGGTTAATAAACAGTGGTATAGAAAAGAGAAAGTACCTCTGAGTTTGGCTCTTCACTTACCTCTAGTTGACAAAGAACCAGTTTGGTCAAGTCTCCAGTTGTACATCATAGTGACAAGTTACTAGACCAACAGTCTCCAGTTGTACAACATGGTGACAAGTTGCTAGACTTGCTTGACAACCTCTCTGAGATTTGAGCTTATACTTTGCATAGTCTGGTTGATCATTTTAGGAAACTACTATTATCAACTGTTCAGTATTAAAACATACATATAGTACTCACACACAACTACAAGAAAGAAAGATAATTTGAAAAATAATTTGTGGATCTGTTACTCAGTGTGTACCAAACATACGAGGCATTTCTTAAGAGATATACAAACACAATATTGCAGTAATACATTTCTAACATTGTGTGTGTGTGTGTTCGTCCATCATTCTCTATGAGGAGCTAAACATCACATTGCTGGTTGACCAGGCTCTCTGCATATGAGACTGACTGACTAGTCTGATACGGGTGTGGAACCTCCTGTGTACACATCAGACAGACATGTGATGACACTGCCGCTGTTGGGCGGGCAGCTCACATTTTGTTTCAGCTTCAGCAGTGAGCCTCGCCTTGGAGGTTTGGCAGCCTATGTGTATGAGGTTGACCCATGCCGGACGTTTCAGTGCAAGGGTTTCTCAGGTGGTTGATCTTTGGTGACTTTAAGGAGGCCCTCAGCATGTCTTGCTTCCGGAAAGACGGAAACCACTAAATGAGCATGGGACCACCAACTTTATAGACTTCTGTTGGAATGGCATCTAACCCTGGGGCTCTGCCACTTGACAGCTGGTTCATTGTTTTCTTCACATTGTCCTGTTCTGGTGGAGCATCCATGGAGTCATTTACAACAACTTGAGGCATCCTGTTGATGGACTCATCTTTGATTACTGAGGGACGATTGAGAAATGCTTCTCTGGAGGATCTAGGTCATCTCCATAAAGAGGGTAGTTCCAGCTGAACTCAGGAAGGGAGAAGTACCAGATGACTATCAATTAGATGCCAGTGCTGGGAACGGGGATGCATCCACAAAGTCTGGGAGCGAGCAGTGAGAAAGAAGATAGTGTTGGTGATCAGAAGGTCATGTGCTGCACAGGATTTCAGGAGTAGCCGCCATTGCTGTTAGACTTGCCCACTGAATTTCTCCAGATGACTCCTTCCCAGGCTGCGGCATCACATCCAATGATTGCGTTAAGATCTCCAAGCAGAACCAGCTGACGATAGCAGGGCATCCAATTCTTCAAAGAATTTCTCCTTCACATCCTCAGAGTTGGTCACTGTTGGACTGATCAAAGTGGCTTGTCTTCTATTTTGAAGCTGCATGTCATGAGTCCATCATTCACTGTGGCAAAAAACAGCTGTCTAGTCTTATTACAAAGACATTGTGTTATTGATATGTGTTAATATACAGAGAGCAGGGTGTAATACACAGAGCTAGAGGGTACGGCAGGGAAAGGGTTACACTTTGCCCTGCCAGAGTCATGGGGGATTACTTGGTAGCTATGTGGTATACCTCGTGGAGACAGATAGGGCAAAGAGAGGGATGATCCTATCAATCTCTGTACTATATGGTAATGCCTGTTATTGTGTAAGAGTAGCCAGCTAGGCACCGGGAGATGTGTGATGTGACCGCAACTATTGTTCTCCCTCTCTGTACTGTGTGGCCAAATATGGGCATGTGTTTATTTACCAGTGTTGATTTCCTGTTTTCCCAGGATATATATCACATATATAGTTGTGAGCATGCGGGCTGTTGCTCACGCTTGCGTGCCCGCAAGAACTGCGTCCCTCGCAAACCAAGGGACGCAGTTCCGCACAAATGCGGGTCCTTCCGAAGCGAGGGCCCGCATTTGCGATGGTGGAGCATCCCAACGTCCCCGCAAATGCGGATCCTCGCGAAGCCAGGGTCCGCATTTGCGGAGGTGGAGGCTCCAACGTCGGCTGTGTTAACATAAACACACACACGACTTTTTAACAAAAAAAACCCAACCTCCCAGCCAAAACCCCCCCCCCACGTAACGTCCCCGCAAATGCCGATCCTCGCAAAGAGAGGGTCTGCATTTGCGGAGGTGGAGGCTCCAACGTTGGCTGTGTTAACACACACACGACTTTAAAAAAAAAAAATCTCAAAGGCGCCTCACACCGGTTACACACACACCGCAGACGAGGGCCTCAGTTGCTGGCATGGAGCGCCGAAGGCGCTCTATGAAAGCAACTGAGGCCCTCGCTTCTGCAAATGCGGGTCCTCGCGAAGCGAGGGGCCGCATTTGCAATGCGGGTCCTCGCAAAGCACTTAGGGAATGAGGCAACCTTAACGTAACAGACACCGACACGCATTAAGGAACCCACTATAACGGCCGACCCGCGCGCCACTACAAACAGTGAAAACACACCAAATACTCACAAAAACAACATAAAAAGCTTACCCATAGCAAGGGGGGGCACCCAGGACCTCTGAAAGTGAAGTTACACCTCCATTTAAGTACAAATTCCCGAGTTCACACACACGAAAATCCCTTAAGCGAGAGAAAAAATGGACACCGAAAAAAATGAAAACGAGGCTCAAAGACCCAGGACCGCTCAGCCACCTACAACTTACACAAGAAGGGATCCGAGATAAGATCGTAAACCCGGATTAACCGCAGGGGATCCGAGATAAGCTCCGAGCCCTGCATTAACCCCACATTAACCATCGCAGTGGGGGTCCCGATTGCATGCGATCGGGGACTCCCGCTGCAATCAAAATTCAAAATTCCCGCTTTACAGGTCCTTAAAGGACCCGTTGTAAAAGAAAAAAAAAATACACTGTCACCCTGTCAATCATGGGGGTCAATACAGACCCCCATAAAACCCTCATTAACCCTGTCACTCATGGGGGGCAATACAGACCCCCATAAGCCTCTATTTAACCCCATCAGTCCCATAAGGGTATATTAACACCATTATGGGCCTGTTACAACACTACATTGACCACATAAGTGCCATGATGGTCCTCAAGGACCATCATGACACTAAGTATAAAAACTATACTGCACTATACCACCCCCCATAAAACATTACAGATCAACTAAACACCCTCTACACTAACCTATTAACATCTACACTACCTTACCACTATTAACCCCCACCACTCTAATGGGGGTCAATACAGACCCCCATAAGCCTCTATTTAACCCCATCAGTCCCATAAGGGTATATTAACACCATTATGGGCCTGTTACAACACTACATTAACCACATAAGTGCCAGGATGGTCCTCAAGGACCATCATGACACTAAGTATTAACACTATACTGCACTATTCCACCCCCAATAAAAAATTAAAGATCAACTAAACACCCTCTACACTAACCTATTAACATCTACACTACCTACCCCCTATTAACCCCCACCACTCTAATTACAGAAAATAAAAAAGCCTAGTCACACAAAAAAAAATCTACATTACGTGAAATAAAAAACTAACTCACAAAAAAAATAAACTACATTACACAAAATAAAAAACCTAAGTCACAAAAAAAAGGAACATTACAGAAAAAAAAAAAATACAACCCCCCCCTCACTACAGAAAAAAAAATACACACCTGAAAAGGAAATACATATAATACAAATACATACAATACAAATACATGCATTGTCAACTGGAAATTCAAGTTGCCATTCTTTCAACAGAACTGGATAGAGATCTTATATCAATGCACTGTTACTGCCCCAATTTGTAAACCTGGTAGGAACAATGGCAAGATGTCGGCAAGCTTTGCAGTTATTATAATAGTTACTGTCATTATTAAAAGAAATGTGACTGGAAGTGTTTGATAATTGAGCTACAAAGTTTTAATCAATCAAGAACATGTTTCTTTATCTAGGGCCATTAATTATATGATGGACAGAGGAAGCCTGAACCGGGGTGATAACGTCTCTGTGGGGTTAGTTTGTCATATAGATAGTGCTGGATATTTTTATATCTGTGTGCAGGAAGTTCATACATTCTCTCTCTCTCTCTCTCTATATATATATATATATATTAAAGGCATATGGGTGTCACTAGGTATATAATATCCCTATGTATCTTTTTACTTTTATGTACTTGATTTTATTAAGAACGGCTCATAAACTCTGTTTTTACTGCCAAAAATCAAACAAAATGTCCCTATATGGGTCTGCCCTCTGTAGCTCATGAAGACAGAGACTCTGTAGTACTTGCTGTGCTGTGTCTCATACTAACCAATCAGTGACCATCTCATTGCAACATGCTGATTCAATGTGGATACTACACTGCACACCCAGCCCTACAAAGTCTGTGTCTGCATATGTTGCAGGGGGCAGACCCATATAGGGACTATATGTTTAGTTTTATACAGTAAAAACAGAGCATATAAACACTTCTTAATAAAATGAAGTACATAAAAATAAATAGATACACAGGGATATTTTATTTATTATATACCTAATGACATTTAGGAACCTTCCATATGCATTTAAGGAGTTCATTCATTTTCTGCGTGCAGAGGGAAGTAGAATGATATAGATTGTTATCAGGACATCAGATAGACTCAGGACAGTGTTCCAGCGCTGCATTCAATAGTTCTTCTTCTTTTTTTATTGCTAACCAGTTATTAAATAAGCAAATTAAATGACATTGTATGAACACTACAGGGTCATTTCAGTTTATATTTGCAGGATGGGCTAGAAAGACAATAACATTTTCTGTATATATTATGACTATGTCCCCAGATCACTTCCAGAGTGCTGCTGTGAGGGTACTAACAACCCAACCTCGCTCCTGTCACATAATACTTGTACTGGAACCCTAAATGTAGCCAGTTTTCACGTGTTATTATTCAAAATGCCATATAAAAAAATGACAATAATGACCATCCCCAGGAGCTCACAGCACCAAGGTTACGGCACACATTGCAACACCCAATCACAGATGTCCTAATGTTCATATAAGAGTGTTGAGCCCTTTCTATCAGAACAATAATTCAACTTTTTAAGAAAGTTCTAGAGAGATTCTCCAAGGAGAACCTATCTCACCTGCTCCATAGATGCTTGGCTTTTATTCTAGATTTGGCTATACCCCCTCTATATATCAATCTACTATTGTGACAAGTTGCCTGACCAACAGTCTCCAGTTGTACTTCATGGTGACAAGTTTCTTGACCATCAGTCTCTAGTTGTACATCTTGATTTCAAGTTGCTTGACCAACAGTCTCCAGTTGTACATCTGGATGACAAGTTGCTTGGCCAACAGTCTTACGTTGTGCATCTTGATGACAAGTTGCTTGACATGATTGACCAATGGTCTCTAGTTGTATATCATTGTGACAAGTTGCTTGACCAACAGTTCCCAGTTGTACATCATGATGACCAGTTGTTTGACCAACAGTCTCTAGTTGTACAACATGGTGACAAGTTGCTTCACCAACAGCCTTCAGTTGTACATCATGGTGACATGTTGCTTGACAACTGTCTCCAGTTGCACTTCGTGGTGACAAATTTCTTAACCATCAGTCGCTAGTTGTACATCTTGATGTTAAGTTACTTGACCAACAGTCTCCAGTTGTACATCTGGATGACAAGTTTTTTGACATGCTTGACCAATGGTCTCCAGTTGTACATCATGGTGACAAGTTGCTTGACCAACAGTTTTGTTGTACATCATGTTGACAAGTTGCTTGACCAACAGTCTCTAGTTGTACATCTTGATGTCAAGTTGCTTGACCAACAGTCTTAATTTGTACATCTTGATGATAAGTTGCTTGACATGCTTGACCAATGGTCTTCAGTTGTACATTGTGATGATAAGTTTCTTTACTAACAGTTTCCAGTTGTGCATCATGATAACAAGTTGATTGACCAACAGTCTCTAGCTGTACAACATGGTGACAGGTTGCTTGACCAACAGTCTCTAGTTGTACAACATGGTGACAAGTTGCTTGACCAGCAGCCTTCAGTTGTACATCATGGAGACAAGTTGCTTCATCATCAGTCTCCAGTTGTACATCTTGATGATAAGTTGCTTGACCAACACTTTTAAGTTGTACGACTTGATGACAAGTTGTTTGCCATACTTGAGCAATGGTCTCCAGTTGGACATCATGGTGAAAAGTGGCTTGATCTGCATGACTAACAGTCTCCAGTTGTACATCATTGTGACAAGTTGCTTGACCAACAGTCTCCAGTTGTACATCTGGATGAAAAGTTGCTTGACCAACACTCTTAAGTTGTACATCTTGATGACAAGTTGCTTCATCTGCTTGAACAATGCTCTCCAGTTGTATATCATGGTGATAAGTTTCTTGACCACCAGTCTCCAGTTATACATCTTGATGTCAAGTTGCTTGACCAACAGTCTCTAGTTGTACAACATGGTGACCAGTTGCTTGACCAACAGTCTCCAGTTGTACATCTGGATGAGAAGTTGTTCGGCAAACTTTTTAAAGTTGTACATCTCAATGACAAGTTGCTTGACATGCTTGACCAATGGTCTCTAGATGTACATCATTGTGACAGGTTGCTTGACCAACAGCCTCCAGTTGTACTTCATGGTGACAAGTTTCTTGACCAACAGTCTCCAGTTGTACATCTGGAAAACAAGTTGCTTGACCAACAGGTTTAAGTTGTACGACTTGATGACAAATTGTTTGCCATGCTAGAGCAATGGTCTCCAGTTGTACATCATGGTGAAAAGTGGCTTGATTTGCATGACTAACAGTCTCCAGTTGTACATCATGGTGACAAGTTGCTTGACCAACAGTCTCCATTTGTACATCATGGTGACAAGTTGCTTGACCAACAGTCTCCAGTTGTACATCTGGATGAAAAGTTGCTTGACCAACACTCTTAAGTTGTACATCTTGTAGACAAATTGCTTGACATGCTTGACCAATGCTCTCCAGTTGTACATCATGGTGATAAGTTTCTTGACCACCAGTCTCCAGTTGTACATCTTGACGTCAAGTTGCTTGACCAACATTCTTTAGTTGTACAACATGGTGACAAGTTGCCTGACCAACAGTCTCCAGTTGTACTTCATGGTGACAAGTTTCTTGACCATCAGTCTATAGTGGTACATCTTGATGTCAAGTTGCTTGACCAACAGTCTCCAGTTGTACATCTGGTTGACAAGTTGCTTGACTAACAGTCTTAATTTGTGCCTCTTGATGACAAGTTGCTTGACATGCTTGACCAAGTGTCTCCAGTTGTAGATCATGGTGACAAGTTGCTTGACATGCTTGACCAGGTGTCTCCAGTTGTACATCATGGTGACAAGTTGTTTGACCAACAGTTTCCAGTTGTACATCATGATGACAAGTTGCTTGACCAACATTCTCCAGTTGTACAACTGGTTGACAAGTTGCTTGACCAACAGTCTTAATTTGTGCATCTTGATGACAAGTTGCTTGACATGCTTGACCGAGTGTCTCCAGTTGTACATCATGATGACAAGTTGCTTGACCAACATTCTCTAGTTGTACATCATGGTGACAAGTTGCTTGACCATCAGTCTCCAGTTGTACAACATGGTGACAAGTTGCCTGACAACAGTCTCCAGTTGCACTTCATGGTGATAAATGTATTGACCAACAGTCTCCAGTTGTAGATCTTGATGCCAAGTTGCTTGACCAACAGTCTCCAGGTGTACAACTGAATGAAAAGTTGCCTGACCAACAGTCTTAAGTTGTACATCATGGTGACCAGTTGCTTGACCAACAGTCTCTAGTTGTACATAACCGTGACAGGTTGCTTGACCATCAGTCTCCAGTTGTACATATTGATGACAAGTTACTTGACAATTGATAGTTATTGGTGTGTCTCATGTCCCAATTTGAATGGCAAAATCGATTAGGAAACATTTTTTAGTCAAAGAATACTGTCTTTATTTTGTTATGTGCAGAAATATATATACACATCTCTTCCCACAGGCAATACACATCCCCCATAGTTGGCCACACAATACACATAGAGGGACAATAGGTGGTTCACACCTCCCTGAGGCTACCTGGCTACTTTGATACAATCAGACATTGATTAGATCATCCTTCCCTTTGTTCCATCTTCACAATGTGAACACTTCACACAATGGACCTCTCTTGCTTATGAGGAGCCCTTGTAATAGGATTATCTATTATGCCAAGGTCTGTAATAGTCTGGGCTAATATTCTGCAGAGCATAAACCAACATACATACAGTATAACAGTAGGATCATATTTTAACCATAATAATGAAATAACCATAAAACAGGGTAAAACAGTGATGGATTCCATTACAACAATGTTTTAAATAGATTATGTATTCAAACATGTTTTGCAGCTGTAATCCACGGCTTCCTCAGTAGTATATACCTACAATATATGAACAAAAGATATCAAGGACTAGTATAAACCTTCTCCTACATAATTATCCACAATCATTTTATATATGTATATATAGTTAGATAAACAAATAGAGTATATGTGTGTGATTGGATACCACGTGTCCCAACCTATAATAAAGATATGTTAGATTCTAGGTGTGATATATAGGATTTTTTTTTTATATAGAACTATTTAATGTAGGACTAGGTAGATTACAAAGATATTACCAATGTAGTATAGGGTTAATAAACAGTGGTATAGAAAAGAGAAAGTACCTCTGAGTTTGGCTCTTCACTTACCTCTAGTTGACAAAGAACCAGTTTGGTCAAGTCTCCAGTTGTACATCATAGTGACAAGTTACTAGACCAACAGTCTCCAGTTGTACAACATGGTGACAAGTTGCTAGACTTGCTTGACAACCTCTCTGAGATTTGAGCTTATACTTTGCATAGTCTGGTTGATCATTTTAGGAAACTACTATTATCAACTGTTCAGTATTAAAACATACATATAGTACTCACACACAACTACAAGAAAGAAAGATAATTTGAAAAATAATTTGTGGATCTGTTACTCAGTGTGTACCAAACATACGAGGCATTTCTTAAGAGATATACAAACACAATATTGCAGTAATACATTTCTAACATTGTGTGTGTGTGTGTTCGTCCATCATTCTCTATGAGGAGCTAAACATCACATTGCTGGTTGACCAGGCTCTCTGCATATGAGACTGACTGACTAGTCTGATACGGGTGTGGAACCTCCTGTGTACACATCAGACAGACATGTGATGACACTGCCGCTGTTGGGCGGGCAGCTCACATTTTGTTTCAGCTTCAGCAGTGAGCCTCGCCTTGGAGGTTTGGCAGCCTATGTGTATGAGGTTGACCCATGCCGGACGTTTCAGTGCAAGGGTTTCTCAGGTGGTTGATCTTTGGTGACTTTAAGGAGGCCCTCAGCATGTCTTGCTTCCGGAAAGACGGAAACCACTAAATGAGCATGGGACCACCAACTTTATAGACTTCTGTTGGAATGGCATCTAACCCTGGGGCTCTGCCACTTGACAGCTGGTTCATTGTTTTCTTCACATTGTCCTGTTCTGGTGGAGCATCCATGGAGTCATTTACAACAACTTGAGGCATCCTGTTGATGGACTCATCTTTGATTACTGAGGGACGATTGAGAAATGCTTCTCTGGAGGATCTAGGTCATCTCCATAAAGAGGGTAGTTCCAGCTGAACTCAGGAAGGGAGAAGTACCAGATGACTATCAATTAGATGCCAGTGCTGGGAACGGGGATGCATCCACAAAGTCTGGGAGCGAGCAGTGAGAAAGAAGATAGTGTTGGTGATCAGAAGGTCATGTGCTGCACAGGATTTCAGGAGTAGCCGCCATTGCTGTTAGACTTGCCCACTGAATTTCTCCAGATGACTCCTTCCCAGGCTGCGGCATCACATCCAATGATTGCGTTAAGATCTCCAAGCAGAACCAGCTGACGATAGCAGGGCATCCAATTCTTCAAAGAATTTCTCCTTCACATCCTCAGAGTTGGTCACTGTTGGACTGATCAAAGTGGCTTGTCTTCTATTTTGAAGCTGCATGTCATGAGTCCATCATTCACTGTGGCAAAAAACAGCTGTCTAGTCTTATTACAAAGACATTGTGTTATTGATATGTGTTAATATACAGAGAGCAGGGTGTAATACACAGAGCTAGAGGGTACGGCAGGGAAAGGGTTACACTTTGCCCTGCCAGAGTCATGGGGGATTACTTGGTAGCTATGTGGTATACCTCGTGGAGACAGATAGGGCAAAGAGAGGGATGATCCTATCAATCTCTGTACTATATGGTAATGCCTGTTATTGTGTAAGAGTAGCCAGCTAGGCACCGGGAGATGTGTGATGTGACCGCAACTATTGTTCTCCCTCTCTGTACTGTGTGGCCAAATATGGGCATGTGTTTATTTACCAGTGTTGATTTCCTGTTTTCCCAGGATATATATCACATATATAGTTGTGAGCATGCGGGCTGTTGCTCACGCTTGCGTGCCCGCAAGAACTGCGTCCCTCGCAAACCAAGGGACGCAGTTCCGCACAAATGCGGGTCCTTCCGAAGCGAGGGCCCGCATTTGCGATGGTGGAGCATCCCAACGTCCCCGCAAATGCGGATCCTCGCGAAGCCAGGGTCCGCATTTGCGGAGGTGGAGGCTCCAACGTCGGCTGTGTTAACATAAACACACACACGACTTTTTAACAAAAAAAAACCCAACCTCCCAGCCAAAACCCCCCCCCCACGTAACGTCCCCGCAAATGCCGATCCTCGCAAAGAGAGGGTCTGCATTTGCGGAGGTGGAGGCTCCAACGTTGGCTGTGTTAACACACACACGACTTTAAAAAAAAAAAATCTCAAAGGCGCCTCACACCGGTTACACACACACCGCAGACGAGGGCCTCAGTTGCTGGCATGGAGCGCCGAAGGCGCTCTATGAAAGCAACTGAGGCCCTCGCTTCTGCAAATGCGGGTCCTCGCGAAGCGAGGGGCCGCATTTGCAATGCGGGTCCTCGCAAAGCACTTAGGGAATGAGGCAACCTTAACGTAACAGACACCGACACGCATTAAGGAACCCACTATAACGGCCGACCCGCGCGCCACTACAAACAGTGAAAACACACCAAATACTCACAAAAACAACATAAAAAGCTTACCCATAGCAAGGGGGGGCACCCAGGACCTCTGAAAGTGAAGTTACACCTCCATTTAAGTACAAATTCCCGAGTTCACACACACGAAAATCCCTTAAGCGAGAGAAAAAATGGACACCGAAAAAAATGAAAACGAGGCTCAAAGACCCAGGACCGCTCAGCCACCTACAACTTACACAAGAAGGGATCCGAGATAAGATCGTAAACCCGGATTAACCGCAGGGGATCCGAGATAAGCTCCGAGCCCTGCATTAACCCCACATTAACCATCGCAGTGGGGGTCCCGATTGCATGCGATCGGGGACTCCCGCTGCAATCAAAATTCAAAATTCCCGCTTTACAGGTCCTTAAAGGACCCGTTGTAAAAGAAAAAAAAAATACACTGTCACCCTGTCAATCATGGGGGTCAATACAGACCCCCATAAAACCCTCATTAACCCTGTCACTCATGGGGGGCAATACAGACCCCCATAAGCCTCTATTTAACCCCATCAGTCCCATAAGGGTATATTAACACCATTATGGGCCTGTTACAACACTACATTGACCACATAAGTGCCATGATGGTCCTCAAGGACCATCATGACACTAAGTATAAAAACTATACTGCACTATACCACCCCCCATAAAACATTACAGATCAACTAAACACCCTCTACACGACCCTATTAACATCTACACTACCTTACCACTATTAACCCCCACCACTCTAATGGGGGTCACTACAGACCCCCATAAGCCTCTATTTAACCCCATCAGTCCCATAAGGGTATATTAACACCATTATGGGCCTGTTACAACACTACATTAACCACATAAGTGCCAGGATGGTCCTCAAGGACCATCATGACACTAAGTATTAACACTATACTGCACTATTCCACCCCCAATAAAAAATTAAAGATCAACTAAACACCCTCTACACTAACCTATTAACATCTACACTACCTACCCCCTATTAACCCCCACCACTCTAATTACAGAAAATAAAAAAGCCTAGTCACACAAAAAAAAATCTACATTACGTGAAATAAAAAACTAACTCACAAAAAAAATAAACTACATTACACAAAATAAAAAACCTAAGTCACAAAAAAAAGGAACATTACAGAAAAAAAAAAAATACAACCCCCCCCTCACTACAGAAAAAAAAATACACACCTGAAAAGGAAATACATATAATACAAATACATACAATACAAATACATGCAATACAAATACATACAATACAAATACATACAATTACAATACAATTACATACAATTACAATACAATACACCACTATCTAATATACATTACACAATCTATCTAAATAAATAGCATAATCTAATATATATCCTATCTATATAATAATACATTCCCAATCTATCTAAATAAATACCATAATCTAATATACATGCTATCTATATAATATTACATACCCAATCTATCTAAATAAATACCATAATATAATATACATCCTATCTATATAATAATACATTCCCAATCTATCTAAATAAATAACACAATTTAATATACAATACATCCTATGCTATCTATATAAAACCCCTAGCTAACATACAATAAATGCTATCTATATATTAACTAATCTAAGTCTAAGCTAAAATAAAAAAATTAAGACCACTTACCTTTGCAGATGTCCATTGCGATCAGCCACCTTTGAAAAAAATATTAAAAAAAATTAGTGCAACACGTTTACACTTATAAAATAAACATTATAGACATTCTATACATTCTATACATTACAAATATTCTACTCACCTTTCTGCCATGTCCCGTCCGGCATTCTTTAAATCCTTCTGCCACGCCCTGTAAAAAAAAAATTATACTTACATCCGCACTCCCGGACATCCCCGACGCTAATGAGCGCAATGGCGCCTTCTGATTGGTTGAAAACGCTGTCTATCAAATTCACCCAATCAGGAGGCGCCAATGTGTGAGTCAATCAGAAAGGGATACACCCTAAAATACCACTCTGATTGGATAATGCACCTATCAATCTTTATTTAAACCAATCACAAGGCGCAGATGCCTTCAGCCAATCACAATGGAATACACACCCACAGGCTGATTGGTTGGAGCCTCTGTGCATTCTGATTGGTTGCACTGACAATAGCCAATCACAATGGAATACACCCTCACGTACTGATTGGTGAAGGATTTGCGCATTCTCATTGGCTACTGTTAAAATCAATCAATATTACAGCCAATGGGAAGGCGCAGATGTCTTCACCAATCAGTACGTGGGGGTATATTCCATTGTGATTGGTTGATGGCAATAAAGCCTTAGGATTGGTTCAAATAAAGATTGAAAGGTGTGTTATCCAATCAGCGTTGTATTTTGGGGTGTATACTTTTTTTATTGGTTCACAAATGGGGTCTTCTCATTGGCTGAATTTGATAGACAGCCTTTTCAGCCAATCAGAAGCCACCATTGCCAATTTTACTCTGGAACACTCCATAGGAAGGTCATTAGCGTCGGAGAGATCTGCCAGGGCGGATGTGTGTGTTTTTTTTATAAAGGCGCGGATGCTTCCGGAGAAGACGAGGAGGCCGGAGACATCCCGTAAAGATAAGTATAATGTAGATTGTGTTTATTTTACTTTGCTTTATGCTTACTAATGTAATGTTTTTTTTTTACAGGAGTACCGCCGGACAGCACGCAAAGATGGCCGACGGAACACGGCGAACGGAACATGGAGGACGTGACATGCTGGAACGGGACATGCTGGAAAGGTGAGTATAATATTTACAATATTTAGAATATTTAGAATGTTTAGAATGTTTACAATGTTTAGAATGTTTAGTTATTTTATGTAAACGTGTTGTATTAATTTTTGGAATCTTTTTTACCGTAGGTTGCTCATCTGAAGAAACATCTCAAAGGTAAGTGGTCTTAATTATTTCATTGTAGCTTACAATTAGGGTAGCTATATATATATATATATATATATATATATATATAGAGATAGCATGTATTGTATATTACATAGATAGGGGGATGTATTATTAGATAGTATTGTATATTACATAGTGGGATGTATATTACATTATATAGTGGCATGTATATTACATAGTGGCATTTATATTAGATAGTGGCATGTATAGTAGATAGTGGCATGTATAGTAGATAGTGGCATATATATTACATAGGGTTGTATTGCATTTTATTTAATTGTATTGTATTTTTTTATTTTTTTATTGTGTTGTATTGTATTATATGTATGTATTATATGTATTTCATTTTCAGGTGTGTAATTTTTTTAAAAATTTTGTAGTGACGGGAGGTTGTAATGTCTTTTTTTATTTTCTGTAATGTTCCTTTCTTTATTTTTGGTCACTTAGGTTTCTTTTCTTGTTCTGTAATGTACATTTTTTATTTTTGGTGATTTAACTTTTTCTTATTTTATGTCATGTACATTTCTGCTTTTTGAGGAATTTAGTTACTTGAGGCACACAGTACACTCACATTGTGTGACAAACAGCATTTCAACACTTTCTTTTATTGACCGTCATTTTTTGACGGGCAAGTCGCTAGTATATATATATATGTGTGTGAGAAAATAAATGTGTGTTTTCTTTATTCCCAACTGTGTATTGTCTAGTATGGGGAGATTAGGATTATGAGACTGTACAGTGCTTCTCTTGGATATTTACAGTCCACCAGCGGAGATATTGAGTGCAATATTGCATCTCCGCTGCATTCACACCCTTAAGGAGTCTGCTGAGGTGGGTGGAGACTTTGAATGCTCAATGGGATTGTGACAGCTAAAACTGTCAGTGATTTAAACCAAACAAATGAAAAGAAGGCCATGTAGCAGATAGAATCAGCTCAGGGAAAAAGTGCCCTTAAGAATAATTGCATATAAAAGTAAACATAATGTGTCTATTTTGTTCATTCAAGTTGAATTATTGGAGAGACCCTATGGAAAACATGGGCATGTGCTGCTAATATTAATTCACTTTTAACTTTAGAGAATAGATCTTTCAGTAAAAGCACATAAAATAACTATCAATTTTAATGTAATTCCATTTACAATTTTTAATTACCAGTAATTGTAATTAGGTTTATTTGTACATATACTTTATATTTCTTCAATAAACTGGACTTTAAAGCCTCTCTTCCACTTCACAAGACTAATACACTGATACTGATGGGATATAATCACATATAATAGTTGTCAAACTAGGAATCGTTGTCACACTTTGCGAGGTCGCGAAGTGAGGGACACAGTTTGGTCCGCAAATGCGGACCCTTGCAAAGCGAGGGGCCGCATTTGCGGAAAGTGGAGGCTCCAACGTCGGCTGCGATGAGCCAAAGGCTCATTGCAGGCCACACATGCGGACCCTCGCGAATCGAGGGGACGCATTTGAGGAGGTGGAGGCTCTACGACGCCTCACAAGCGGTTACAAACAACTACACAAGCGGCACTTTGGCAAAATAGATATAACACACAATCACTAAATACACACTTACACAAAAAATAGGAGCCGCGGGACTTAGAACAAAAAACATAAAAAAAACTGAAAACATAAAAAAAAAAAAAATGACATAAAAAACTTACCCACAGCAAGGCACCCAAGTCCCGTAGCTCGTATGTTTTTGTGTAAGTCTGTATGTATTGATTGTGTGTTAGATGTTTTTTTTCAAAGTCCCGCTTCTGTGGGTGTTTCTAACCGCTTGTGAGGCGCAGTAGAGCCTCCACCTCCGCAAATGTGGCCCCTCGCTTCGCAAGGATCTGCATTTGCGGCCTGCAATGAGTCTTCGGCTCATTGCAGCCGACGCTGGAGCCTCCACCCTCCACAAATGCGGCCCCTCGATCGAAAGGGTCCGCATTTGCAGCCAGAACTGCGTCCCTCACTTCACGAGGGACGCAGTTCTTGCGAGCTCGCTTTGCAAGTGCGCAAAGCGTGACAACGATTCGTAGTTTGACAACTAATATATGTGATATGTATTAATTTCTTTGACTTTTTCCTATTTTGCTACAATACAGTCTTAAGTTCAATGTTGTGTTAATCTGAACTTTATGTGTTGGATCAGAACACAATAGTCTAAATTGATGAAGTGAAATGAGTAAAATATATACATAAAAGTATTTTTTAGATATAGAAAACAGAAAATTGGCATGTGCGTAAGTATTCACCCCCTTTGTTATGAAGCTAGGACGGAGGTTCACCTTCCAGCAGGACAATGACCCCAAAAACACTGCTAGAGCAACACTTCAGTGGTTTAAGGGGAAATGTGTAAATGTGTTGGAATGGCCTTGTCAAAGCCCAGACCTCAATCCAATAGAAAATCTGTGGTCAGACTTAAAGATTGCTGTTCACAAGAGCAAACCATCCAACTTGAAGAAGCTGCAGAGTTGCAAGGAGGAATGGTCAAAAATCCCAGTGGTAAGATGTGGCAAGCTCAGAGAGACTTATCCAAAGCGACTTGGAGCTGTGATTGCTGCAAAAGGTGGCTCTACAAAGTATTGACTTTAGGGGGGTGAATAGTTATGCACATTGACTTTTTCGGTTATTTTGCCCTATTTGTTATTTGCTTCACAATAATAAAAAAATAAAAACATCAAAGTTGTGGGCATGTTCTGTAAATTAAAGGATGCAAATCCTCAAAGTGTGTGCGTGCGTGCGTCCGGATAAGACTAGTTGCCGGTTGCTTGAGAGTCGCTATTTTCAAAGCCCTAACTAACCCTAAACACCCTTTAAAACCTTAAACTATCTATAAAACAGCTACTGCTAACTAATCTGAGATATCTACTGCTAAAAAAAGAAGAGAAGAAAAGTTGATTTTTATTTGGTTGCTGGTTGTGCCGAATAAAGCCGATTAAGTGAGAGTTTTTGTCAAACGGGGAGTCCCGGTTAAATCTGTTTATATTGTGTGTGTCTCCAATAAGATGTCACTGTTCTGATATCTAGTTCTTGCTACAGTTACAGTGGAGGATACAGTGCTGACCATAGATCCACCAGTCCAGCAAACCGCACCGCTCTGTGCAGAGTGCAGCTCTATGGTACGTGCTGCCATCCAATCACAGCGCGCTCTGCCTCAGCGGCTGGAGTTGATACAGTGGGCGGTGCGTGATGACGTCACGCCGGCAGTAGCTCAGTAGCACAGGCCGTGCCGGGCTAATACGGCGGAGGAGCAGTCACAACATGGAGGGCGAGACCATGGACGAGAATGAATGGAACTACCATGGAGAGGGCAACAAGAGCCTGGTGCTAGCACATGGGCAGGTGAGGAGATGGGGGTGCTTGTGTGTCTGTATTTTATCTGTACATAGTATGTGTATGTATTGTGCATAGTGTATGTGTATTATATATAATTTTGTTTATAGTGTGTGTATATGTATTGCATGTCTATATTCGTGTGTAGATATATATATATATATATATATATATATACACACACACAAACAAATATATTACTAGTATGTATGTGAGAGGAGAATATAGGAGAGCTCTGTGTGTAATATATATATATTCTATATATATATGTTCTATTTTATACTATCTGTATGTGCATTTTATAATAGTGACAATAATAATGTGTACTGTATATGTAGTATACATGGTGTATGTGTATATTGAGACTGTATCCTTTTATAAATGGTGCATATAGCCTGTTTACATGTCATATGTACAGTATATGTGTTACTATATAGATACATGATCTGAGTATTGCAGTGTATATAGTAATACCTTTTTTTTTCTGGTGAACATATTAAATCAAACAAGCTTCTGACTTAAAAAAAGAGAGGTGTAACTCCAGAAAGCTCATCATTTTCATTTAATATGTTATTAACTGCAGTACTCTGATTATTCATCTAGATTACGTCAATATAAATAAGGCATTTATCCAGTACAAAAGGTATCTGAGTATATTGCAATACTTATTATTATTATTATTATTATTATTATTAGTGTGTGTATATATATATATATATATATATATATATATTATTATTAGTGTGTGTGTGTATGTGTGTGTGTATATATATATATATATATATATATATATATATTATTATTGGTGTGTGTGTGTGTGTGTGTATATATATATATATATATATATATATATATATATATATATATATATATATATATATATATATATATATATATATATATATATATAAACATTTTAGCAGCCAGTCTCTCCCACTCTCCTGGGTGTGTCGGGCTCCGGTTCTATCCTGTGTTCTGGGATTCCAATGTAATACTATGGTGTTATATGTGTGGGATGTTGGGATGATATGTTTATACTATGTGGGTGTGTGACACATTGTTATACTATGTGTTTGGTTACAGTATGTATACCAGTATGAGGGCACATCTCTCTGTGTCTACCTGTCATTGGTTCCCAAACATTTTAATAGGACCACTTACCATTATTATGGTTTTTATGGACCACTTCAACATTATCTACTTGGTGCCAACCACTTGTTGGATTACCTGACTGTTGTTTTATCGTTTTTTATGGTGCCGTACTGTAGTAGAGGGTATGAAATTACAAATGATTAATTTTGGTATTTGTGCACTTGTACATTTATCTGTGAGTTCTCCATCTTGTAAGGTACTTTGGGGAAATCTCTATGGACACTGAATTCTAAGCTCAGGGCCCTCCATCTTTTGTAATGTGTTAAATTTGTTTTTCCTTGATGATGATGATGATGATGATGATGATTATTATAATTTATTTGTAACGCGCCAACATATTCCGTAGCGCTATACATAAGTTAAGTTACAGGCAATGACAAGTTAAAGATACACACATTGCAAAGAGTGGGTGGCCCTGTCTTTGAGCTTGGAATCCAGTGTCCATAACGCTTTCCCTAAAGCACTGCGCAGGATTGAAACTCGCAGACTTACAATCTAAACACATGTATAGTGCTACGGAATATGTTGGTGCATTACAAATAAATAATAATAATTTATTTTATTTGGCCTATTAATATTGTTTAATTTTTTAGATCCCAGGTGCTCTATGGACCACCTGAATGGACCTCTGGGACCTCTGGTGGTCCACAGTTGGTGAACCTTAGGTCTATATAACTGCCTCCACAGTTATAATGTATTAATAATTGCGTGTTTATGCAAACGTGTCTTCTGTATCACTTATATGTATTAGTTCCTCTTATTTCTAACACTTCATCTGGCGGTAGTATGATAAAATGTATATAATTCTGCCATTGCCTAGTTAAGCTGCTTGATTTAGTCAGTTTCTGATGAGGGGACTGTATAGACTTTTTTTTTTTTTTGCTTTTTATTAAAAGCACTGTCCCCACAGATTGCCACACTTCAACTACAACAGTTAAATGATCCCCCTGTTTTCAAACCAGTGACCACCAGCACGTAGTAATCCTATAAAATAACTGCAGTCACTACCCATACAATGTTACCCCTGATTTCTTCATCATTATCCATCTATTCTATATATAATTATTTGCCAAACTTCTTGGCTGGCTCCTTAATTTCATAGAAAGTTAATCCAAGATTGCATTTTTTTTTTATTATTACATGCAAATACATATTTTGACTTTGATACTTTAGTGAATTATCTTTGCAGATGTTTTATTTATAGCAGTACCTATTATTTTAACCGTTCAGAAAGTGATTTTATTGTTCCCTTATAACAATTATATATTATTTATTGCTTTTATGGTATCTTAAATTTTTGTCCCTGAAAATCTATGCCAATCTGTGACAAATCCAGTGGTTAATGTGTTAATCCCTCACACAGTGACCTCACCCCTAGGTTTGGTGGCCCATTATCTGGTGACTGGTACAGACTGACCCACATCACTCGTCATCTGGTCATCAAGTTGGTGGCTGTTTAGCAGAGAGCGTCCTTTGTTTGTTCTGGTCACTCACTGTTAGATGACCTGTCCGGCCCGACCACGCTGGGAATGCGTTTGTTTTTTGCAGGAAATGTATGCATATTAATTAATAACTATAATTAAAATTAGTCATTGGTAAATATTTTGCTGTTAATTAAAGCTTATTTTGTATGAACAATAACATACGATAAGTAATAACTGTTATTATTGCAATAAGTACCATTTGGGCATAATCATCACTTTATTATTCTCTTGTGGAGGGGGTAATACAGAAGAAGAGCGTGCCCAATTTGTATAGATCAGAGTAATACAATTGTAGCATGTAATTGTTTCTGTTTATCCATCTGGGCATGGACTAATTATCTCACCTAATCTGTGAGAGAATTAATCATGTGAGAGAGTCATAGCAGAGAGGGAGGATCTTCTTGTGTAATTTATGATTAACATTCCCAATTTTCAATCTTATGGGGGGTGATAAGCCACAAGATCATAACCAGATGGTAATGGTTACGGTCACTATTATTGTTATTCTTAAAATGTCCAACTTTCAAGCTCACTCATCACTTCCACTCATGATGTTTAATAAGCAATTATAATTATATTTATTTGTGTACTTTTAATTTTTCCTATATTTGGGATCTTTACTATGTTACACAAGATAGAGGCTTGGTTGTTTGATAGAAGTTGGAGCCAGTGTACTGAAGATACAAGATACTTTTGGCATTTAAAGGGATATGGAGAGTCCTTGGATGTTAGTAGGTATATAATATCCCTGTGTCTCTATTTACGTTTATGTACTTTATTTATTAAGAAGTGCTTATAAGCTCTGCCTAAAATCAAACAAATAGTCCCAGTATGGCTCTGCCCTCTACAGCTCATGAACACACACTGTGAAGTGTTTCAAATTAACCTGTGAGTGACCTCTCTCAAGCAGAATGTTGTCACTAATTGGTTACTATGAGGCAGTGCACACCCGGCACTTAGGAGTGCACTGTCTTCATGAGCTGCAAGGGGGAGAAACTAGTTAGGAACTATTTGTATATTTATTACTTAAAATCTTAATCATAATTTCACATAATGACCGTGCTCCGTATTATCCTTGTGACATTGTTGCAGTGATGGAGGATCACATTCTTCACATTGCTGAGTGTTCCAATTTGCCAAGGAGAAAAGGATAAACAAGTCTGTAAAGTGGGCAATAACATCTGCAGTATGCCAATGGACCGCTGTGGTTCAGTTTTTTTTTTTTGTTTGTGATCAGACACATTTTAAATTAGTTTTCATATGTAAATTTTTTTATTATATGGCTCCATTTATTATCTCAGCCGATTCTGTGTTACTTCTATGGTGGTATGCACTTCTAAACTAATGAGGTTTTCATCATTCCATTTGAACACACTGGCAGTTTCAGCTGCCATATTCCCGTTGTGCAGGTAGAAGCTATCTGTTCATTCAGATTCAGTCTCCTCTCTAGATCCAATCTCTGCATAGTTTAAATATAAAATGATATATATATATATACACACATAACCTGCTCATAATTCCCAGTTATTGAACTGTACTTTGGGAAACTGGGCGGGGACATGTAAATAAGGCCACAATGCATTTTTACTCTTAAATCCCCCCCCCCCCCCCACACACATTTTATACATGGCTGCTTTATAGCTGTATTACACAGCTTTACAGCAAAGCATTCGATGGATTATGCACAACCTACCCACAGACGGCTGTTTTGATCTAATGGATCTCATCAGGGTGGGGCTGGTACCCAATGTGTGCTATAGATAATGTAGGGAGGTTATTGACCAAGTCATCATTTAGCTTGTGGTGGTAAAGGGTGATAGATGTTTACACTGTGTGTGAGAATATGAATTATTTAAGAGTAAAAATGCATTGTGGCCTTATTTACATGTCCCCGCCCAGTTTCCCAAAGTCGAGTTCAATAACTGGGAATTATGAGCAGGTTATGTGTGTGTCTATATATATATATATATATATATATATATATATATATATATATATAATGTTACCTCCAAATGTGCTATTTATTTACTAAAGCGTGCGTGTACACAGGTAGAACATGGCGATGTTACAATTGATACATTCCCGCAGACTGGTCTTCCACGGCCAAGCATGTAGTGAAGCTTTACAGATACATTAATACCCACACCATACAAATGCCCCCCTAAACACCTTATATGATTTGAACACTTATTTACATGAAGGAGCTCCTGTAACCATTGGGTATAAGGTCCCACCAAGTTATTTTTAGCCACTTCTTGGTAATCCTGGGTTCTGCTTTCCTGAAATAGCTGAGAAAACTGCAGAGTAAGGAAAGTCTTGGTAGACACGGCTCCTGGTCCAGGCTGGGCAGGGGACCTAAAGCTGTCCTCCCAGCAGCAGCCACTCACGGGTTCAAGATAGCACCTTGCCATGTCTGACACCTCCTATCGCCCAGAACAGATCACTTTACTACCAGGAGGAAACTCTGTTACTGCCGTGTCAGAACCAACTTCTTGCATCACACTAACCTGCTTATAAAGTGACGCAGCAAAAAGTCCCACAAATGACAAGTACAAACATAATTACACTTGTGTGCCATGAGAAATTTTGAGTAGAAGTGTTAGATAATTGAGCTGGAAAGTTGGAGATTTTTAGGCATGATTACATGAAAAGTTCTTTCCTAATTGCTTTGTCCCATATGACTAATGGTGGGAATGATAAACCATAAGAGTATGTTCCAGGTAGACCAATAATAATCACAGGACCTTATAATAGTCAGTCCTAGCACTATTATAATCCATATCAACATGTATGCCCTTGTGGTTTATCTTCCCCTTCTATTAAAGGTAATTAATCAAGAGAGATAACATCATTAGGGGAGCGGGAGGTATATGTGTGTAAATATGTATATATATGTCCCAGCTCAGCTTCCCAGAATGCAGTGTAATAACTGATTTTCTCAAAATTCTGAGCTGGAAGCAGGTTTTTTACTTGTTTTAGACATTTTACTTGTGAACACAGATATAATATATATATATATATCCCCGTCAATCTAACACTTCCACTTAAAATGTTTTAATAACAACCAGTTGCATTTATGTATACAACCACTGGTTATTTCTGCAATAACTGGGACCTTTTCTGTGTCACACTAGATATGGAAGGTTCCTGGATGTTACTATGTATATAATATCTCTGCGTATCTATTTACTTTTTATGTACTTCAGTTTATTAAGTGCTTAAAAGCTCTGTGTTTTTAGTAAAATAAAAATAAAAATCTTACAATTGGTTCCTAACTGGTGTTCCCCTCTGCAGCTCATGAAGACAGTGTCCTGATAAGTACAGGGGATGACTTTATCATAGTAACCAAGCAGTGGCAACATTCTGCAACATGCTGCTTGAGAGAGAGGTCACTGACAGGCTAATTTGAAACCATGTGTGTTGCAGAGGACAAACCCAAAGAGGTACAAATTTGTTTGATTTTAGCCATAAACAAAAAAGGCTTATAAGCTCTTCTTCATAAAATAAAGTACATGTCAGTAAATGGGTACACTGGGATATTATATACCTAGTAACAGCAGGAACCTTCCACATCCCTTTTAGCTGTATCTAGTTTTCATTCTCTCTGACCAAGCATCTAACCCCCAAAATACATGTAATGGCTTACCGTGCAGGGTGTAATGCTGACTATTACAACTCTTACAGCATGACACCACTCTCAGTTGAGGTGACTGGCCCCTGAGTTGTAAACTCCCTTTATTTACATTAAGCAGTATCTTGTCAGAGCGTGTAACATGTGATTCATGTCTGGCGTAGGGTATGGGCTGGTAATCATAGGAGCCAGACTGATTGCGCCATTGATTGGTTTAGAAACAATATCTATTCAAATAGAATGTAACATAAGGGTTAACTGAGCCTGTAGTTTAAGGGCCAGGGGAGATCATCTTTTTCCATTTGTCATTGTGGCAAATAAAACTTTAAGTTTCACTTGTATACATTTGCGTCAGAGCATACTGTAGTACATGGATAAGTATATGTCAGGGGTGTCCAAACTCTGTTCTAGAGGGCAACACACAGGCCTGGATTTGATGATAACCCTGTTGTGCGTAGGTGAGTCAATCACTTCTTCAGTCATCCTGGTTGACTCAGCTGTTCACAGACACTAAGGGCCTCATTCTATTAGCGGCCGTAAATCGGCCGTAAGGCTGCGATTACTTGCGGGGGTTCTGTTAACTCGCGATTCTATTAAACGGCCCGCAAGGATCTTATCTTACGGCCGGCCGCATATCTTGCTACCGGCCGTAATCTGTGAAATATAAAAACGCAAAAATAAATTCAAGCCTGCACTGTACAGCTCTGTAAATGCTAGGGATCATATTGGGGGACATGAGAATTAAAAGAAACCCCCTCTCAAGCTTGCACATCAGCCCAAACCCGAGCTCAAATTAACTGTTTATTTTCCGGCTGCGGCGTGGGCGGGTCTGAGGTGCTCCAAGCACTCTGGACTTTTTACATGGATATTTTACGTATATTAAAAAATATATATTTTACGGATTTGAGTATAGGGTAATTATGTGCTATTTTTGCTAACACTGAATATCACTTTATAGTCTTCTCAAAGTGCAGGATGGCTTTATTTGAGCTATTTTAGGTGCTTAATTGGTGCTAGCAGGACCTTTTTGCTGCAAGTAAGCTGCGGCTCGCTTTTAGCCTTGCAGACAGGGTTCCCGGAGCAATAGAATCGCAACCAGGCTTTTCTTACGGCCGATTTCCTTGCGGCCGTTTTAGATCAAAGGATTTCCTCCGGCGCTTGCGGCCGCAAGAGATAGCAAGGCGCCGGCCGCAAGCCTGCCGGAGTCCCCGGCCGGAGGGGAATAGAATAGCCGGAAAGCTTGCGGCCCCGCAGCGGCTGCGGCCGGTAATAGAATGAAGCCCTATATCTTTAAATCCAGTCCTGGGTGTGGCCCTCCAGGACAGAGTTTGGACACCCCTGCTCTATGTTATTTCCTGTATCAAGGGATTTATAAAGTGACCCTCCCTGTACTCTGCATCTATCTATCTCTATTTGTATGTCTATCCTCTATCTGTGTGTGTCTATCTTTCCTTTTCCCTTCCCGGCACTCAGTCAGTTTGGAGGATCCCCTATTGCCTCCTCACCCACTCTGCTGTATTTTTCCTCCGTCCCTAGGTACAGACACTTGAACTTTACACATTCTTCCTTAAATGTGTTTTCTGGGAAGAATTCTTCTTGTTTGTGTGTGTGTTAACATGGAGATCAGATCTATTTCCTGATAAGTGCACAGGAATGTTGGAGGATCCCCTGGCCTATACATTACTGATTAATCTCCATGTTTGAGTAACCTCCCCTCCCTACCTGTCTGTGCCAGGGGCCCCTCTGTGCTGTGATAGATCACATTCCTCTCTACACACACATTGTGTACTTAAACCTCTGAGCACTCTAGGTATGTGGTAAGGAGACAGACCTGGATTGTGATAGTACATTAGAATTACTGTCTGGAATCCGTGCCTGTACTCTATAGTTTTTAATGCTCTTTAAGAATTAAAAAACAACAACTTGATTTGGGGGTGACCGCCCTGCTTTTAATTAATCTTCTAAGTTACTTTGAGCATGCTCAGACTTTTCATTTTCCTGTAGCTTTACACAGAAAACAATATATTCAATGCCCAGCAATTTAATATTGTGCAAAGATTGTCTAGTCTATCTTTGGTGGATGGATCAGAAATGCTGATTGACAGGCAACAATTGCAAATTTCAGTGGTGAAACACAGAGGAAAGACTTTAGTGTAAGGAAACAATCTGAGAGCAGCCTCTTCGTGCGAGTCGGTCGCTCGCGCTCATAAAACACGAGATGAGCAGAGGACACAGTTATGGTCCATTAAAGGCTCAACCTTGAGGCTCTCCTAGGAATCTCCTCTGCTCAGCCCTTCAGTATCTTCCAGAATCATAAATGACTTAATCCCTTGTGCCCTTTGGACAAACTAAAACTGTGCAGCCCCGGAGCCGACATTCTTTGGTTGTCTTTTTTTATTTATTAATTTTATATATATATATATATATATATATATATATATATATATATATATATATATATATATATATATATATATATATAATTTTTTTTTTTTTTTTTTTTTTTTTCTTATTTTATTTTCTTAGTGTTATAGGATGTGCGCGGTTCGGATGTGAACTTTGTATATGTGTGTGTGTGTACACGCACGCATACACGCACGCACGCATACACGCACACACACAAAGTTCACATCCGAACCGCGCACATCCTATAACACTAAGAAAATAAAATAAGAAAATAGTAAAAAATAAATAAAATAAAAAAAAACATCACACAGCACGGGGGGACAGCCAGGACGTCTGGGAGTGAGGTTGCACGCAGATTTAAACCGAATTTGCCGAGTTTCAGCACTCGAAAATCGCCTAAGCAACAAAAAAAATTCGGACAAAAGAATCGAACACGAGGCTACACAACCCCTAACCACGCAAAACACCACCAGGCACATAAGACTTTTACCCAGGAACGTACAAGGTAACATAATATGCTATTAGGAAGGACGGAAAATGCTGGCGAGCCGCGTAACACATACACAATCGTTGGCATTTTACAACGCTAACTTGCAACTAATAACATTATGTATCTAAAATGCCGCTCTACACAACTAAACAAACGCTCTGTCCTTGCGCACGCAGCCTTTTTACACTGCAGACTTGCCACATTGCTGACACTTTCTACTCGGGTCAGCAACAGTCCATATGTACATTGTATGCTGCAGGAAAATCAAAAGAAATTGTTAGCTGTTCAGGATATTGATTACTGAATATATAAATTAGAAATAGGTAAAGTATATTAATTTATTATTTAATTATTCCTAAAAAATGTGTGTGCATAATTATATATATATATATATATATATATATATATATATATATATATATATATAATATAAATTATACGTGCAGAGAAGAGGCTCACAATGAGCGCACAGGGTGCTCAGAGAAGTAAAAGTACACAAGGGCACAGGCTCACAATGAGCGCCAAAGGCGCTCAGCGTGGCACTTTCAATGAGGCCCGAAGGTACTCAGAGGACCAAAAGCCTTACATTGTGTGACAAACAGCATTACCTGCCTTATAATTTTATTACCATCATTTTTTGACTGGCAATTCGCTAGTGTAATGTAACTTAAATATAATTACCATGTTATTAAAAAGAAAAGCAATTGCTCTAAAAGAAAACTGAACACTGACCGTGGGTGCGGTGTAGTTAGTTTGGGTGGTGGCAGGTCCAGGGACCCACCCGAATAGACACAACAAGTGAATGTATATGGACATACGTGTTCACATTCTGGATATAATGGGACTGTTCATGTGGCCCTTTTGTGATGCATGTTATGTAAGGGTTAAATCCTGTCTGCCTGTGACACCTTGGATGAAGCTTCCAGACTTGCTATAATGTATAAATATAGGTCAGTGACTCAACCCAGTTCACTTAAAGGGACTCTGTCATTATATATTGTACTATCAGTTTTTCTTCTCTAATAAATCATTTCTGAGATATTTAGCATTGACTTTGCTGTTACGGTATGCTGCAGTTATTTTGAACGTTTGTCCACTGACAGAAATGATCAGTCTATAATTTTAATGGTAGGTGTATTTTAACAGTGAGAGACAGAATAACAAGAAAACAAGAACTCATGTCACAAAAGTTATGAATTGATTTGCAGGTCAGTAAGGGAAATAAGTATTTGATCCCCTATCAATAAACAAGATTTCTCCCAGGTGTCTCTCTCTCTTTTTTTTTTTTTTTTTTTTTTTTTTTTTTTTATACAGGTAACAAGCTGAGATTAGGAGCACTCTCTTAAAGGGAGTGCTCCTAATCTCAGCTCGTTAATGGTATAAAAGTCACCTGTCCACAAAAGCATTCAATTAATCAGATTCCAAACTCTCCACCATGGCCAAGACCAAAGAGCTGTCCAAGGATGTCACGGACAAGATTGTAGACCTACACAAGGCTGGAATGGGCTACTTTGGCATCAACTCAACTCACTGTGTTTGGAGGAGGAGGAATGCTGCCTATAACCCCAAGAACTCCATCCCCACCATCAAACATGGAGGTGGAAACATTATGCTTTCGGGGTATTTTTCTGCTAAGGGGACAGGACAACTGCACTGCATCAAAAAGACGATGGACGGGGCCATGTACCTTGAAATTTTGGGTGAGAACCTCCTTTCTTCCCTCAGCCAGGGCATTGAAAATGGGTCGTGGATGACAATGCGACAAAACACACAGCCAAGGCAACAAAGGAGTGGGTCAAGAAGAAGCACATTAAGGTCCTGGAGTGGCCTAGTCAGTCTCCAGACCTTAATCCCATAGAAAATCTGAGGGAGCTGAAGGTTTGAGTTGCCAAACATCAGCCTCGAAACCTTAATGACTTGGAGAGCATCTGCAAAGAGGAGTGGGACGAAATCCCTCCTGAGATGTGTGCAAACCTGGTGGCCAACTACAAGAAACGTCTGACCTCTGTGATTGCCAACAAGGGTTTTGCCACCAAGTACTAAGACGAAGGGGTCAAATACTTATTTCCCTTGCGCTAATGTGCGGTTCAGAGTACTTGATCATGGTTGGAGAGGGGTCTAACTGCAAGATAACATTGCAGACTGCAATGGGTGTTTGCCACTCCCGGCCTCCTTGTTGCCCACTGCTGATATAGATTATTAATTTTTTTTTATCACATATATAGTTGTGAGCGTACGAGTCGTTGCTCACGCTTGCGGGCTCGCGTAGCGAGCCCGCGGCCCTCGCGAAGCGAGGTCACTGGGCAAGGGCCTCAGTTGCTGGCATGGAGCGCCGAAGGCGCTCCATGCCAGCAACTGAGGCCCCTCGCGAAGCGAGGGCCTCAGTTGCTGGCGAGGTCACTGGGCACGGGTCTCAGTTGCTGGCATGGAGCGCCGAAGGCGCTCCATGCCAGCAACTGAGGCCCCTCGCGAAGCGAGGGACTCAGTTGCTGGCGAGGTCACTGGGCAAGGGCCTCAAACCCTCGCAAAATTCACGTCGCTACTCAAAAAACACGACACACAAATTACGACACTCGCTAAATTTTACGAGGCACGCAAACAACGTACGAAACACGTTACCACACATTACGACCTCGCAAACATCGGACGCAACACGCCGACATACAAACATTTAAAACACAATACATACACACAGCACATACATAAAAAACTTACCTACACCAAGAGGGAGCACCCAGGACCTCAAAAATGCAACTTACACCTCGATTTTACTCGAAATAAAACAGTTTAGAGACTAAAAAAAAAACGAAGCGAGAGAAAAAATGGCCGCCGAACAAAACGAAAACGAGGCTACAGCACTCTAAACTCGCAAAACACCACAAGAAACTCGCAAAACACCACAAAACACCTACGGATATTCCGATACAGACCTATACCACACATTACTCGCCATTTTACACCAATGCGGAAGTACACGACTACGCTAACGGTTTGGTCTCGCGCACGCACAGTGTTACACTGCACACATTCAGCATGCTTATACAGCAGCTCCACACCACTAATGCTGCAGCAGCATCAACACAGATTGCCAGCTCTTCATCACAATGCTTCAAAATAGGTACAATATATTCATTTACTCATTTTGCTACCTTACTATTTCATTGCCGTCATTTTTTGACGGGCAATTCGCTAGTATATATATAATTACAAGAAACTTACATTGACGTTTGAATTAACTTGTTAATTGGCCTTTCTTATCCGCTCATTAAGGACAACCTGATATCTCTTGGTAATGGCAGATTACGAGTATTTGCCGATTTCAACTGGGGCGCTACGCTCAGACCTCAGTGGCTAACTAGGCTGGTTAGATACATTAACACCCTGGGGGTCTGAGCATGCCTAGTCTGCATTGTCACATGAAAACAGATTTTAATCAGCAAGAGATATTAATGTGCACTGATTGGGTGGATCAGAAACTTTAATGTTTAGTGTGGGCGAAAAAAAAATTACTTTGTTCATTTAAAAAAATAAAATAAATAAATTCTATTAGTAAGCTGCTGTCGCCAAATTACGAGACCGAAATGAGACCTGGCGAGCCTTTGATGCTTTATCTTCTCATGATTCTGACATTCTTATTTGTTTCTCTTGCAGCGTTGTGTGGTCCTGCGATTCCTGAAGTTTCTCCCGAACCGCAGTAAGGTGGGTGCATCACGTTCCCCATGTGTGTAAGCCCCTTTAATGTAAAACATAACAAGCCCTTCAGTTCAGAAATGGTTAATTACCCTCCAATTACCCATACGTGTTCAATTGCAGACTTGTTGTTCCCTGCAGTGTATGAGCTGCTCAAGACTAATGTCATATTTAATATAATTAGATTTTACAAGGGATGCAATTTTATATGTGGTGATTGAGAAAGGTGATGTCATCAATAATTAGAGATTATACATGCGTTTGTATCCGCCCCTCCCTGGGCACTGACGTCTGTAGCAGCCATTTATAGGAGCACAATGGGAAATGACGCATAAAAGGGTCCGGCGGTTATGGGAGCGGTACTAATAAATACATATAATTATTTATTTATATATATATATATATATATATATATATATATATATATATATATATATATATATATATATATATAGTGTGTGTTCTGTAATAACAGACTTTTTCTGTGTCTTAATATTGTGCACCAAAACTTGAGTAAAATTTGATATTTTCCTGGATATTATCAGTTCCCTATTTAAATTGTGAAGTGTGTGGGGGCTACATGACTTGGGAGGGGGTGGGGCGTGTCCTGCAGCCCATGCCTATAACAGGGCCCCGATTGTCTGATGTTCCCGGGAGCTGCTGGGAATATATTTGCATAGAGATTGGGTCACACAAAGTTACACAAACAAAACAAACTAAATCCACACCCGCTTCCTCCGTACCCACACCCTGAATATGTACAAGTTATTTAATGGCACGACACGGCTGGATGCTCCGAGCAGAGTCCAAAAATATTTATTATTGTGTTCCTTATGCTATGATTTTTTTTTAAATGTAATATTTTGATTTAAATACTTTTAAATACTTTTTTACTTTATTTTTATATACAGTTCTGCTGCTTTGGAATATACTATTTTGCTTCAGCTTCCTGAGACTATTAAATAAGCAGGAAGTATTAATCTACAATGGGAATGTGTCAGTTACATCTGCAAGTGCGCCCAACAGAACTAAATGGCATTACATTGCCAGTAATTTCTCATGATATAGGAAGCCATTTTCCTTGCTGAGATCCTTATCCATCTTTTTTAACTGCAAAAAATGTTGCTTTTGGGTGTGGAGCTATCCATACAGCATGACAGGGGGAGCCTTCACTGAGCTGTTGGTGTGATCCATCCCCCCTTGCAGGAAAGGATAACTTATTAAACAAATCTAGTGTAATACAAGTACATAGAATATTTGTGTGTATGTATATATATATATGTGTGTGTGTGTATAGATAGATAGATAGATAGATAGATATAATCATGCATACAGTGAATATAAAGTCTACACACCCCTGTTAAAATGTCAGGTTTCTGTGCTGTAAAAAAATGAGACAAAGATAAATAATTTCAGAACTTTTTCCACCTTTAATGTGACCTATAAACTGTACAACTCAATTGAAAAACAAACTGATATCTTTTAGGTGGAGGAAAGAAAAAATATAAAAATAAAATTATAATCATACGTTTGCACACCCTTAAACTAATACTTTGTTGAAGCACCTTTTGATTTTATTACAGCACTCAGTCTTTTTGGGGATGAGTCTATCAGCATGGCACATTTTGACTTGGCAAGATTTGCCCACTCTTCTTTGCAAAACACTCCAAATCTGTCAGATTGCGAGGGCATCTCCTGTGCACAGCCCTCTTCAGATCACCCCACAGATTTTCAATCGGATTCAGGTCTGGGCTCTGGCTGGGCCATTTCAAAACTTTAGTCTTCTTCTGGTGAAGCCATTCCTTTGTTGATTTGGATGTATGCTTTGGGTCGTTGTCATGCTGAAAGATGAAGTTCCTCTTCATGTTCAGCTTTCTAGCAGAAGCCTGAAGGTTTTGTGCCAATATTGACTGGTATTTGGAACTGTTCATAATTCCCTCTATCTTAACTAAGGCCCCAGTACCAGCTGAAGAAAAACAGCCCCAAAGCATGATGCTGTCACCACCATGCTTCACTGTGGGTATGGTGTTCTTTTGGTGATGTGCAGTGTTGTGTTTGCGCCAAACATATCTTGGAATTATGGCCAAAAAGTTCAAGCTTGGTTTCATCAGACCATAACACCTTTTCCCACATGCTTTTGGGAGACTTCAGATGTGTTTTTGCAAAATATAGCCTGGCTTGGTTGTTTTTCTTCGTAAGAAAAGGCTTTCGTCTTGCCACTCTACCCCATAGCCCAGACATATGAAGAATACGGGAGATTGTTGTCACATGTACCACACAGCCAGTACTTGCCAGATATTCCTGCATCTCCTTTTAATGTTGCTGTAGTCCTCTTGGTAGCCTCCCAGACCAGTTTTCTTCTCGTCTTGTCATCAATTTTGGAGGGAGCTCCAGTTCTTGGTAATGTCACTGTTGTGCCATATTTTCTCCACTTGATGATGACTGTCTTCACTGTGTTCCATGGTATATCGAATGCCTTGGAAATTCTTTTGTACCCTTCTCCTGACTGATACCTTTTAACAATGAGATCCCTCTGATGCTCTGGAAGCTCTCTGTGGACTATGGCTTTTGCTGTGGAATGCGACTAAGAAAATTTCAGGAAAGACCAACTAGAGCAGCTGAACTTTATTTGGGGTTAATCAGAGGCACTTTAAATGATGGCAGGTGTATGCTGACTCCTATTTAACACAAATTGGAATGTGATTGCTTAATTCTGAACACAGCTACATCCCCAGTTATAAAAGGGTGTGCAGACTTATGCAACCACATTATTTTTATTTTTCTTCCCTCCACCTAAAAGATTTCAATTTGTTTTTCAATTGAGTTGTACAGTTTATAGGTCACATTATAGTTATGTAAGTATAATTAAATTGCTCCCCTCCTGCAGCTGACTGAAGGCTCCCCTTGTCATGTTGTAAATGGACCTGCCCAGCTATGTGCATGGCTCCACATCTCTGTTGCATATTCCATGTTTAAAATCATTAATATAACACAGACATATCTAGAGCGCAAGTGTATGCTCCTCCTCCAGCCAGTCTGGTTAGTGACATCAGTAAACTTGCACTGATTTTTGCAATTTTTACCTGTCAAATGGACTTTTGTTTCCACTCACATACTGCAAACTGATATTGGTTGTTAATTTCTGCCAATACTTACCCTCTCTAATACCTCATATTGATATATGCTTTATTATAGAATCTAAAGGACATCTTTCTGATTTTTAAATAGTAAAGAAAACAAATAAGTCTGTGTGGGAATTTGAACTTAGGACTTTCACCACCGGACAATGGCCCTAACTACTTTACTATCTATTCTGGTGCTATACTAGAAAATCACTGCCTGATTCAAAGCCTCTACACAATTCTACATCCCGCGCAGTGCAGAGCTCATTACTCATTCAGGCAGAGACATCACACTGAAATAGCCTGACATATTAAGCATAGTTCCCTCCATGAATTCAGCTGTAGCTGAAAAAGATGGAGGAAGATATCGGTGAGGGAGTTTGTGCATGGAAAATACGCCGAATGGAGACCTACCCACAGACAGCTGTTTTGATTTCATTAGTGTGAGGCTGGTGCCCAACTCCTGCTATGGATAATGTGGGGAGGCTATTATTTATCTGTACCCAGTGCCCCCCACTCACTAAACGCACAGAGTCCTCCCATGTGCGGCTTTTTTATCAGGAGAGAGATCCCCAGCAGGAGTTTGCTCTGTCTGGTATGTCGGCCATAATCTAATCTTTAAGATAACGCTGGATCATTGTAAGGAGATTCCAAAGTGAATCCTCGGGGAGTGACTTCAAGGTGAGTGAGAGCACCAGGTAAAAGGTGCAAGTACGTAGTCCATATCGGTAATAAAGACCTCTAGAAACAAAATGGCTTTGAAATGAATCATACCTACCTGCTGGGTTGTTTTCATCTCCCATCATGTCATATTGTTTGTCTGGAAGCCATTAGATGAGGACTTCTTTCTTCCATTTTTACCTGTGTGACTGCTGGGCCCAATGGGATGTCATAAATGAAAAATTAGTTCCAAAGTATGTTTTTCTTTTTTCAATTTTAAAGCTCTAAGTGCACAAAAAATATATTCATGAATCCAACTGCTCGTGTGTGTGTGAGGGGGGGGGGGGTTCCCTCTGTCAACCAATGAGATCTACGGCCACTCTGCATTTCCTATTAGTTTCAACAAGTTTTATGTAAAATTTTTCATGCAAAAAATAAAATAATGTTTACAACATGGTTGATAAAAACAGTTCTGGCCCATGTCCCTGTCTCGTGGTTACCATACAAACAATGTCCTGGTGGGAGGGAGGTCCAGCCAGACCCTCAGGCAGGTTTTGATTGACTTTTTTTTTTTTTTTTGCAGTTCTTTACTCCATTTGCCTTTCCTGTTGCTTTCTCGTGAGGGTGTATCGTACACTCATTTTCATTTGTTGCGTTGAAAGGTGTAACTATGCGCATTATGCAGATAGAAGCTGCCAGTCTCATAATACCTTAGGAAGTTTATCAGTAGAAACCAAAATGGTAGAATCAAAAGCAGCATGATTGCATATAAAAGATAACGAATTCAAAAGTGTATTCTTTTCCTTCCCAATCTAAAAACATTGTTTTCAAGTTTGTCTACAAAATTGTATTTTTTCATTAGGATTAGTACTTGGCGAGTATCACTAGTGGTATTAATACTTTCTTCACAAAATTATAATGATGATGATACAGTAAAAAAATAAAAAATAAACATATGTCACTTGTCCCAAAGGTCCAAAATATTATTCAGGGACACTTAAATGTTTAATATCTGCAGGATAGGGAGGAATCACCATAGTCTGTTTGGTGGAGCAGACTGAGGTCCTGGAGAGACAGAAGCATTATAGGAAAAGACATCCTGGAATTTCTACCGTGGCTGATTTCATTGGCTGGCCAGCTAACCATGTGATTAGGAGTAAAAATAAGACCATTATGGGGAGGAGAAACAAAGAGAACTATAAGACAACTGTAAAGTTATTTTGCCATGGATATTTACTGCTCAGCTCACTCCTCTTGTTAATTATTGCTTCCCCTTGTTTGTTTCAGACTACGGAGGAAGTCTACCAGCACCTGCAGAACATCCTGGACTTTGGGAATCACATAATGAAGCAGTTCCTAGGAGAGAACTATGTGCATCATGGGGTATGTGACTGGTCAGAGAGTGCAGGGTCTGTAACTCCTAAAGTGCAGCTGAGATTGGTAACACCTGATTGGGGCAGAAGTCATTGGTGTTACCAGATGATTTAGAGCAAGTTTTAAGCTCGAACACGGTGTAATAGATCAAAAAAACAACCTTAAATAAGGGGAGGAATATACAATCTGTAGACAGCTAAGAAGCACCTAACGATCACAAAAAGAGTGTGTGTGGAAATGAAAGGGCTCTCCCGGATTTTGTCTGTAAAGGAAAACCATACTAAGAGGTGGACAAAAAGAGACTAGTGTCTATAATGATAGGTGAGGAAAATGAATCAACCAACTAATCACATAGAAATTAGATATGTGAACGCAAAGCAAAAAACATAAACATATATAATTATGTAAAAACTGTCAATGATAATAAAATAAAATAAATCAGTCCAGCGTAATGTCCAGAGACACTTCTGTTTACAGATCAAACCCTGGCATTATCTGCTGCTCCTCAAATAAATGGGCACCGTCCATGGAAATGCCACAAGATATGAAACCATAAAAAAGGGAATGGGTGAGAGAAGCGCACACCGCCAGATGGTGCAATAAAAGGAGTTTAATGAGGAAATAGTATTAGGAACAATCAAAGCACTCACATTTGAAGACCTCAGTCATATGAGGTATTTGTATCACTTATATAACAGCTATAGTCCTCATAGGTCCAGCTCCGTTGTTCCAAAAGCAGGCAATTCTCGCTTGAAAACTCAGGTGTCCATATGAGTAAAGTCCAAAAATAGATGGCAGCCTGCTGGTTGGACAATCCAAAGGATCAGAGTATATAGAACGCAATATATATGCAGAAAATGGCACAAAATAAAATCGCAAAAGACCAAACGCGTTTCACTCACTAGACTGAGCTTTCTCCATGGTAAAAGGCTAATAAATATAAGTGGAGGCCTATATAGACCTTCACTAAATAATAATAAAAAGTTTCTTTAGTGTTTGAACATCCTCTTGTAAATGCACAGCTTAGTGCTCATATTACGTCCCCTTTCTGTGCCCATCCTAGTCTCACTCTCCACGTTCTCCTTCATCTGTTCCATAACAGACCAACAGTTGGGATCCACCCTCCTGGGAGAGATGGAATTTGTTTATTTGTATATAGCGCCTTCATCAAAGCCTTTTACATGGGTATGCAAGTGGCACATCATTGTTCTCAGAGATGCAGTATTATGTATAATAGACTTAGCGTAATGTGAGGGTGGTGTTTGTTGCTTTAATAATGCAAAAGATCGGAGGCAAGATCAGGTCCTTGGGTACAACAGGTCAAGCGTAGATAGTGGAAGAATTAGGGAGGGAGGATGTACGTTGTATCAGGGTTGGAAAGACAGAAGTGGGTCTTTGGGGAGGTCTGTAATGTGTGTTGGTTTGGAGAACCTTCTGTGGAGTGGGAATTTGTTCCAGTGAAGCAGTGAGAGGAGGGAGAAGGCATGGAAGTGGGCACAGGGTGGGAACGGGACTGAGCGAGGTGCTCCGATCAGATTAGAGCAACATATGGAGAGATTAGTAAACAGGGTTTGGGACTTGAAAAATGTGAGATAGTAGAGAGGAAGACATTGGAGTTGGGCCAGTAGAGTGAAGTTTGGGTCTGGCACCTATGTCCTCGGTCCTGATCACTGATCATGGGCAGAATGTTTTTTAGAAAAATGAATCCAATAAATGTAAATTATTGGTCTTCGTTCTGGACTGGACAGGATGTTATGTATTCACTTACATTTACCAGTCTATAGTTTGTGTTTTCCAGTAATGACTTTAGGTCATACATGTAATAATCTAATTTCTGTGGAAATGTCCATTTAATGACTTCCATACATTAAGATCCACAGGATGTTTATGCACATGGAAGTCACTATTTAAAGGATCCCGGTAGCTTGTAGCATATGTACCAAACATAAAATATTGTATTTTTTAGCGGACAGTGCTCGTTTATGGGGCATTCTATCTCGGACTGTTAGTCTGCCTTTATCTTGAGGGGGAGGATTATCCTATTGGGTGTAGCCATCCACTTTTCAATAAAACTCAGTAAAGATCTTATCTTCCACTCCTCTCAATTCTTTTATCATCTGAGACAAAAGGTGTGAACATTAAAACAAAATCATAATTACACTGTTTACCAGAAAAACAGTGGTGGTGGTGGGCCTACTCTTCATTTCTGAAAACTTTACTGTGTCCCTTGAAGTGACATTCTGTAAGATTAGACTGTAAGCTTCTTTGGTTGTGTTTCTGCAGGAGGTGGTGACGTTACCGCTGGACTTCCTAAAGCGCCTGTGTCTGAAGGTGCAGACTGAGCGTCCAGGTGAGATATATTGGTTCTACTTTGTGTTGTTAAAAGAAACGGAAAAATGTTTTTATTTTTTCTTTGTTGTATTTGAATGAGTGTTTTTAAATGTGTTAGTGTATTTTCTTTCTTTCAAATATGCTGTCAGAGCACAGAAAGCTGATTTAAATGATTTACTGCTCTGGTGGGCTTGTCCCTGTCAACCAATGTATCAGCTCTTGGCACTTTGTTTGTTTTCAAAAAGGCGTAAATATGTTTTATTTAATGTTTTTGTGAATGAAATGCCTTATTTAGCAGAAAAAACCCCTACAGTCTATGTTGAGAGCTGTGGTTCGTTTTTTTTTTAAAGCTTCTGGGGCAGTGAGGTGGAGAGGTGTCTTGTATATTTATCTTAATCCCCCCCCCCCATGATTCCGTTCTGAGGATGTGATGTAATAATTCTAAGAGCAGGATTGAGCAGGTAGTTTTTAATTGGGGGGGGGGGGGGAAATAAAAAAAAAAAAAAAAAAAAAAAAAATATATATATATATATATATATATATATATATATATATATATATATATATATATATATATATATATATATATATATATAAAAATCTGTGATAATTTGGTGATAGCTGTATGTGTGAGGGGTGTTTACATCTTTGATGGACAGAGCTTGCATTTATTGATGCGAAGTGCATGGGGAAGAGATTGGGGTAAAATTCCAAATGATCCAGTGATTTGAACAGTTCATCCTCCCACAATGTTAATTTGATACAAAGTGGTCATCACACTCAGAGTTGCCTGCAGGTAGTCAGACAAGATGGAAGTGTTCTTTATGCATACTCCACAGCTGCTATTGTTGTTGGTAACTTGTTTCCATGCGTCAGAAACGTGCAAGGTTCTCCCTAAAATACAGTGGTCCTTGTTACAGTGTAGACCTCTCCTGTGTTCAGCGTTGTTTGGTCAGATTCCTCCTCCACTGATGCAGCCCAGCTCAGCATTCACTAATCCGATGTGATCTCCCCTCAGACTCTCATTGTACAGATGTGATTGGCGTGCCACGGATGCGCAGACACAGACTGTACAGGGATTACGGCAATTTACTGACTCTTCATTTCTGTTCTTTGTGCTACTGCATTAAAGGAACACCGTACACATCTTTTAATTGACTCTTTTGAAGAACCACACTTGAAATAGACATCATGTCATTATAATATGAACATAAATAGTCTGTAATTTTATTTATTTTTTAAGTTAAATTTTGTAGCTGTGAAGTTTACCAAGCAGTCAAGTAAAATTTTAATATAAAAAAAAAAAAAAAAAAAAAAAAAAAAGTACAAAAATTAAAAACAGCAACTTTTTATGGCCATGGTTAGTTTTTTTTTTTTTTTTGGGGGGGGGGGGGGGATCTTTAATACATTTGAATCTAAGATGTTATCCTTATAATAATGCTTTCAATTATTGATGTATGCTGCCTACTTCTGGTCTTGTGTGGGATATCTTGTGTGGTATCAAATGCACCGCACCTCTCCCTCCTACCACATGCATTCTTTACTAATAGATAAACATATACCCCTCATGCTGATTTCTACACCCCCTTTTTGAATGCAGGGCTCTCTATGAGTGTGTGATTTGTGCCCCACACTAGCACATACTGTATTTACTTATTTTGTGTAGAAAGTATAATTGCATAGACAATATCCCATTTATTGTCCTAAGTTACACAAGAAAATAAAGTCCTTCAAATACTGATTTTCTTGCCGATTTTAATTCTTAAATTCTATTTACCTTGCTGTCTTCAGTCGTTTCCGGCTCTCTGTGACCCTATGGCCCTTCGCACACTAGGCACATGTCTCAGCCACTGCCCCTCTGAGTTCCCTCAAGCTCATGTTCATTGTTTCAATTACCTCATCTATCCATCTCCACGTCTTCCCAGCATCAGAGTTTTCTCTAGGAAATCCTGTCTTCTCATGATATGGCTTTAAAGCAGTCTTCTCCAACACCACAACTCCAAAAGCGACTTGTTTATAGTCCGGCTCTCACATCCGTATATCACGACTAGCAATATCATAGTCCTAACTATCTTTAGCTAGCTCATCCAGACTTGCCATAGCTTCCCTCCCCAAATGTATTTTAATTTTATGGCTGCAGTAACAGTCTGCTGAGATCTCAGATCCAATAAAAATCTGTCACTGCCTCCACCACTTCCCGTCTATTTGCCACTAATGACAAGTATGTAGAGTGGTATCTGTGTACTCTGTACAGTGCTGCCAGACGCAGTCGACTTTGTGATTTGAGGATAAGGACATTGTGGTCGAACTAGTGAAAGTGTATTATTAGGTGTTACACTACACAAAAACCCTCATATGACCGTATGTGTTATTCCATGCTGGAAGCGTTACTCTGACACGCAGTAATGTAATGGCGCAGTGTAAACATCCGTTTTGGTAGTCATAAAACTTTATAGCTGCTGGTTGTTGCACATACTTTTTTCAAGCTATTAACAAATGCTGATAACAATAGTAATATACCTTTTTTTAAAGCACCATTTACACCCCGGAGTGTGAGCAAGCTCTGTATTTTGTTACTCGGCTAAATACGGCAAACATCCAGTATTGGTATAGAACATTCAACTTATAAAGTACCTTCATTGTTAATTTATATCCAATTTAAAATCTCTGCTGTGGCACTTTAAAGAGTTACGCAACATACTCCGGATGTAGTGTGTTATCCACTATGGGTGCAGCCATTTTGTTACTAATTGTCCTGTCTTGATAGCGAGTCCTCCACCTTTCTCATGCTGAATACCCTGTGTATATGACATGTTGGTGTGATGTCACTAGTGACCTCGCACAGCAAAGTCAGATACAAGGAGCATGTGGGCAGGTGTTAGAGATAAATCTGCAATATAATGGAGGCTGTGCTATCAAGGGTGGACTGGTGGCAAATGGCAGCTCCCATAGTAGGAAACAGCCAAACATGAGTGAACAGAGCTACTGGTTTATTTTAATAATGTGTTCATACAAGAAAAAGTTGAATATTGATTTAATAATAATAAATATGTTTGTCTTGCATGTTCAAGCAATATTTCTTGAGAGGCTTCCAGACTCTACTCACCCTCTCTGTCCTTTTTGTGTTTAAGAATCTCGGTGTGACAAAGAGATGGACGTGAGTGGTTATGCCATGTGTCTCCCCAACCTCACGCGGTTACAGACCTTTCCATTCATTGAACACAGACCAATCATCTGTATAGAGATCAAGGTGAGACTTAGAGGTATTAGTGGTACCTGCAAAATATGACCTAAACTAGAGCTCTCCGGGATTTAATCTTCTCCCATCTTGGCTCAAAGGAAGCAAAGAGTTTCACACTTGTTGGCGTCCCTATAAATATGGTATCATTTGATCTACATTTGTGCTGTATGGTGTGTGTGTGTGCGCACCTAAACTACCACAACTGGTCCTGGGTTACCTGCATATGACACGTCAGTGGTTTTATTAAACCTATCCTTTGCTTTATTTAATGTAGCCATTTCTCCTTCATGTTTTCAGCCTAAATGCGGTTTCATCCCGTCCTCTATTCACATCACCAAGGAGATAAAGAAGAAAGTCTGTCGCTTCTGCATGCACCAGCACCTAAAGGTAACCACACATGATGCATCACCTCTCGCTGGTCTGGGCCATGTTTACTAAAGCTGTACAACACCAGCTGGGTGCCATATTTATATTATTAGTCCGAGCACATGTACTAATTTGCATGTTCAGTGTTGGCAGGAACATGTTTTTATTTCCATATAGTACAGGACGGGATGGTGTGATTTGCATCGGATGTTGCTCTCACTTCTGTGTATTTACTTGTCACTAATGAAGTTGCAGTGAATATGTAGGACCAACATGAGCTATGAAACCTTTAAATGGTAAATTACATTTCAAAAGTTGCTTTGCAGTGACAACTTACATTTCAACAATGTTTTTAATTGGCTGAACGGCAACACAAACAGTAATTATTTTCATAAATTAGTTAACTGATTGCATATTTCAAAGTGTGAGCAATATACTCTGTGCCTTTGGACTTCTCAGCAATGCCAAGGATCTCTTATTAACCATAGATTACCATTTTGAGCGATCAGTCAACTTTTCTGATCCACCCACAAAATAGATTCAAAACAGAATGTTATATGAACCATATAATATTTATATTTATCAATGCCTGGGATCTCCAGTGTGTCTTTTTTTTTTTTTTTTTTTTTTTTTAAATCCCTCACAAAGCATTGTGGTAGTGTTTGCCGTCAGATACAGAACAGGAGGTGCAGCAACCATTCTGAATTGCACAATTGCAGAATTGGTGGAAATGTTTTAATTCCAAATTATATATTTTTTTTGTAGGTTGCCAAAGGCAAGTGGAAGCGGATCAGTAAATACTGCCCACTGGACCTCTTCTCTGGGTGAGTGCGTCTTCAGTTTTAATGAGCCAGGTGCCCTTTTGATAAATTGTGATGAAATAAAGTAGATTATTTCCTACAAGAAACAAAAAAGTAAGTACTTCAGGCAGAGTATTTTACCAACATTATAATATATAATCTGTGTTTCTATAAAAAACAAACAAAAAACAAAACAAACAGAACTGCTAGAAGAGGAGAGAGGGGGATATGAGAGAGGCCTGCAGATATGTCAAAAGGTTTAATACACTTCAGGAGGGGAAAAAAAGAAGCAAGAACAAGAGGTCAGGATCTGGAGTTTGAAAAGGGGGGCGGGGTATGTGATATCTACTACTATTTCTGTGAAGTAGTATAAGTGGAACAGCCTTCCAGTGATAGCATCAAACAACGTAATGGAATTTAAGCATGTCTGGGATAAGCATAAGGCTCCCATGGGTAATGAATAAACCGAACCTTTAGGTATATAGTATGGGCAGACTAGATGAACGTTTTTATTCTCCTCTGTTATCAGATCTTCTATCCTAGGGGTTAATCTGCTTATTACAAGCCTATAGCAGAGGTTACCATTATAACTATGTGATTAACTCATGGATGATCAATCTCCGCTCCTTCCGTTAGACCTACACGTTTATTAGTCTCCGCACCTCTAGTCCTGGGCACATTAATAGTTTTGGTCACAGAGCTGTCTTTAGTATCTGAGAGCTCAGCGAGGCAGGAAGGGAGGAGATGCCTTGGGCAGCCGGGAGGAAAAGCAGGAAAATGGTTACGAGACCTTCCAAACGATAACTTCCCTGAAGATCTGTATAGTAACCCGCAGTTGGATGTGATGTGGCTCTATGGCAGACTGTACTCCCATTAGTTATCTCTATAGACACTCTATTTCAGAGACATGGAACACACATTTTTTCATGCATTTTTGAATAAAATATTTTAAATATATTTTAAATATAACAATGTATTTTGCATGATAAAAATATTTAGAAAATATGGAAGGTTCAAATGAATAGTCCCTGTATGGGTCTGCCCTCTTTAGGGCTGGATGTGCAGTGTCTCATACTAACCAATTGGTGATCATCGTGGTGCCTGATAGACTAGGACACTACCCTGCACATCCATGTCCCTTTTAATATACTGACAAGGGGTCCAAGGTGGTGGTCTTGGTAATTGTCCAGTCTGATTACTTTTCACTTTTGTATGACCAGCTCATGACTGTTTGTATCTCTACAGAAACAAGCAGCGGATGCACTTCGCGATCATGAATCTGTTACAGGAATCTCAGAATAACCTAAAGGTCTTCAAGGTGTGTCTCAATATGGGATTTCACGTTTTAAATTCTGTTAAACATATGCTTTCCACCCACTGAAATAGGTCGGCTTTAGCTTTAAAGGATCCGTTGAATATCCAGTTTAAGAAAAATAAACTTGTGTGAAACTCCCAGAAAAAGTGCACCAGTTGATTGCTTCTACTTACCAACCAATAAGGGCTAGTACAGCTGTATTCAGGCTTATTGGCTGATGGAAGCAAGACGCAAAGTAATTATATATTCACAGCAAGGAGTTAAACGAACACTTTTTCAAGAGTTTATAGACAAAATTACTACATATTAAGGAAGAGAGGAAAGAAAAAGCTGATTGAGTTCTGGGATTTTAGTTTTCTTAAATTAGTTTCATTTATAAATCCTCAAATTTAAGTGAAGAGAAGACGTTGCCGTTGTCTAAATTTCTTTAGTTTATGGTCGGTAGAGAAACATTTATTTTTCTTTACAAAAAGTAGGAGCTCTACGTTTGGGCTAATACAAGATTATCCTTCCAGTTAGGAGGATTCCTTTCAAGGATCATAGTAATTGCTCCTATTAGGGTATAGCTGAGTATTTCTCTTTATACATTAATTTTAAACCATGTATTGTCAATAAATATTTCCCATTCTCATATAGTTCTATGTAAATGACCAGTGGGGGAAATTATTTCTTATATGGTCTTTTGAATAACCTTGACAACTGGCAAATTGGCAGCCATACTCTGTAGCTGAAACTGTGCGACTTTTTTTTTTTTTTTTAAGGGGCCAGTGTGGTTGCAGCAGGTGGTCCACATTTCATGCCCAGCTTTTCATAACGTGATTTGGTTTCTTGTTATCTCTTAGGACGGTGAATTAATTTATGGTTGTCGGGATGACCAGGAGAACCTCTCGGACCTGAACGAACTCGCTCACCACCTCAAGCCGTTTTTCTTTCCTGCCAATGGTCTGGTCAGTGGACCTCAATGTACCAAGAATATCCTGAAGGAATTCATCCATGTCCTTACAGCCACGCTGCTAAATAACAGCTCGGACTCTGGCCGGACGGGAAACATGAAGACTATACCAGTGTCACAGGGGAGGAATTACTGCGAGGCCAGCAATTTCAGCACAGAGCTCCTGAGAAACGGTGAGTGCGTCCAAGCGAGGGATTAATACACATTTCTAATGGTCTACAGGTAGAGTTCTAGTCTTCATCTTGAGATCTTTTAACAAAAAACAGGATATTAAAGAAGAACAGCTAAATATGCAAGCTCTCTTAAATCTGAATTCAGAGTAATCATATTAAAGTCAGACTTACCCCACCCTCCTAATTTGTCATTCTGTTGCCATATTTACCTAGGGGTGGGCAGCTTTACTTTGCTTCAGAACAGACCAAAGAGTATGGATAAACAGTGTTGGTAGCATAGCTCTAGTATTTTTTTGCACTGCTTAAACAAAGCAGTGCTGCTCACTCTACAGATACACAGCATACTAGGAGGCAGGAGAATAAAACGAGCAGTGACACTAAAGATAGATACCCCCTAGAGATGGGCAATAAAATGGTGGGTAAAATACATTTTTGGGAGGGCAAATATTTCTTTAGTCTTTTTACTATTGCTACTTTCATTTACATTCAGATTGAAAAGAGCTTCTGTTACAGTGCCTTCTAACATGGCTAAGGGTTAGAATGAACAGCTTATTACATTAACATTAAATCATCAAGAGGGCTGGAGTAGAGGCATCACCTACTGCTCATTAAATCTCAACATATAGTCCTTTTTGTTGTCTCCAAATGATTACACCGGTGTTCTCTATTACTTGCCTTGCTGATTTAGAGCAATAGGAGGCAATATATATAATACAGTCTTTATTTTGAACTTCACAATTCTGTTGACATAACCTACCCAGTAGAATTGTGGGGTCAGTTGTTATCCCTGTTAGCAGGAATAGAACCAGAACCAAGGCAATAACCACCAGGAGCACAGGAAAGTATCAGCTGTAACCATTCCCCAATACAGGATCAGGCAAGCATCTATACTTACTTAATAGAAAATCTGTGGTCAGACTTAAAGATTGCTGTTCACATGCGCAAACCATCCAACTTGAAGGAGCTGGAGCAGTTTTGCAAGGAGGAATGGGCAAAAATCCCAGTGGTAAGATGTGGCAAAAAATAATAAAAAAAAAACATCTTCAAAGTTGTGGGCATGTTCTGTAAATTAAATGACCTTGCCATAAACAAAATCCACAGTCTTAACCCTCATAATCCCAAAGTCCATAAATTCAGAGGGCCGTGCCAGTAGGCCCTGGGTCAAAAAGGGCCCTTGCTTGTGGGGTTCCCAAACGTCCGTCATGATCGTAAATATTAGCTATTGTTCAAGAACTAGTATTAATAATGGGCAAATACTTTTAGTACAATAACAAATATAAAAATGATTTTGTATTCTTTCTATTTACATAATTTGCTGTCCCAATGATCTCCATTGTTGTCTTGTAAGGGCTCCTATTCCTACCTTTTTATATGCTGAGATTAGCTCATGGACACTATTAATTGCTATTTGCACTTTTTATACCACAGACCGTTGACTTTATATGTCTGCGCTCCAAGCAGGAAGGAGACTTGGAAGTTGCAGCATAACAGATAGGGAATTGTTGTTAATTTGTTTTTAAACCTCCAATTGACAGTGTTCCTTTAAGTGTGACTAATAGTGAATATTTGTATTTATGTCCTTTGTGTCAGGTTTGCTATTGATTCCATACTGACATTATTTTATAGGGTTACTTGTGTCCGCTGCTTTGTCCAGTAATGTTTATTGTCTGTTTTCAGGTAAACACAAAGTTGACGTCTCGGGTTTACCTAAAGGATGCATCCTGTACAAGACCCTTCAGGCGCAGATGCTGGACATGCTGGACATTGAAGGACTGTACCCTCTGTATAAGAGAGTAGAGAAGTATCTGGAGGAATGTCCAGAGGAGCGGTGAGTGTCCATTAGACCGGGGAAGATAAAACTGCCCTTTGCGAAGAGACTCTTCCTTTACAGGATTGCTCTATTTATGTAAAGTCTTAAACAGAAATTAGTTTGTATAATGCAAGTTCTGAATCTTGTAGCCTGAGGGTATGTTCTGCTTTACTGAACAGTGATGGGTGGGAGGAGTGGGGGGACTTGTTAAATTCTTGGGGCTTATAGAATGTAACACCTACCACTTTCCCTGCACTTGCTCTAAAACAGGCAGCTTACAACAATAAATGCAAGCCCCCCCTCACACATGCTACACCCAACAAATGAACCTACATAAATAAAATGCTCAAGACTAATACAGCTAATATTGTACGTCTGTTACATGTCACAAGCATTTTCTTTTTCTTTCTTCAACTCAATCCTCTTCTAAATATTACAAATTTAAATTAGCCATAAGAACATGTCTTTAATTTGTGCATTTAATTTGTTTCCCTGACCACTATCTGCAAATGTTGGAAAAATGTTTAAAAGCAGATATCCTGAGGGGAAGGCGTCTAGAGCAGTCAGATCATCTTCCAAAATAAATAATGTAGGGCTTTTTTTCCAAAAGCAAAGACTCATCGGCAGCCGATCATGTATTCATGCGCCACACCCGTGTAATGTTGGAAACCGTGGTAGCAAGCTGGGTGTGACAGGCGCACAATAAAGAGGAGATTTTTCTGTAGTAGATATTTGCTATTCTCTCCGGTGAGAAGTATTATTCTTTCTCCAAGATTCTTGAGTTTTGGAAACATAAATTCAAGTAGCCCCAGTAAACATAATGGCTTTATCACTAGTAAAAGCTCTGAGACAGATGTCATGTTGGCAACTTAACTCTTAAAAAAAAAAAAAAAAATAACACATGTGAAGTCTTGCAAATGCTGGATGCAGCTAGTCCAATGACTACCAGCCCACAAAAGATGGCACCATTCTTCCACTTCCTAGAAAGTCTTTAGACCAGCCTCCACGTGTACTGTGGAGGGTAGAAGGATGATTGAAAAGCCCTCCAATCTATATAAAGTTTGAGTCATTCTGAGTTCATCTGCTCAGTAAACCGTTTTTTCACTGTTGCTAAGGATTCTGGGGAGTGACATGCAAATGAGACCCACTATATTTTTCCAATAGATCCTTTTGAACAAGGGTGGACATTTCAAGGGAGCTTGGACTCCTAAAACTTGTACTCCTAAATATTTTTTCCAAAGTGTAATGTATCTGACAGAAGACTTCCTTCCAGGTACCTTGAAAACAAACTATCTAGCACCTAAGTGTTAGATATTCTTGTCCACCTCTGCTTCTAAGTGCTATGGTGGGTTAAGTGACTGAAATGCCTTCTATCACCTTTCTACCCACAGTAGCACACTCCTTTCAGAGTTGGCAGAAACAACCTCATGCTGATTAGACCCATATATGGGAGAAACAGCTGTCTGAGTGGGTTTGTGGCACTAGAATAATCAGAGGCTATGCTCCTGAAGGCTCCCAGAGAGGATCCCATGTGCTACATATTGAGCAGCTCTGTGTTTTAGCTCCATTTTTCCTTTCTGAGGCTTGCAGAAGATTGCACCCAGTCTAAACACCTTGAATGGTCATCTTGTTCAGCTGCAATTCAGTAACAGTCCACTAGATGGCAGATAGGCTTTACTTGCAGGAACATGCACCAGTGATACATGCGTCAGACTTTTTAAATTAGAAACAGCTTAATTATGCAAAGATTTAATTGGAGATGTGATAATCTGTCCAACGCCTGACTTGTGCGTGCAGGTAGAAGTATTTTTTTTTTTTTTTTTTTACATATCCCTACTAAAAATAGAACCTGCGTCACTTGGGCCAATTACCTAAATATTTTCCATTCTTAATACAATTAAAGGTTTGTCAATTAAACAGTGGTTTAGATTGTGAGAACTTGGGTTATTTAATTTGTATTAATCTGCTCTGGAATTCCTGTCTTGTGCAACCTGATAGAACAAAAGGTTATTTTAAAATTGGAGAACTGATCATTTTTCTTTATAAATGCTGTTCTTCCACCGGTAAGGACACATGCAATTCCTCAGGGGGTCTTGAAGCCTGAGTGTTTTAAATGGATACATTGGACAAATTAGATCTGCCTGTTGCTTCTGACCTTCCAGATATAATCTGTTTCTGTTAAAGGACCACCGTAGCATTTGAATTGTGGTGGTGAAGAAAACTGCTTAGTGTTCCTTGGACTGCAAGAAGATCCAATAAATCAGTACTACAGGAAATCAAGACAAACTGTTAACTAGAAGGTTTGATCTTTAGGTTAAAGCTCAGATATTTTGGTGATATCATGAGACGGCAGGATTCCCTAGAGAAGACTCTGATGCTGGGAAAGATTGAGGGCACTCGGAGAAGGAGACAGAGGTAGAGATGGATAGATGAGGTCACTGAAGCAATGGACTTGAGCCTGAGGGAGCTCAGAAGGGCAGTGGCTGTCTCAGTGACCATATGGACCACAGCACGCCATAGTCAGACCAGACTGAACAACAAAACAAGTCAAATATACTGATTTGAAGAAGTACACTAAAAATATGCAACTTGTTTCTAAAATGTAAAATAAAACTATGCAAATGTATTACCTTTTTTTATATGCAACTAGATAGCAATGGAAGCCCCCACTTTCTACTGATCTATTTCCTGAGGTAGGAGGAGACTTTGAATGTACAGGAAGCTTCTGCCTGGAAAGAAGCTGCAAGAAGCAGACCAGAGTACAATTTTTACAGAAAATTGAACTCTGCGGTAAATAATAATTTATATTTGAAAGACTAGACACAGCCCATAAATTTTGTTTTCAACCTTGCTAGAACGTTTGACTGATCAGATTTAGTTATTTAACCAACCAAAGTGAAAACCTGTCACTGGTATTTTAATTGTGATCACCAATCACTACAGTGTAATATACAGTGTTATATATAACTAATCACTACAGTGTAAACCAGTTTGGTTCCCTAATGCCATTTAAAATGCAATCCTAGAACCCGTAATACTGGGCTCATGCTTCATTCATTCTATTGTTACCATTACAGAAGCACCTTGCTCCTGGATGGACCTTACGATGAAACATTTTTCGAGAAGTTAAAAGATCTCTCGGTAGAAGATGACGGCAGTGTGGGATACGCAGTGACAAAGGTAACGAGCTGGTGGATGTAAATGAATACAACATTATCCAGATCTGTCAGGTCACTGCTTCTTACAACAAACCTGGATTTGGTTCAGGCGTCAGCTGGTAATATAAGAAATGTACGGAGGTCCTTATAGATGTCTATTTCATTCTATCATCAGCTGACGATTAGGAACCAAATCCAGGACTTTTAAAAGAAGCTTTCTGATGCAAATAGATAATATTGTATTTTTACTCAAAAAGTTTATACTTAAAGAATGACAGAACTGTAGGTCAATCCTTATTGACATCTTATTTAATTCTTTCACTATTTATTGGGCCATTAACCTCACTGTAAATGATGGAATTATTTTTTATTTACACTAATAAGGTTAAAATGTAAGTCTCTCTGTACATACAAAGTGTATTGTGGCTGTTGCATGGGTAATAACAGATAGCCAAGGAGCAGTGTGGTGACTGCACTGACCAGTTAAAGGTATATGGAAGTTTCATGGATTTTGAGTGCATCTGATGAAGAAGAATCGGTAGTGTATGAAGCGTTTTTTTTTTCTCATGAAAATAAATATTAATAAACTTACCCCGATGTCTTAAAATTTCTTCAGTTTTCTGGCCATTCGATTTTGAGAATTAACACCCCTTAAAAACCTTTGCTAAATTAGCATAACATTAATAATTTGTTTTGACCAATTACATGCAGCTATTACATTGTTTCAGTGTCTGGGAAGTCAGTTTGTGCAGCAAAGCATCATGGGTTGTATAGTTGTGTTATTTTTTTTTTTAACCTCTGCAAGGAGGAGCACAAACATGTGGATCTCTGCACTATGCCGCTGTTGGCCTGAAGGTTAGTATTAGTTTAAAATATGTACCCAAATTTAGTGTTTCTATTGGTAGGTACCAGATCTATATAACTTTAACCCATAACTGACCTGTTTAGGTGAGTCCAGCATTCCATGCCTGCACAGATAAAATTGTTAAAGGTTAATATTATTTTTCTTTCGATAGCTACACTCACTGCTCAAATTCCAGAGGGAAGAGAGCAGAAACCAGAATTTTCTGCCTTAACAAAATTTTAAAAATTTAAAAAGTTCTGTTTCCTTCAGACTGTAAATGTAAGCCATCTTACCATTGGCTTGAATGGGACACACAACCCTGCAACCGGATTGGCTGTAGTAATGCAATTTAATTTAGACTGTAAGGAGAGTTGCAGGGGGATTGACTTCAGCCTTATATTGTTATTTGGTGGACCCGGCGCTGTATTGTTAGTTTACAGGGCTAATTGATGTTTATTTTTGTATATATCTTGGTTATTAGGTAATAGCCACATATTTTGTGCTAGTTAGGGTTTCTAAATTTGTTTTTCTAACCAGTTTGCACCTTATTACCCATAGTTACATAGTCCATCAAGTTCAACCTTTTTTTTTTTGATCTCTTCTGATCCTTTTAATATGTGGATTATTTGTTAATTGATCCAAAGGAAGGCAAACAGAAAGAGAGAAAAAAAAACATTGAAACTTTGCCAATTGTCTCATGAGGGGGGGGGGGGGGGAGCCAAGATACTGGCGATCAAACTTCTCCCTGGATCAATATTCCTGTGCTACTTATATAGGATAACCTTGAATGCCCTCTTTATAAAAAAATATATTTATTATCTATCAAATTCGCTGTCGCCACCTCCTTTGGTAGAGAATTCCACAGATTAATCACTCTAACTGTGAAGAACACTTTTTTCTTTCTTTAAGGTGATCCCCCCCCCCCCCCCCCCCTCTAATCTCAAGGGATGTCCTCTTGTCAGTTGAAAATCTCTTGGCACAAAAAGTTCACTTGACAAAGCCTTGTATTGACCATGGATGTATTTTATATAGGGTAATCATATCCCCTTGTAGATGCCTTTTTTTCCCTTGGGAAAATAAGCTTAATTTGGTTAGTCTTTTTCTTCATAACTTAGCCCCTCCATCCCCCTTATTAGTTTTGTTGCCCTTCTCTGTACTTTTTCCAGCTCTAAAATGTCCTTTTTATGAAGTTCTGCCCGAAATTGTACTCCATATTCCAAATGAGGACGTACTAGAGATTTGTATAGTGGGAGAATTATATTTGCTTCTCTTGCTTCTATACCCTTCTTAATACATGCTAATATTTTACTTGCCTTTGCAGCTGCTGCTTGGCTTTGAGCACTGCTACCTAGGTGCTTGTCCACAAGCACTCCCAAATCCCTTTCAATATCTAATACCCCTAGATTTGCTCCCTTTAGATTATAAATTGCATGACTATCTTCCTTCCCAGATGCATAACTTTACACTTATTCATATTAAATCTCATCTGCCATTTAGCAGCTTATTTCTCTAATTTACGCAAATCTCTTTGGAGGGAAAGCACATCATTATCTGATTTAATTACCTTGCACAACTTGGTGTCATCAGCAAAAATGGAGACACTACTTTCGAGTGCTACTTCTACGTCATTACTAAATATGTTAAAAAGGAGAGGACCTAATACTGGACCTTGTGGTACCCCACTTACCACATTAGTCCAATCGGAGTATGTTCCATTTACAACAACCCTTTGATTCCTGTCTTTTAGCCAGCTCTCAATCCATGAGCAGATATTTACTGCAATTCCTGTATCTCTTAGTTTGCTCAATAGTCTCCCATGTGGCCCTGTATCAAAAGCCTTTGCAAGATCCAAAAAGACTACATCCACTGAGTTGCCTTGTTCAAGGTTCCTACTTACCTCCTCATATAAACTAATTAGAATTGTTTGATATGACCTATACCTCATAAATCCATGTTGACTCCTATTTTATAATCTTGTTTAAATAGACATATTCTTGTATACTGTCCCTTATTAACTATTCTAAAAGCTTTCCCACTACAGAAGTGACACTTACATGTCTATAATTCCCTGGATTTGTTCTTGCTACCTTCTTAAATAATAGGGATCACATCTGCTTTTCTCCAGTCATCTGGTAGCGACCCTGTGTTGAGTGAGTGTTGAAAAACTAGATATAATGGTTTGGCTATTACAGAACCCAGTTCCCTCAGTACCCTTGGATGTATTCCATGAGGACCTGGGGCTTTATTAACATTTCTTTTTTCCAACCTCTTTTGGATTACTTCCTGTGTTAACCAATTATTAATGATGGTAGTGTAGCCCCATTATGTTGCAGTGTCCCAACCACTGGTACCTCCCTTGTGTATACCGAAGAAAATAACCTATTTAGCTCATCCGCCTTTTCCTGATCACTAATTATCAGACGGTCTGTGTCGCATTGTAATGTTCCTATAGCTTCCTTCCTCGCCTTCTTCCTATTAATATACTTAACAAATATTTTAGGGTTAGCCTTACTCTCCTGTGCAACTAACTTTTTCATTTTTGATTTTAGCCAGTTTAATAGCCATTTTGCAAGGCTTGTTGATTTCCGTATACTCACATGAAGCTGCCTCTGTTTCCTCCTCCTTGTATAATTTAAATGCATGTTTTTTTTTTTCCTAATCATGATCTTTAAGTCATTGTTAAGCCACATGTGATGTGATTTACTCCTATTCATTTTATTTGCACATGGTATATGTGTATGTATATTTAGTAAGGATTTGAATGTTGTCCATTTATTTTCAGTATTTTTCCCTGTAAGTTATTTGTCCCAGTCTATATGTTGTATTGCTGCCCATAGCCCATTAAAGTTAGCCCTTTTCAAATTTAGAGCTTTTGTTGGGCCCTTACAACAGTTTTTTTGTATTCAATCTCAAATGAGACTGTGTTGTAATCCCTGGCTCCCCTATTTTAATATTTGGTACTATATCAATATTACTTGTGATAACTAAATCTAAGATAGCTTCATTTCTCATAGGTTCTTGTATAACCTGGGCCAAATAATGATCCTGAGTGTATTCAAGAACCTGCTCCCTTCGCTGAACTGCTGGTCTCATTCATCCAGTTTTTCAGGGTACTTAAAATCTCCCATTTATTAGAACTTGCCCATGCTTAGCTGCCTGATCTATGTGCAGCAAAAGTTGCAATTCATCACCCTCCACTATATTTGTTTTGTTTTTTAGCATATTCCTACTAATATTCGTTAAGAATTGTCTCCGCAGCTATTTAACTCTACCCACAAAGATTCAATGTTGTCAATAGTTTAACTATAAATATCTTCTCGGACTACAGGTTTAACATCCAAATTAACTGTCCAGTCATGAGATTCATCCCACCATGTTTCAGTAATCCCTATTAAGTCCTATTTTTGTCTTGTACTGCTAATAATTCTCGCTTCCCAATTTTTGTAGGCAGACTTCTTCCATTAGCAAGCATGCACTTTATGTTGCTATGGGTCTGCCATCATGAAGTGCTTGCCACTGTATTTGATTCGCCTAGTAATACCTCCCTACTGTCTATAGTAACCCTCCCCTCTTCTCCTCCCCCCCCCCCCCATGGGTAGATAATCTATCCCTTTTCCCCTCTACACTTTCTACCCCAATACTTCTATTTAGCCCCCCCCCCCCACCTACTAATTTAAAAACCCCACCCATTCTACAATCCTTTCCCTCTTCATGAAGGTGCAATCCATCCCTGCCCAGTGTTCTAAAAACCCTCTGTCCTGCACCACTTTTTAAGCCACGCATTAACCTCCCTTAACTCCTTTGCAGTAAATGCCACAAGGGTGAGTTCCAAGAATGCACGGCTGCTTGTCCGGTGGGGACTGGACCCACTCATAGATCAGTAGTATATAGCACAGTGCAGGAGATTGCAGTTGACTTCCAAGATATTTCAGGTTGGATCAGACTAATTTTATTTAAAGATATGAGGTGTGAGGCATGGATAAACTAGATGAGTTTGCTCTGAGGACCAGATGCTGCTAGGACAAGACACATACTTGGTTTGTTTTATGAGCCTTATTATTTTTGTATAATGATGGCGCTACAGGGGCTGTGTTTGAAGAGTTTTCATGTGTGCTTTGTATGACCTCAGATGATTCTGTTTCATATTAAACTTGTCTAGTAAAAAAGGCAGTGTCTTAAGCAGCTGCAAACAAGACAATCTCAGAAGATTAAAGACATGTTTATAAAAATCCACAAAAGGAGGAAAGAACATGGTGTAGATCTGCCTGTATGTGACAGCTGGGGAATCTGTCTATGACACATTAATTTGGATTAAAGGACCACTGGAGATTGGTGGGGAAAAAATCTGTGTTGCAAATGAAAAACTGTATCGGCTGTGTAAGGGCCAGAGCATAAAACATTTTTAAAGAGACTAGTACATCTTGCAGACTCGCCTTAGCTGTAATATTCTAGGGGTCGGGACAGGGAGAGAATAGAGGGGGCGCACCACATTAGAAGTAGACCGTAGCCCTGATCTCTAGATTAGTCTGTACAATCAGAAGTGGTTGAGAAGACTGGTATCAGCTAGTCCAGTGTAAAGTTTGGACCAGCTGTCACATGAAGCCATGAGAAAAAACATTACTTGATTGAACAAAATGTATCAGTTTCGGGTAAAGGAATTATCTGTTTAGGCGCCTAGTGTTAATGACTTGTTGTTTTCATGTGGCTGACAAGCTCTTGGCCTGGGTGTATAATAATCATTAATTGTAAAGAAGAGTGAAGTATCTGTTTGGATGATTGCTCTTCTCTGAATTAATTGCTTATTGTAACAGTTTAAGAAGCTCTTGAATGACTGCTATTAGTGAGAAGAAACCTTGTATCTTGTGGTCACCCCTCGTGACTGATCTCTAATATCTGAACTAGAGGAAATTATACATCTCAGAAAAACTTCTGACTCCTCATAATACTCTTTTCATCATTCAGATTTAATCTAATTCTAGGGAACAACATGTAAGACTATTTTAATGAACAGTTTCTGGTAGTCTCTTTTTCTAACATAGTGCAATTTCAGGGCAGTGAACCAGTCCTGACCCTGCTGTCCTTAAATCAGCCTTATGAGGAAAAAAAATGTTCTTTCAGTACAAGGGAAAAGGGAACATCTGATGTGAGGCATATGTTTCTAAAGGGACACTAAAGTCACCATATATATTCTGCAACATCAGGGGGCAGAAATAGTGATTTCCTTTTTAAAATTGAGAGATCCATTCAATTTAAGATAACTTTAATTATCTTTTTTTTCCCCCCTCTTATAATAGATTCAGCAATATAGAGTGGCCATGACTGCCAAGGATTGCTCGATCATGATCGCCCTATCACCCGCAGTGCAGGAAGAATGGTAAGATATTTGGTTTTATATTAACCTTGCTGTGTGACCCAGTCGTGACTACAGCTGCACATAGGGGGAATACACCCCACAAAAGAACAGGTTAGTATTTGGTTATATTTAACTACTGCCACTTCAGAGTCTGCTACGAATGTTGGTTAAGCCAACCCAGTAGCCTAAATGGAAGCCTCCTTGGTACAAGCAGAGTCTGCTACAAATGTTGTTCGTTTTCCTACATACTTCATGAAATCTTTTTTTATGTTTTACTGCACTGGCCTGAGCTCCGGCATTGTAAGTTAATTATCATGTTTGTCAAAGAACCTAGCAGCCAAAATTCACTGAATTTCTCTCATTTCAGTTTTGATCCCAGATCTGTGATCAAGACCTCAAGATCAACACTAACGTATTCTGTTTCCATCCTGGACTTGGATCTCAAGCCCTATGAAAACATCCCACACCAGTATAAACGGGACTGTAAGATCATTAACCATTACTTGAAAAGCACCCAGTCCCGCGAGGAGCTACCCGCACCACACATCTTCAGTGAGAACGAGGACTGCACACTGCTCTTGCAAGTATAGCACTGCAGGTTGACTGGGGCTATGTACAGCATGAAACTTTATTTAATGCATTATTTTCTTGAGCTGTGAATGTTTTCTTCATAATCTGTGCATTGTTGGAAGAAGAATAATGCAAACAGATTATTCACTGATTCTATCGCCAGAAGCCGTGAACTTGGGACAATGATCTTCACACGAGATGGTGATGCTTTCATGGCATGTGCTTTATTAGGGACTTTCATTGTTCCAAACTCTTTCGCAGATGAAGAAAAATATTGTAGTAAAAAAATAAATATATATTTTTAAAATTGAATAAGACAGGGCGTGGGGGTAAAATGAAGAAATCCCTGCCCCATTGCATTGATATTGCTGCTTTTATATTGCATGCCTGATGAGGTCAAGTCTCTGCCTGTTCTGGACCCTACCCAAAGGTTTGTGCTGTTTCGGATACGATTTTGTTTTGGGGAGAAGTGAAAACTTTTGTTTCTAGATGTTCAAACACTCAAGATGTCTGGATTCTAAAACTCTGTCACTGAATTATATGATCACAACTCATCTGCCAATTGTACTATTTCAATATGTGTCATGAAGGTTTTTTTAAGAGCTGTTCCACATAAACACTTTTATATTTTACATTTTAAATGAGGCAATTGAAAGCTTAAGTGATTTCAAAGTCTCCTCTAAGAAACAAAATGGTAGTTGCAGCTTTGGATATAATAGATAAGTGGACGTGTTTTACATTCAGAAACAAATGCTCCTTATGCAGTGTTTTTTTTAAGGTCAGCTTTTGCTCTCTTCACACTAGATGAGCTTCATGACTTTTACACACACACACACACACACTTACTATTTGTGTTATTTCATGTTACAGCAACGTAGCCTTGGTAAATTGGTCTCTTTAAAACCACTCCCCTTATTTTCATTGCTTGTTGTGATATCAGTATTTGGGACCCTCAATGGGAGCTGCCATGGGAAGATGTTGGGCTTTAACTACAAATTAATAAATTACTTCATTGTACTACATGAGGAGCGGTCTGTCCTCCAATTATAAGACTACAGGCTCCCATTATTATCTGAAGCATTGTATGTTTCTCCAATTAATATAAATATACATGTAACAACTGTCACAGATTATTATTTCATCATGTGCTGGGGTTATAACACATCTCAAACATCCAACCAGTTTATGAGCCAGGAACTTTGCATCTTAAAAGACCCCATTCCCTGGACTAAAGACGCCGTTGTAATCTTACGTGCCCATAGAGGGCGTTCAAGGCTTCAGTCACTGAGACTGTTTGGTTTTGTCTCACAGATCACTCCGCTTTATTTATTTGAGGTGTCACTACTATATTGTTTGTGAATGTCTTATTAATATTTTAGTCGCGTGCTTCGAGTGGCGTGAGATGTTGTTAGTACTACGAGAGCAGATAATTGCATGGCCAGGTCCTGTAGTGGATGCTGAAAACTGTTTCTAAAGAAACATGATTCTTAAATCAGTGCATATTTACTTTATTCTGTGCATTGTTGTATCTGCTACTAAAGGTTTACTAGACGAGTTTTGCTGGGCTGAAAAATGTTGGAAAACACACACGCACAAATGCACGTGTGCACGCTGAACTGATGGATCGAAACGTATTTGTTTGGATGTCTCAATCCTTCCCCATAAAAGTATCCATTGAGGCACTGTGCAGGGCTGTATGTATCTTTTTGGTGGATGAACATTTAACTCTAGCGGAAGCTATTGCTTGTTCATCTGCACATGCACTGTCTTTTTAACCAATTTTGTGACCTCAGAAATCCCCCCAATATAATCGGTAAGTTTTGGGCGTGGATCATGGAGACCATTGCAGAACATCACTTCTCCCATGCATGGTTGTCAAAGAACCCATTATCAATTATTCCACTATTGTTTACACAATGCCAACCTGTGACCCCAGAACAAGAAAGTGCCCACTTGATGCACTAATATGACAAATGTGATGCCATAGACCTATAGGAACTGATGATAGTATTCTAATTTCCTATATTTGTTCTGTAGCAGTACAATACCCATCACTGTGGGATGTGATTTTGGGGCAAAAATATATAACATTTGGCACCTTAAACAACATGGGTGGACAAGTTCAATCCCAGAGGACTGCACATAGGCCTTTATTTAAGGATTTCCTTTCTGTGCCGCAGGGAAATCCTCAATTCTATGCCAATGTGCAGTCCTCCAGGACCAAACTTGCCCAACACTTTTCTAGGAGGATGATATCAGATGCCAGACACATTGCTTCACCTTGTAGCTGTTGAGGGACAGAGTTCAGAGTACTGACCATGCACCTAACTGGTGTCTCTCAGGGGCTGTCTCAACCCAGCCAGTTTATTTGGTTGACAGTAGATATGAAGCAGCACATTGTTCATGTGACCAATACTTGGGGTAGGGCTGCAATACGTTCTGCAACTCTTAGTTTGTGCTGCTTGGATTGATTTTTATACCAATTGTTATTTCTTAAACCTAGATTATACTTACCAATTCTTAAAAGGCCACTGAACTCTGGCCAGCAGTCCGTTTCTTCATGAGCTGCAGAGGGCAGACCCAAGCAGGTAATATTTGTTTGATTTTAGGCAGTAAACACAGAGCTTATAAGCACTTCTTCATACAATAAAGCACATTCATTAGATACACAGGGATATTATATAAAGAGTAATATGCAGGAACCTTCCATATCCCTTTTAAAGAAACAAATGTCAACTACACTGACCAGTGCTCATCTGATATTGCAGTCACCGTAAATAAGATCCTGATCATCCACATTGTACACACAATGAATGAATGCTCTGGTACTCCCAGTAATAGGCCGTCTGCTCAGGTCAGCTGGACATTTATGATTCAATTATTACAGTTGTTTTTTTTTATAAAGCGCCAACATATTCCATACTCTGCTGCAAAGACCTTTTGCATCAATAAAGTTACCTGATCAAACGGTATTTTAAAAGATCTTTAGCATTACAGAGTGGTCACGTATACTTATTATCATTGAAGTGGTCTGTGATAACTTACAAGGCAATTTACCTCACTGTAAGTGCTCTTCATGGAGCGAAAGAGCAAAAGGTTATATGTTAAAATTATCTATCTTTTTTTAATTTATTATTTTTTATTCCACAGATACCAGATAAAAAAAAAATATATATAGCCTCCGTACCATACAAAGTGTACCCTGCCTACTGGTTGTTACATGATTAATAACAGATAGTCCGGGAGCATTGTGGTGATTGCTATCAATCACTGTCCTCCCTATAGACAGTCTTTTCCTGAACTGCCCAGTTAACCCATAACCACCTGTGTAACTCAAACAGTTCAAACACAGATTTTGTTTCAATTTCGATAAAAAGTTCAAAAAGTATTTCAAGATGCTTTTAAGAGATCTTTGCTGTGATGTGGTGCAAGTTGTTCTGAATTAAGTGTCCCTTTTAATATTGTTAGGCCTGATCTGTAGAGTTTAAATGCAAACATAGAAAGTAGACATTTCCCCAACCTCTACACCATGTAATCTCTGTGTTTTGGTATTCAGTAATAACTGGATAACCCAGAAGATGGGTGCCCACCGATTTGGTAGAAACTACATCTATTTTCCAGAGGTCAGTGTGTGAATTTACAACATACGGCTTACTGCTGTAATATACATCCTGATCATTTTGTGTCCTGTACAACTGATAAAAAGCACATACATAGTTGTGCAATTGTTAAGTCTTTATATGTATATTTTGTTCCTGTTTATGACCTGTCCTAATGATATGTTAAGTTGATCTCTCAAATCGCTGTGAAGAAAATGGGTTACACGACCCCCTATAATTATTGAGCTTTGCCTGTAATGAAAACTAGTAACTTAACTTAATGCAGATTGTGTGAGCCTTTTGTTCTGGAAGTTACCCTTTATCCATTTGTACAAAGCAAAGATCAAAAAAACTCACTTTCCGAACACTTATTCACCATTTAATATTAATATATATGTATATATATATTTTTTTCAGTTAAGCTCAGTTTCTGTAACTTTAGCAATTTGTATTTGAATGGTTGTATTTATTTTGCAAGTCCATAAGTTATATATAATGTGCCATACCTATTGTATATACAGCATGAGCGAATGGTTTATATAACTGGGGGGAGAAATGATACTGTTTATATTCAATAAAATATTGCAACTTGGGAGCATGTTATATTCTTATTTAGTGAAAGTCAGTTTTGTTATAGTAATGAATTTTTCCAGTCAGTCAGTAGATGTTGTCGTCAGACAGAAGACCTGCATGAGGCGCTCCATTGAGCCTTGGATCCCATACACTTGCAGGAGGTTTCGGAAACCACTGGCCGCGTTCTCGAGCACGTTCTTCTTATCACAAGGCAGAGCTGGGGATGGGAATATATTGGATTAGAGCAGTAAACATAAGACAAGGGCTCTTTCAACAATGTATATGTTAAAAACAACAACACAACAAATGAGGGCTGGTGAACTCTAGTCCTAACAGGAAATAGATGTTTAGCCATTGACCATATTGTGCTATTTATAAAAAAGCTGTATTCAATACTAAATTTAGTTTTTAAAAATCTGCTTTTCACATTCGAGCCAACCCTAGAAGAACAAAAATGGAAAGGCAGTAGTTATGGCTATGAGGCAAATCGAAAGGGCTATTAGAACAGCCTGTATATACTGATAAGCCAGTTAATGGCAAGGGATAACACAATTACTCTCCTGCATTTAGTTTAATAACCAAATCTGGTTACTAGGAACAAAAACAATCATTTATATCTTATCTTGCTTCAGTGTTAATTTTCTTAAATAAATACTGATTTTCCACACAAAAATGTCTAATGTATAAAACATGTTGTTTTTAAATTACCTTCGTTTTCCCAACTTTCTATTGCAAACACAAACGTCTAATGCTCTTTAACCAGCATTTAAAGAACGTCGTATACATTGCAAAATATGTTTTTGCATGAAAAATAAATCATGTTATGGAAAACACCAAAACGACACAGGAGAAAAAAAAACTTTGAATTTCACCACACAGTCAATCAATTTTCCTTTTTTGCTTTGCTTGTATATTCAAAAAGGGTGAAAATATATCACATCCTTGCAAAGAAAAAGACTTTGGTTTCATGTAGCAGGCCAAAGCAAGTAGAGAAAACAACAAGGCCACCCATCTCAACTAAATGTATGTTTCCTACACACTAGACCAGGGGTGGGCAAGTTAGGTCCTAGAAAGCCACACACAGGCCTGGAATTCAGGATTTCCTTTCTCTGCACAGGTGAGTCAACCAAGATGACAGAAGTGATTGTCTTGCCTGTTTGCAGCAGGGATATCCTCAAATGTAGGCCTGTGCATGGCTCTCCAGGACCAAACTTGCCCACCCCTGCACTAGACAACTTGATTGGTTTTATAAAAAAAATAAAGTATAAAACATGTTCTTATGAAGGTCAGATGCGCCTTTAAGTTAAGAAATATCACAGCTGTAATTAGAGGATGATACAAGATGGTGATGATGGTGCCTTGAGTATTCCTAGTGACCCCAGCAAGCTAGTGACCCCTCCTTCACAGTCTGATCTTCCATGAACTATTTTGGGATCCTACTTTGATCATTCTGGTTGGCGGTGCAAGGGTTACAGTAACTTAACCATATCGTGGCTGAAAACAATCCTTTTTATGGAGCGATCAGATTACACGTCTGGTGCCTGTGTGGTCATGGAGTAGACTTACCTTAGGGAATATCCTCAGAGGGCTTGTTTGTAAAGTCATTTCTATGTGCACCAGGGGGCATTTTTCAGCCAAACAACATATTTGACTTGGCAAGTACACCAGTGACCTCTGTCCATCCATCTACTTCAGACATATTTCTCTCCTTTCTAGAATTCCTTCCCCAGCCCATGAATATAAAAATAAAGCAATAATGTGTATGCAGCATTGTTCTCTTTCCTAGCCTTATATGTATACTAGGAAATTGCCCATCAAAAATGATGGAAGTGAAATTGTAATGCCGGCAATGCTGTTTGCCACACACTGCGAGGCTATGGGCCCTCTGAGCACTTTTGGCACTCATTTTGAGCTGCAACTTTCCTGCTTTTGAATGATCACCTTCGGCGCTCCTTGCAAGCCCCACGGTGAGCACCTTTGTCGTTCATCGCGTGGCTCACAATGAGCTCTTTTGGCGCTCATTGCATGCCTGTCACCCTGTGTACTTTATAGGCGTTGCGCTTGAGTGTTACCATGTTGGGTTGTGTTACTGCCTTGGGTTACATTTTACTGCTTAGGGCTCGTTTTTCCGTCCTATAGTTTTTATTCCCTACACGCTAGTTTTGCGTCCTTTGGCCTCGTTTTCGTTATGTTGCACTTTTTTGACAGCCATTTTTTCTCGCTTAGGCGATTTTCGATCGTGAAAAAATGGCAAACATGGTTTAAATGAACTTGCAACCTCACTCACAGGCTCCCTGCCTCTCCCCCTGTGCAGTGTGTGAGTGTGTACGTTAATTTGAGGCATATTTTTTTGTTAATTTCAGTTGTTTCGAGTTCTATGGTTCGGCCGTTAGGACTGAAACCTGTAAATGCCTCGTAAAAATACGGGTCGTAAGTTCAGTGTACACCAAAGGCAATGAGCGCCTGTGGCACTCATCGCAAGCCCTGCAATGAGCTCCTTTGGCGCTCATTGCAGCCTAAGTCCAGCGGCCTTGCGGTTCCAGCCCGTAACGGCCGTTGCACATGACCAACATCGTAAACGTTCCCCCCACTGACAACTATATATGTAATTATATTTATATAATAATGTTTACTTGTTTCATGCAATACCAGTTAGTTCACATTTTCAAACTGGTTTTTGCCCTCAATTAGAGGGATTTACAAAAGTCCTATTCTGCTTTTTAATTCTCACTTGAGTAATGGTCTAAGTTGTATTTTTTTGCATGATTTATATATTTTTATAATTTTCTTACACTATTACACCATTATGGATTTGCAACTTTCTCTCTAAGAATTTTAATGGAGATATCTTGTTCAGCACCATATTTTTCTTTTTTAAAAACCGATAACAAAATTTTAATTGTATACTTTTTTATATTTAGCGTGCGCTTTGAAAGTTCCCAAACCAATTCGGCGTCACACGTGTAGCATGGATGCCTACCCCTGTGGGTGTGGCCTTCGCCTAACTCCCAGAATGCAAGTCACTGCATGCAAGTCACTGTAGCCTACAGGGAAACGGGTGCCGCTAAATGCATTGAAAAGGAAATCTAGTTAGAATATTATGTAAAACTAGCGACTTGACCGTCCAAAATAACGGGACAATAAAATTTGAAGCCATGGGAATGCTGTTTGAGACATAATTGAAAATGTTTTGTACTGTGAGGACCTTCGGTGCTCATTGCGAGGCATGCCGCTCATTGCGAGCCTCAGAACATTCAGGGCTCATTGCAAGCCTCTCCTGTAGTGTACTTTTGGTCCTCTGCAAGAGATATATATTTCTATGTATACAGTGAATATAAAAAGTCTACACACCCCTGTTAAAATGTCAGGTTTCTGTGCTGTAAAAAAAATGAGACAAAGATAAATCATTTCACAACTTTTTCCACCTTTAATGTAACCTATAAACTGTATAACTCAATTGAAAGACAAACTGAAATCTTTTAGGTGGAGGGAAGAAAAAATAAAAATAAAAATAATGTGGTTGCATAAGTCTGCACACCCTCTTATAACTGGGGATGTAGCTGTGTTCAGAATAAAGCAATCACATTCCAAATTGTGTTAAACAGGAGTCCGCATACACCTACCATCATTTAAAGTGCCTCTGATTAACCCCAAATAAAGTTTAGCTGCTCTAGCTGGTCGCATCCCACAGCAAAAGCCATGGTCCACAGCGAGCTTCCAAAGCATCAGAGGGATCTCATTGTTAAAAGGTATCAGTCAGGAGAAGGGTACAAAAGAATTTCCAAGGCATTAGTTATACCATGGAACACAGTGAAGACAGTCATCATCAAGTGGAGAAAATATGGCACAACAGTGGCATTACCAAGAACTGGAGCTCCCTCCAAAATTTATGAAAAGACAAGAAGCAAACTGGTCTGGGAGGCTACCAAGAGGCCTACAGCAACATTAAAGGAGCTGCAGGAATATCTGGCAAGTACTGGCTGTGTGGTACATGTGACAACAATCTACCGTATTCTTCATATGTCTGGGCTATGTGCTAGAGTGGCAAGACGAAAGCCTTTTCTTACAAAAAAAAACATCCAAGCCAGGCTACATTTTTCAAAAACACATCTGAAGTCTCCCAAAAGCATGTGGGAAAAGGTGTTATGGTCTGATGCAACCAAGGTTTAACTTTTTGGCCATAATTCCAAAAGATATGTTTGGCGCAAAAACAACACTGCACATCACCAAAAGAACACCATACCCACAGTGAAGCATGGTGGTGGCAGCATCATGCTTTGGGGCTGTTTTTCTTCAGCTGGAACTGGGGCCTTAGTTAAGATAGAGGGAATTATGAACAGTTCCAAATACCAGTCAATATTGGCACAAAGCCTTCAGGCTTCTGCTAGAAAGCTGAACATGAAGAGGAACTTCATCTTTCAGCATGACAACGACCCAAAGCATACATCCAAATCCACAAACGAATGGCTTCACCAGAAGAAGATTAAAGTTTTGGAACGGCCCAGCCAGAGCACAGACGTGAATCTGATTGAAAATCTGTGGGGTGATCTGAAGAGGGCTGTGCACAGGAGATGCCCTCGCAATCTGACAGATTTGGAGTGTTTTTGCAAAGAAGAGTGGGCAAATCTTGCCAAGTCAAAATGTGCCATGCTGATAGACTCATACCCAAAAAGACTGAGTGCTGTAATAAAATCAAAAGGTACTTCAACAAAGTATTAGTTTAAGGGTGTGCATACTTATGCAACCATATTATTTTATTTTTATATTTTTCTTCCCTCCATCTAAAAGAATCCAGTTTGTTTTTCAATTGAGTTGTACAATTTATAGGTCACATTAAAGGTGGAAAAAGTTCTGAAATTATTTATGTTTGTCTCATTTTTTTTTTACAGCACAGAAACCTGACATTTTAACAGGGGTGTGTAGACTTTTTATATCCACTGTATGTAGTTAGTGAATAATTAATGCATTATTAAATTAATGAATTAAGTAAGAATTAATTATTTATGCAATAAATTAATATAGTTTAATTATTTGTAATTGATATATGCAGCGAGCAATAGGCAGAAGAGCTAGCAATCTGTGTGTATTTTGCGTCTGAATAGAATATACATTGTGAGTGTTAGTGCCCTGCTTATAAAGTGTAATGAATGTTTGAACTGTGCATTATACATAGTCTGCGTGCGCGAGGTGAAGCCGTTGGTTTATTGTGTAAAGTTGCATTGTATAGTCGTAATGTTATTAATTTGATACGCGTCTCGTGAGCATTTTCCGGCTTTTGTAATAGTGTATTTTGTAGGTCATAGTGTGATGTGTAAAGTGCAACGCGGTTTGCAGTGTTTTGCGCGGTCTAGGCTCGTGTAGCCTTGTTTTCATGTTTTTCGGCGCCCATTTTTTTCCTCTCTTAGGCGATTTTCGTGTGGTGAAAATCGTCTAAATAAGAGTGAAATTTGCGTTCCACCTCACTCACAGACGTCCTGGCTGTTGCCCCATGCTGTCTGTAATGTTTGTGGAATTTGTTTGGTGTATTTAGTGTGTTTTTCGGGTTTTTGGTTTGGGCGCTAATCTCGTAAATGTTTGCGCCTCGTAATTTATTTTTTCTAAGTCCTGCGTCTCGTATTTTAACGGTGCGCCTCGCTTTGCGAGGCTCGCAGCGGCTAAGTGCTACGAAGTCCTACGCACCTCGCAAAGCATGACGATGTTTTGCAGTATGACAACTATTATATGTGATAAATTGCTGAAAGAGTCACTTTAATGCAATCACTTGATAACCAATTGCACAATCTGTATATACAAATGACCTATGGGTAGTCTTTGCTGAACCCTAGTTAAATTACAATTAGTTGTCTGGTATTTTTGTACTTTCCTTCTGGATTGCTAACTTGTGGGGATACAGCTTGTGAACCTCAATGAAGCTGTGAGCTGTACCATATAGAGTCACCCAAGATGGGCAGGTCATAGCAGAGAGGTCAGAAAATGTAGGGTCCACTGGAGAAGAAACTGGCACCCACTCTAATATATTTGCCAAAAAAATCTTATGGATAATCACAACCAGAAACAGTCACGGAGAGTTGGTCATGTCTGAATAACAACAATTTTAGAATTAAGGCTGATTTGATTACCTTGCTCTGGAATCCTGGGTAATAGATCCAAGACTGGCATGACTGTTCCTTCTTCATTAACTTGGATCTTCCACACAACCATTAACTCACACCTGCACCAAAACAAAAAAAAGATTTAGTCATAAGAGTGGACAGTGTTGCACTATACAGTAATCCGTGCGCACAGAATGGGATCAGAGATGAGGATTTAATGGGTTAGAACAGAAAAAGAATAGAAAGTAAATGGCCTATTACTGTATAATAACTTGATCCACAGCAGCTCAGATAGCTCCGACTTCCTCTGAATGGTGCTATGCAAACAGCATTGCTTATCTAACAAATTATATAAGTATAGACAGCGTAAGAGATTAATATGATTTACATATATAGAGATTTGGGTCTCTGGGAAATAATCATTATTAATCATCTAAACAGAGGACACTGCCAAAAGCCATCAACCATCCAACCAACCATAACTTTAAATACCACCTGCATCTTTCTAGTGAAATAAATAGAGCTCCATATTGTAACATGCAATGGTTCTTGGTAAGTCTTTAGTGTGTTAGTGTCAATGCAGGGACATTCTACACTGCAAAAAAAAAAATTCTAGTTCCATATGTCCCAATAATGTTTAACATGAGCAACTGACCAGGAACCTCTCATACTCAAGCAGAATGAAGTGTGAGCAGGCGACGGTGGGAGGAAATGTGATGCTCTAGAGCAAACACCTGCATGATGGCTCCATCTCTTCATATAAATGGCTGCATTTAGTGTTTAGGATGCAACTGGTTTTATTTATGATAGAAGCAGCACATTACCTAATAGAGAGGAAGGAAGGGTCATATATAGTTTGTTTGTTTGTCTAATAAACCATCTCTTTTGTATATGAATCCTATTTACCAGAAAATTCATATGTAAATGTGGATATAGTAAAAGTTTACATATTTATCTCTGTAGCAAATAACTGACAGACATAACACATCCAACACACACCCTTCTCACACCATATACCTGGCATTCTATGATGGACAGTTTTTGGGCACTAAGGTTTACTTGAAGTTTCTTCTCTATGTTTGCAGTAGTAAACAACAAGACTGAACACTTCCCTTGGCTCCCGATAGGCAGCCAGCTTGCCTATGATAGCTGTCATTTAAGAGCAGCCCCCCCCCCCCCCCCCTGTGTTCAGAATAGTCATTTGATCAGTGACTTTAGCTAACACGGGTAGCTTTGGAATCTTTGTAAGTGCTACATGCAATGAAGTATCTACCCGATAACATTCCTTTACACCAAGTGTGGGCAAGAAGGGCCACACACATGCCTGGATTTGATGATAGCCCGGGTGCGCACAGGTCAGTCAATCACTTCTTCAGTTTTATTCATACACCAATATAATCTCTCCTCCTTCCCACCGTAACCAACAAACATTCCCAGATACCTCCTCATAATATCATCATCACATCCATCTTACACTTCCCTCCTATATGGTACATATAGTGTCACAAAACCCCACAACAGTCACCAGCAGGAGCTGACATGTACACCATGTTTATTACGCCTCTCACCCTCTGCAGTACTTTAGTTCTATCTTACCCAGGGAGCTCCAGGTTCTTTAAGACCATGTATTCAGCAGACAATCCAACTGGAAGATCCACGGTATCCGGATACGTTTCCTAAAATAAAATATGCAAAATGATATTTAAAGAGACAGAATGAGACAGTTTGATTGGTCCGATTGAACACATATACAAAGTATTCTTTGCAAGAAAGTAATTCCACTTTCAATAAAGGGATACTCAAATATCAATGATTGAAGAATTAAAATATGGGTCGCATAGAGAAAACAATTTATGGTAATATTGTCATTACTAATGAAAGGGCATGCTGATAAGCTGCATCATAAGGCCATTAGTTTTGTGTGATCTTACAGGAATACCGGGGCTTTTGATACTTTCATACAGTGCTGTCTGTGTGTTATATTTTGCTTGTTGTTTCTCTACAACCTTTTATATATTTAGCATGCTAAGTTATAGAAGGGGAAACAACTCTCAACAGTAAACAACTGACCTGGATAGAGAAACTAAGACAAAATAGAGAACCGCAGGAGCTCTGCTAGTTGTGAACGTCCACAAAGATTCCCTCATAGATCGGCTTGCTGGAGCTGCCAGCAAATCCCTGTACCCTCAGGATCTATGAGGTAATACAGGCTCTTAGTACGAGGGTGGTTACAATTGGTAAATGATCCTTAGTGATTAAGGGGTGCAACCTGAAAACATGTCTCCTCTAGCACTCTTCCTTATTGAATGATACACACTTACTGAAAACAGTATAACAAACACAGGACGCACACGTAGCTCCATTTGGCTATGTCCAAAAAAAGCCCCTTCTGGGCTTGCGCTTGAGAGTCTAACTATATAAGCAGGTGGGTATGACTCTATACAGATATTACAAAACTAGGTGACCTGAAGTCAAGAAAAATATGTAGAAAGACAAAATCTTATACTGAGTGGGAAAAGATGATTGAGCAATCCTGGTATAAATCAAGTAAGTGTGGCTGAATAGCAAGTTTAGTATACTTAAGATCACTTCTTCTTTAAAAACAAAAAACAAAGACACCTCAAGAAGTTTATAAATGCCATATAGAAAGTGCAGGAACTCTCCATTTAACTGTATTGATGGTACAAACATGGTAGTATGAAACATTTACAATGTACCTAGGATAAGTTATAAGCCGACATTATTTTACAGTATGAACACCAGGGGGCGCTGTGCTCTGTGCTACATTACAGTATTTATGGCACGGTACTCTCTGTGCATTCGTGGTTCTAATGTTTTTGGCATTATATGTCCCCACATAGAAATAGAAGCCAAGCTTACTGTACACACAGACCACATAAGGCCTCTGAAAAATGGAGCCCCCCCCTCATTTCCTATAGACATGTCTTCCCTGATTTATTATTGCATGGACTCCCTAAGCAATGCAACTAGAAGTAAAAAAATATATAGACTAAAATATCAAAATCTGAACAATATGTGTATTTTATCAAGGAATGATATCTACCAACTCCCCTGCGAACTGAACTTATATTGCACATTATATATAGGACTAAGCCAAATTTTCATGCTTTAATAAACATTTAATATTTTCTATTACTAGAGATAAGCAGAAATAGTAAACAGGCTGCAGAAAATGTCCTTCAATTAGAGACAGGAAATAAAAAAATCTACCCCATCCCTCCTGCTATTTTTAAACAAAAATTATAATTCTATATTTTTATTTTTCAAACAATACCAAATTCTTTACATTTATGCAATGAGAGACACAACGGAGGGGAGGAACTTAAATCATATTTTGTGCCTAAAATAGTAATATTCAATATTAATTATTTGATACAAATTATTAGTTTTAATAATCAATCACAAATATCCTTATTTATCTAAAGATTTAATTTCTACCACAATTGGAATTGTATCTGTGTTTTTTAACCATTCAGGCTCAAGTTTTTGTCAAAATGTAACATTTCTTATATAGTTTTATATTAAAGGGGATTGAAGTAACTGGTTTGTTGTCATGTTTTAAACACTGGATAATTTTCTTTGCATGAAAAATACATTTTTAAAACAGTTTAAATGCAGCTTTGAAACAAGTGAGAGAGTTGTCCTAGCTCCAGTAAGGATGTGTCAGGCTCTGCAGCTCTATAGAGAAATCCCTTACCGCCCTCTACTGACTGGAGCTGATATTACTTTGTTTCAGAAAATTCCCAATTTTGGGTGCATAAGCAGGTTGTACAAGTATTAAAATGAACATTTTAAACAATTCCAGCAGTCACAATTTCTCTTGTAAAATACATGATAGAGGATGTGTGACTCCAATATTTCTTTCAGGGATATTTTGGATATTCTGTAATTTTCAAAATACAGCATTTTTAATTAGTTTCACTCATGCATATAATACATTGTTTTCACTTTAATCTCCATGGAACAACAAAGTAATCCAGATGAATACATTGCATTGTTTTGCAGAATTTTTGAGGTTAGAATAAAACCAGGAAAATGCTATATATAAGTAAAATGTTAAATTCCGTTTTTAATAAGCCAAATTGGCAGCTATTAGCAATGGTTATAATTAGCCAAATGGATAATGGACACAATGAATCATAGGGGATGTTACACTATGGTGACAGAAGCAATGAGAAAGTTTCCTAGAGGGGTCCTCTGGTGCCAGTGGAACAGACAGTGTAGCACATCAATGACATATTTCATGTCTCCTTATTTATTTCAGAGTCCTTTAGGAACCGAAGAAAGCAAGTTCTTGTGTCTTACAACGTCACACAATGTCGACACTTCATAAGCCTAACTTCCAAAGGGCTAGATCAAAAAGGACTCAAAGACGAAATAGCTAGAACTGAAATACAAATGGCACCCAAAGTCTTGCATGGCTTAACACGTTTTCTGATAATAGGGCCCACAATCTACTGTACCAAGTACGGATTCACCTAAGGTTACTTTAAGTTGGATGTAATGGTGTATCATTTCTTGCTTCACAAGGCATGTATGTTGAGTGGTTTAAATATGCATAGCTTAACTCTCACTGTCAGCTCACACTTTGTATTATTATTTTAGAAGCTGGTTATAACAGAGCGTGTTGGTTCTCCTCCTTCCTATTGAACAATCTTTATACTAACATCTACAGGGAGTGGGAAAAACACTGGAAAAATGTGTATATTAATATCAATGACCTAATAAGGGGTAGGCCACCCTTTGAAATTAGGTTATCTGCAAACCCTTCTGGATTGCTACAATGTTGTGGTGAAGGGGCTTGTGTACCTCAATGAAGCTGTGAGCAATACCATGTAGGGTCACCCAAGATGGGCAGGTCTTAGCAGAGAGGTCAGACAAATTACAGTCCACTGGAAAAGGAACTGGCAAGGCACTCCTTTGCCAATAATACCTGGTGGAGAAATACAACCAGTCACAAGATATGCCTGTCATGCTGCAATCCACAGGATCATGGTGAGTCGGCAACAACTGAACGCAACACACAATCTTACTTGGAAGTTGTGAACTACGTGTAGTGGGATATTGAACCATTCTTCAAGAAAGAAAAACCTCCAGTTCTTTGAGGGACAAAGAAGGTAGAAATCTGCGTCACTTTCTGCACCCCAGAACTTCTCATGAAGGTTTATTGATTGGTGATTGGGGAGACCATGGAAGGCATCTGGCTTTGTCCTGGCGTTCATGAAACCACTCTTGAATTTGTTTAGCACGAGGAAACAGTGTTTGCACTATAGGGTACACTTGGCTCGTAAAATGGCCTCATATTCCTTGGCTATTATTCAATCATGTAGTCAATCATCAGACCTAATTAGTCTATCAAGATGACTGGACATACCATTATTATTATCGTTTATTTATAACGCGCCAACATATTCCGTAGTGCTGACCATTACTGATTCCCCACCATGTTTAATAGTTGGCATCAGGCATTGATGGTTGACTGCATCCTTTGGCTTTCTCCAAATGTTAACCCTTCCAGATGTAGGAAATAGGGTCAAAGAGGACTCATCGGACTATAATCATTTTTGCTTTTGCCCAGGGGTTTGGGCTCCTTATGTATGTTATGTATCTATGTATTTTGGCATCAGATACAAGCAGTTCCTGAGTTGCAACCCTGACATCAATTCCAGCTTTATGAGGCTTATTATGTACAGTTTTTGTTGAGAGTCAAAGTGGTGCTGATGGAACTTTGTGGTTATGCCGAGGCTGTACTTTTATGGCGTTTAGCAAGCATCCTGGGAAATGTCTCTCTCAGTCGGTGAGCATCAACTTGAGACCACTTGTTCCTCTTTTCCATGCAGTTTGTCATATGCTGTCATTACTCTTTAGACTGTTTCCTTTGACGCATTGAATAATTTAGTAGGTTTGTGATGCACCTACAATTTGGGCACAGATTATATGGCCTCTTTGGAACTCTGTTATTTGCCTTGTAAACTCACACATCAAAGTGCTAATTATCAGACCTCTATTACAGAGGACACATACTTCTAATTTGCAATCGACCTAATATAACTCAACACTGCAGTTGCATTCATAATTGTGATGTAGTTACTCCAAAGCTAAACTCCTTTATCATATTGTGTTTCCATTATTGTGTCCGCCCTCTGTACCTCTGCATGTGGTTAAGTTCCCAGTAAACACAATAGCAGAGTTATAGAGCTGTCTACTTTAAAAACAATATACTGCTGAAAAATAAGAATATTATCATTATCTAAAATGAAGTAGATAGAATTCATAAGAAGCAATCCATTGCTTGCTAAAAAAATGCAAAAGCAGACACAGCAAGGAAAGTTGTGGTGCAGCACTTAGGTAGAGTGAAGAGTCAAGACAAGTGCGTGATAAAGCTGAAGGGCTCTCAGGCCACTACACATATCATAACCCTGATGTTTACTTATACAGAGATTAGTTGAAATATAAATATTGAAGAGCAGATGAGAGTGACAATGCAAATGTACTTGGATTGAGCAACAGCAGAGGTGTACGAGCACAGAGTAAATCTGTACTCATAGCAGCACTCACTAAGTTGTCCTTTGATAAAGCAGATTGTGACAAGGTGAAACGGTCATCAGGTCTAAATATATAATTTATTCCAATACTCCATTTATTAAGAATTAATTGGAATAACTTTCTCCGATAGTTCACTGCACATTACCCTGAGTAGTGCATAACTACTTTGTGGTTAATCCTTGAGAAAGCAAATATGAAACCTGGGTTTGGTCTAAAATGAAGGCTGGTTTATTTACAATTTTAATGTGTGAATGGTATATGTTTAATTGCTTGTTGCTAATCACTATTGTTAGATTTATCATATAGCATTGCCATTTGGAATCTATCATCAATTGTTACACTTTATTTCAATATCTGTATTAAGGACATATAAATAGAAATTCACAACAATGTATGTATAAATTCAATGTATAACATTTTATAAAAACATTTATGAAAATATGTGATAAAGAAAGAAAATGGAAGAGAGGAAAAAAAAAGAAAGGGGTGGGTGGGGTTGGGATAAAGAAATTAATAATATTTTGTGAATTAAGTTGTATCTATTGTTACACTTTAAACTATATCTATATATCTAAGGATTTCAATACATGTTGTAGCAATATTTACATACTAGTTGTTACTGGCTGGTTAACAGAATGGTCTATTTTAGAGGTCGTATACTCGGCTCTTTGCATATACTAGGGCTGATTAGCCAGATTGTGGAACTATACACCTTCCAGTAAGGAGGATCCTTTCTAGGAACATAGGCTTTCTTCTCTCTTCTCTGTAGTATATGATTGTTGATACAACACTTTCAGATACATTTAGCTATCCATACCTTGATTAGCTTGACTTGTCTCAGTATCTGGCATTTGAGTGCTATATAGTCTACCTGAGGATTTTATTTGCAGTTTTAGTTTACAAATAATAACGTTCCACTTTTTTATATTGTTACTCCTCATCGCAGCACTGTTGGGGTTTTCTCAGAATCGGGAGCATATTTACACCCCATAAAATTATAAAAACAACCCCCAATTGTGCACTACAATAGTTTATCAGCAAGGGACACATTATAAATGCACAATGTTATAGCTACAAAGCATAACCAGTCCACAAGAAGGGCCCAGGAGATTGGCTGCCAACCAACAAAGCACAGAGGTGTTTTTTTAATGTGTATAGTTTTCTTTGTAGCTTTATTTTATGTGTGTAATTTATCAAAGCTACACTAAAGGGACTCTGCTACTGCAAAAGCAAGTGGGGTTTATCTTAAACCGCATTATACCTGATTATATATTGTACTGCCTTTCTGGAACGGGGTAAAGTGGCTTGTGTAATTTAAAGCAGCTGTGAACGAAACCATGTATGGTCACCCAAGAAGGGCAGGTCATAACAGAGAGTTCAGACAAATCACATTCCACTGGAAAAGGAACTGGTAACCCACTCCAGTATCTGCCGTGAAAACTTTATGAATAAGTACAACAATATTTTGTACTAGCAGATCTTCTCAACAGCTAATCAGTCCTGATATATCAAGCATTGCCTGAGCAGCTCATTTATGATAATGTGTGGCTCCTTATGCCAGATTGAAGCTCTGAATGCCTCATAAGGATGGGTAGAATATCTAACTGCACGACAGCATTGGAGAACATTGTGCATAATAATGCAACACACACAAATGATAAGTGTCTCACGAATGGTTGGAAAATAGTCAGTACAATAATATAGCAAGTTTTTCATGCCCCTTAAGAATAAAAAAAAAAAAAGAAAGAAAAATCAACAAAGTTTTGTCGCATAGTTCTTTAAATGACTCGTACGTGGATCTCCAAAGTCGACCAGAAGATGCTCCCTGCTCTAGTGGAATTACTTTGTGCAATGAAGTCCAAGACAAGCTGGTTCTCTGCATGTTTAGCTTCTCCTTACTGTAACTAATATTTAAAAAGACTGATTGATAAAAAGTCCCTCCCAGAAGGATGTGATAAATGAACCTTTTGCAATAATTTTGTCTCTATTTTGTTGGATTGTACAACTTGGCTATAACTATTGTTTGTTGCACAGTTAATATCCAAAACGGTAACAAACCATAAAAGAACATATTTTTGACAGAAAATATTTACTAGTGAGAGAGTTCTGTACTGTAGATGGGACAGGATTATCTAGAGCTAGACTAAGTCACTGGTAATGAAGGGAACCCAAGGACAAATGTTGTGACTACAAACAACTTGCTTTTTCTTAAAAGAATACTGTAAATTTTAATTGTGATTTTTTACTTTGCAGTCATCTAAATATAATGTTTAAAAATAGAAAAATCATTACATTTCTAAAACAACTTGTAAGCCTCAGCAGTTTACTTTTACAGTTGTGTTACTGTGTGTCATGTCTCCCCTGCTTTCCACTCCCCTAGAAATTCCTTATTTTGGGCTCTAATCATATGGTCTTCTAGTCAGCCAATCACAGGTAACATCTTGGGATGTTTTTCTGTCAATGGGGTCACTGTCTTTCTCTATATAAACTGTTTCACGTGTGATTGGCTCAAAAAATCTTGAAGGATGCAACAGGGGAACCACGAAAGTGTAAATCAACTCAATTGCAAGTTATCAAGCTTTTGTAAGCATTTTAAATATTATCTTTAGATGAATGTTAAGAAAAAAAGCCTTTCCACTGCCATTTCAATACACAATTAGTACACATGGAAACATGTTGAAAACAATAGTATAATAGTACGATAATACAATGTATCATCTAGGCTTTTTTTTTTTTTTAATAGCTTCAGTCTCCAAAAGTTGACAAGGAATACGAAGCGAAACATGGGTCACAACTGTATTTATTATTACAGAATACGTACAAAAAGATGCACTGATCAGTCAGTAAATTGGTTTCTCTCAACATTTTGTGTACTTAGTCCCATTCCTTATGAAATATTTCTTGTAAAGTGTGTCATTTTGCAGTGTTCTTGCCAAAAACAGCTTTTTTTGAGACACCACTGCTGGTCCAGCAAATTTGATTTTCTGGGGAAGCCCTAGAATGGAGGATGCCAGAAAATTGGTGGTGGACCTGCATATGAAGGGGTGGAAATGTCCTTGGAGTCTGGGCTCCTAAAATGTATACTTCTGGCTACTAAATATTTTTCCAGACTATAATATATCTCTATGAAGGACTTCCTTCCAGGCCTTAAGAAACAACCTGTCTTGCTGCTATTAAATCTTCATGGCTTGTTATATTTATGTCCACCACTGGCTGCATGTATGTTAAACAAAGGTTGTTCTGAACAGCAAACAAAAAAGTCCTGCAGTGATATATGGGCTGTGATTGTGTAGACAGGAAGATTAGATGGGCCATGTGTTATTTATACTCTATCTCAGTCTATGGTTCTATAGCACCTAACATAAAAGGACCCGCACACTCACACCTGGTAGCGTTTTAAACATCTTGATAAAAATACACTTGCTACATCTAGACTACTCACTTCTCACATTCCATGAAGATGACAGATATTTTGCCAAAGTCAATATTTAAACATTTTACTATTTAAGCAGTACCAGGGTAACTTTTACTCAATATTTTAAGAGTTTTCATTGAACTATAAACTAATAAAATGTTGGCTTGGTCTTATAGCCGTAACCAAAGTGTTCTGCATTCATTTATCAGTGTAAACGTGGGCCAACTGTTATGTGAATAGCAAACTAATATAGGTGGGGACCAGCAATAAAATGCTTCAAAGGAATAACTGAACTATTGAACTTGCATATGATGAATAGCCAGACTGAACTTGCATGTGTTTTACTAGATATAACCTAGACACAAAATATCAAATTGATTTTATTACTAAAAAGTGATAAAACTTCAAGGAGAACTTCAACATGTTTATCATGAATAAGATACCCTTTGAACTACAATGATATGTAGAAACATACATTTGGACAACCCCCCTTGCCTCCCCGGCCCACCATTACTGCCTCTTCAGCCCCTAGGTGTAGAGAAACCAGAAAATACATGGGGGTTTCCTTGCCCTGTGCTGTGTGTGGGTTGCCAATCCCAGCAATGGAGGATCAGTTCTTTCATTGTTACGAGGAAGGAGTCTGGCTCGAAGAGAAGCATAATGTAGTCCTTGTCCAAGTACCTGCAGGGGACTTATCGCGAGCAACTTGAGTCATCAGGCTTATTCTCAACCTAAAAATACTACAAACTGTCACCCAGTATGTAACGTAACTGAGGCTCTAGTGGATCAGCCAGATATTCATGTATAAATATAAAACTATATATACAAAAGTTGCACGAACCAATATAGTAATAATGTAGTGGTATACTAAGGTCTTCCTACTACTTGTTATGATTGTTGTGGTGAAATACCTACTCATAAAGTCCACAACACAAGCTGAGATCCCGCTCCATGCTGATGATAGCCAGTAAGCTTAAAACAGCTGGGCATGGATTGGATTTTTGGCTTGTGTAAAATCCAACTTTGGTTTTGCATTAAAGCTATATAATACAGCAGGCATAAGCTTAAAGGAAGCCATGTTTGATAATGACTATGGATTGAAAAGCGAGGCATTTGTGGGTACATTTACATGTCCCAGCTCAGCTTCCCAGAATGCAGTGTTTTTTTCGGAATTCTGAGCTGGAAGCAGGATTATTACAGATGCACAATTTATTTAATATATATATATATATATATATATATATATATATACACACACATGCCCATGTATATATACAATCACTCCTGTGCAAAAGTCTTACTGGTTGTTATACCAGCGTGTAGATATAAATAAAAAGCCATGAAAAAATGTAACAAACCATATCTAACCAAATCTATTGAAGTCTTGCAATAGTCCCCTTTAATTCCTCGTTGATAGAGTATGTGGTCCCTTTCCTCTCTGTGAAATATAATGTAAGATACAACGAGGAAAGGTTCTCTTGTCATACAAGTAGATTTAGCATTCAGTGAAGTCTTGCTGCTTCTTGGATAAGCACTGTTCACTCTCGTGCTTACAACATTAACAGGGAATAGGGGGAAACAAGCACAACGGGCCTCCTGGAATGAGGTATGTGTACAGCTTATGGGAATGTCCTTCATTGCATATATTGCTTCTTCTGGCTCAGCAGGTACCCTTCAGATTGTTGATCCTGAATAAAGGTGTGGATACCTAAAGTGTACAGTATGGATAGTTAGTCTCATTGTTACCCCACTGTTGGGCACAGTACAGATTTCCCCTTGCTCCTATTAACACAAAGTAATTTGTGTTTTGTTGAATAATTTTGATAGAGGCCGTTCATTTCCCCTATTCCGTGCTTTTATTCTAAAGCTGACAGGGTAGGACGGACCTACTGGTCTATGAGGTCCTTACCCCTGATACCCTGCCACTAAAGCAGCTCTCCGGGTGCCTGGGATTGTGAAGGGGAACTGAATGAGATGTTAGCGCTAGAGGTTATGGAGCCATCCTGAAGTCCTTGGGCATCCCGGTGGTGTTGATTGCTAAAAGAACAGGACCACCCAGGTAATTGTGGACTATAGGGGGCTAACTAACAAGACGACTACTGATAGATAGGCAAGGATGGGCAACCTACATAAACATTCTGGATTTATCTAAGGCTACTGTCAGATCTTACTTGCGGAGACAAGAAAGCAAATCTACTTCCAGGGAATCTCTAGCACCATCAAGGCTGTCATCACAAAGTGCATTCTAAAGGGGGCAGGGTTAAAGTAACATAACTTAGGCTACCCTGGCATGGAGCACAATTTAAGTTATAGCTTATTCAAAAATGTCGAATCTTCAGACAGACTTAAAGTAAATGCAGTGGCGGTCTGGAACTAATGGACCAAAGGTTCTCATTCGTATCCAGGTCCGACTGTTGACTATCCAAGCTTTAGAATATGTTAACCACAAGGGCGGTGTATGCTTTTTAATTAATTTAAATATAATGGTTTATTCTGTTTTGTTTGTACAACCCTGTTAGTATCTCCATAGGCTCCAATCTTATTCACTTATGCATAAATACATCGCACTGAATCATCTACCTTAGTTTTAATGAAAACCCAAGTGAGATTTGGCAAAACAAAGTAAGTGGAAAGGAAAATAACAAGCAGTGCTGTAAGGAACAGTACTCTTTCAGTGGCTCAGTAATGCACAAAGTGAGTCTTGCATCCTGGAATAACAATTTAAGCAAAATAAAATAAAATAGAAATGTTGGCATGAGTGAAAATAACACTGCTTCTTCCAGCTTGGGGTTTTAATTTCAAAGTTCACCATCACAGTTTTCAGACACTGAATGATGAAGGTGAAGAAATGATGCCAAGTCTGGGACCATCTACAATGCAAGAGAAGGAGAGCTATATTCCAACAGAGCCTAAAAATAGCAGAACTGTGTGATCTAAATCATTAGCAAACACATCATGTCTGAATTGCAAATCTCACCTCTCAGCTAATTTATCATTTAAAGTAGCTTTGTTTTTAATGGCATTAACTTTGGCCTGTACTGCCCTGACTATAGGAGAAATACTGCTTCTGGACTAGTCTATTTATTCATGGTTTCCCAGGAGCCCATCCAACCAGTTGAAGAGCAATTTCTGCAGCTTCCTGATTCCCAATGTCAATCATAACATTGTGTTGTAACGTATGTTTTGGATTATACATCATTTATACACCAGGATACATGTTTTTGGCTGTATTCCTTGCTGCTTTGGTCATCATTAAAGTTCTTTTTATGGCTGCTATCCTGTAATTGTACATAGGAGGCTCCTCCATGGAGTATATAACATAGAGGGCAGCAACTGATGGCTCTACAGCCAAATATGGCTCAGTACATATCAATTTATGACTTTTCTCAAATCCAAATATTTCAGCAAAAGTATAAATCACTATTAATTGAAAACAAAATATGTGTTTGTTTGATACATTTATCAATAAGATGTATAACAGACAGGTTCCATAACATTTTGAATGTGTGTCAATGCGCCGATCAATGGAAAAGTATCTAAGTTACGCACTCCCTTGTGGGTAGCTGCCTTGTCGTGGTGAAGGGGCTTATGTACCTCGACGAAGCTGTGAGCTATACAATGTGGTCAAAGAGAACAGACAAACAGTGGTCCACTGGAAAAGGAACTGGCAACCCACTTCAGCATCACTGTCAAGATAACTTTACGGATTAACACAACCAGAGATGTAACGATAGATGGATAACCTATGATGCGTCCCTATGAAGAAAAGGGTATAAGCAATAAAAGGCTAAACAAAGCTAAACAAGTTGCATGCATGGTTATCTAATTATAGGACACTTTATATTCTTGTATGTTCTCAGCCCCTTTATATTTCCAAGAAAACTTTATACGGATATATTATGTCAACATTCCTCTCATCGGGAGTCCAGTGGTGGAAACTTATGCATACCTTTGTGGTCAGACACGAGTAAGATTAACATTTGAAAGTTATTACAGAAGACGTGACTGAATGGAAGATTAGTAAGACAGCCAGTGCTCATTACCCACCATTTTGATCCTGTTCTGGAAGTTGCTCTGCCAAAGCAATTGTCTGGTTTTATTTAAGTGTGGTTACTAAAGTATGAAGATGCAAAGTTGCAGTTTCTCTATAGTATAGAATATTACTATTGTGTGGACACATCCATTTACTGTATTAACCATCAGAGACTGGTCCAGGCGGGGGAGGCAGACATAAAGGGTAATCAAGCTACATAATATACTAACAATATCTTGGATGATATAATATATCATCCAAGATTGCTATTGTCCTTGGAGAAATGTAACATATTTAACAGATATAAGTTAGACTAAATAGTAAAAAAGCTTGAGTTTTTTTTTATTTTTATTTCCAGCAAACTAAAATCTACAGCTAAAAGTATTCTACGTCACAAACAAGTAATAAAACCAGTCCTGTATGACGCGGAGGCTGCACAGGCTTCCTGGGTCAGCCCGCAGCGTTGCGTGACCCAGCGGAGCCTGTGAGGGCTGGCAGCCAATCAGCTGCGTCGGGGGCGTGTCGGTCGTCCGCGTTCGCGCCATTTTCACAGCAGCGCGGTCTCCAGACTGAAACGGCGGGTGTCTGAGGTCCTGCAGCTATAGAATCACAGTAGGAAGGTTTAATACTGAGAATTTATCCCCAGCTTACTAGCAAATAAGGGGCAATATTATCAGGCTATCTCTTGTGTGTTTTGTGTCTTTCATCCCTCCGTTTGTGTTGTTTTGTCCTGTTGTTGTCTGTGTGCGTGGTGTGTGCTTGTCTCTGGGTGCCCCTGGCTGGTGTGTCCCCCCCCCCCCCCCCCCCCCGTGTGTTACCCTTGTTATTTTATTATGGATGCTGAAGGCTTACAGGGCTTACTGGCAGAGGTTAGGACCCGGGCCCTAAGCCAAGGGGTCAGGTGGGTGCAGGACAGGCTGGGACCTCCCATGCCTTCTGCGCCTGGCCCGCAGCACATTGAACAGGTTCAGCCTGCTGTGGTTAGTGGCCTGGTCAATACTGACGGTGCCAGGGAAACTTATTCCTATCCCACTAATGTAGGGCTAGCAGACCCCCATCCATCAGTGAGCAGAGCCACGAGAGAGGAGGGGGATACGGGTCAGGGCGTCCAGGACCCCATACCCCTTAGACAGGTGAGCGCCAGGTCCACGGGCGGTGAAGGTGAGGGCCTAGAACTCCGGCCACCACCGGTCATTTTGCCTAAAGGCCCTAGGCCGCGACAAAGGTCAAGAAACACCCCGTTAACACCCTGTAGAGGGGGTGCAGGGGTTAAGTAAAAAGCCGGGAGCCCTAAAAAAGCTCATACAGACCCTCATGGCGCCGGCCAGGCGGTCCCTAGGATTTCCCGTAATAACAGTTCTTTTGGTACTTTACAGGGACGCCCAGCATGCGGTGAGCGGAACATGGCGACGACGAGAGAGAGAAGAGACGGAGTGATCAGAGAGATGAATAGCCAAGACAGCATGGTCATAATCGATGACGTGCCAGTAACAGCGGCAGTGGCGAGGCCAGCGCGCCCCACTCGAGCTAGGAAGGCTACAAGCAGGTACAGTCCACTACTATTCACGCACACTCCGCTAAGACGTACCAGAATTGAGACTGAGGGCGAGACGGTTAGGCCACAGCAAAAGGGGTCTAAGACCGACCAACAGCCAGACGTTACAACGCCTAATGAAGTCTCAAGGGAACCCCTACAGGGGGTGTCAGAGGAGGCGCTAGCTTACTCCAGCCACGCAGGCTTAGGTGACCAGGACCACTCCTCAGAGGAGGAGCGGACGATATGGGCACGGGCATGCAGGTCGCGGAGAGCTAGTGACTGTTCCTCTTGCACCCACAGGTCCATAGGAGATCCAGATCAAGAAGCAGGAGGTCTTGTCAGTGCAGCTGTGCCTGCACCGGATCAGAGAGGAGAAGCCCGCGGAGGGCCAGACGGTCAGAGTCCCCGGAGCGTCAGGAGAGAGGCAGGGATACTCCGTTGGCTGTGTCCACTCCAAGGCTTCCAGAAGCAGGTGAGTGCGCAGCAGAAAAGGTAGATAGAGAACCCTCGCACACAAAGGCCGGGTTTTTGGGGTCGTTAAAGACCCTCCTAGCTGCGCACAACATTACGGTCAGTGAGCAAGAGATGGGATCTTGGATAGGCCGGCTAGCGAAGAGTGAGTGGCCACAGCCACCCGCTATGGTGGCGACAGCGCGTGCAGCTCCGGCCAAGGCGATAGGTACCATACGGGCACCCGAGCCGGAAGGCGCTGCTGTTGCAGTAGCGGGCAGTACCAATGCAGGGGTTACCGACGCAGCCATGAGACCAATAGTCTTGTGCTCGTTGGATAACTTAGGTGCACATCTTACCCAAGAGGTTAAGGAAAAGATTTGGAGGAGGGAGTTCGTAGAATTGTTCTCCCTTCTCCCCATGTCTAGACAAACGGAAATGGCCGAGAGGGGCCCCAGGGAGGGAGATGATCGGCGGAAGTCCTTTGGGAGGTTACCTAGGACGTTCGATACATGGCTGCAAGCATTCTCCATATGGGCCTGCGTACTATGTGAGCGACACCCCGAACAGAGTTCGGGATTATTCGTTTACATAGACGAAATTTGCAATGCCCACAAAGTCTATGGAGGCACGGCCTGGTGGCGGTACGACGAGGAATTCCGCCAATACTTGGCCTCAAGGCCAACCATGGCCTGGAGTGACAAAGCGGTGGCATACTGGTTGAACATTATGACACCGATGAGAGTCACGGCGCCCTTTCGGAGCGGGGCCGGTGGAGCAAAGGGCCCCACCCACACCACAGGAGCGGGTCCCAAGACCTGCTTCGCATATAACGAAGGGGTCTGTAGATGGGCCCCGAACTGCAGGTTCAAACACGCATGTTCAAACTGCGGGGGAGAGCACCCCCTGGCTATATGCGTTAGACCAAAAGATGGAAGTAGGGGCGGAGAGCCTCCTGCAAAAGGGCAGGACGCCCATACGCCTCCCCGCCATGCTGCCGTGGCTAAAACGTTACGGTAAATTGGCGGGCACTGCCAAAGCCGCACGCCTCCTGGAAGAAGGTTTCCGAGAGGGGTTCCGTATTCCGTGTGGCATTGATATTCAGGGGCTCTTGGTCCCGAATCTGAGGTCAGCCAGGGAATTCCCAGGGGTAGCTCAAGCCAAGGTTATCAACGAGGTAAAACTGGGCAGGATGGTGGGGCCATTCACATCCCCTCCCATTCAGGATTTGATTGTGTCTCCACTTGGGGTTGTCCGCAAGAAGGAGAAGGGTAAATTTAGGTTTCCCAGAGGCCGTTCGGTGAACGACGGTATATCAAAAGACCAGGCTACTGTGTCTTATGAATCGTTCGACCGGGCGGTCGACTTGGTCAGGCGGGCGGGCACCGGGACGCTCATGGCGAAGGTGGACATTGAAGCAGCATTCAGGTTGCTACCGAGCCACCGGCTGCTAGGGTGTTTCGTCGACGGCAGCTATTTGTCGACCTATGCTTACCCATGGGATGCTCAATCTCGTGTGCTTACTTTGAGGCTTTCAGCAAATTCTTACAATAGGTTGGGAGCCTTGAAGCTGGGTACAGGAGCATTACGCATTACCTAGATGATTTCCTGTTCGTCGGTCCAGCTGGAAACGACGCTTGCCGTTTTATGCTGGAGGTTTTCACCGGAATCTGTCAAGATTTCGGGGTACCGCTGGCCCACGACAAAACAGAGGGCCCCACGGAGCAGTTGATTTTCCTGGTGAGTGCAATGGAGTGCAGTCTTCCCTTGGAAAAGGTGGTGGACATGCGAGCGGAGCTCAGCGTGCTGCAAGGCGCTCAGAGGGTGTCCCTGCGACGGTTGCAATCGATCTTAGGGAAGTTGAATTTCGCATGTAGAATTATCCCCATGGGGAGGATGGTCTGCAGGAGGATGTCACTCGCTACTATAGGTATTGCGAAACCGCACCACTTCATAAAAGTTTCCAGGGTTATGCGGGACGATGCGAAGGTATGGTCAGTTTTACTTGCAGAATTTAATGGGCGGGTGCTTCTTCAAAAGAAGGACGCTACCAACGCAGAGTTAGAACTCTACACAGACGGATCTGGACCGGTTGGCTGCGGGGCATATATCCAAGGGAGATGGTGCGCTGCGGCGTGGCCGGAGGAATGGGAAGTAGCAGGTTTAACAAAGAACCCTACATTCCTCAAGTTATTTCCCATGGTGGTAGAAGTACACATATGGGGTACGACTTTCAGGGATCGGCGAGTCATATTCCACTCGGATAAGATAGGCGTGGTGGAGGCCATGAACAACATCACGGCAACATCCATACCGGTGGTACGATTACTCCGTCATCTTGTGCTATGCTGTCTTCGCTTGAACATATGGTTTCAGGCAAGACATGTCCCAGTAGTAGAGAACGGAATTGCTTATGCCCTTTCTCGGTTTCAGGAGGATCGTTTCAGGGCATTGGCCCTCAGGCGAACGCCCTGGGGGAATGCATTCCCGCGGAACTTTGGGAGCTTGGAGCTGCCAGGTGACAAGACTCGTGAGACAGTCTGTTGCCCCAGCAACATGGACCACGTATAGACGCATGTGGACTGGCTTAGTGGCACTGGCAGGTGGTGCCACGACGGAAGATAAGACCATAGGGATCCTGCTTTGGTACCTGCTGCGGTGAGCCGAGCAAGGCGAAACAAGAGCCATAGTAGGGAGACAGGTCACGGCGCTGGCTTCTATGTTTGAGCTTGCTGGGCAGAGGGACCTTACAAAGGAGTTCCTAGTGCGCAAGGTGGTGCGCGGAATGTTCAACGGTGATCGCAGGCCAGATATCAGGCGGCCGATTACATTTTCCTTGTTACTGAGAATGGCTCAGGCGTTGGTGGTGGTTTGCAGAAACCCCTTTGAATCTCTACTTTTCCAAACGACTTTTTCACTGGCGTTCTTCGTAGCGTTTAGGATAGGGGAGTTAGTCGCGAACAGTAGACACGACTCGGGGGGACTGCAAGTGGTGGATACCTGCCTGAAGGAAGGCACGGTAGTAATTTGGTTACGGAGGTCAAAGACCGACCAAGTAGGAAAAGGAAGAGAGGTGGTTCTGCATCAGGTTGGCACGGAGTGTTGCCCATATGCTTGTGTAGAGAAGTACCTTAAGCAGCGACCGGCGGGACGGTGTTCGCTGCTGGTACATGCCGATGGGACGGCACTGTCACAGTACCAATTCAAAAAAGTGTTGAAAAGTGCGCTGCAGCGGCTCGGCTTTGAGCAGTCGGAATTCGGGACACACTCTTTCCGCATTGGGGCAGCCACGGAGGCAGCCAGGCTGGGTTTGCCCGACGCTGCAGTAAAACGCATCGGTAGATTGGACTCGGAGCATTTTCGTTCTTATGTAAGGCCGAGTGCAGTGGTGTAATGGTGTTGCTTTCTGCTTTCAGGAGAACAGAAGCAACTGTGGATTGTGGGCCATTCGTACGTGCACTGGGCCCACAGGTTAGCTGCAGTTACCGAAGAAAAGACACAACTGGGCTTTCCTGTTGCGGACTTGCACGTCCGGTGGTGTGGTATTCGGGGTCTGCGATGGGCGCTGTTGGACGGGCTGTTGGATACATACGTGCAGCGTTACGGTCAGCCCAGTGTTATACTAATTCATGCCGGCGGGAACGATTTGGGAACGGTACCCATGAGACGGATGTTGAAAGTCATGAAAAGAGATGTCGAAAAGTGGATGAAGAAGTTCCCAGGCACGTTTCTTATCTGGTCTGAGATGATAAAAAGAAGATCTTGGCGTAACGCGCGTGGCCCGGTCTGTCTGGATAAAGCAAGACAGAAGATCAACCAGCAGCTCGCGAGTTTTGTTAGAAAGTTGGGGTTTGTCACCATCCGTTATAAGGAGTTTGAGCCGGCCAGTGCCGACGATTTCTTCGGGAAGGATAAGGTTCACCTTACAGAAATAGGTTTAGAGTTAATGATGCTAGAATTTAGGGAGAGCGTTTTACGGGCCTTGGCTTTGATGTCCAGCAGGGGGGGATCGCAGCCTCGGGAGGCGTCCCTCGAGTGCTCCGTGGCGGGAGGTGAGTTGCCCGGCCCACTGGCCTAAGGGGCCGTTGGTCTTACCTCACAGGGCGTGCTTAAGATAAGCATTGGGGCTTTGGGCAGGGCTCAAAGCGTGAGGTCACTGTCCGTGGCCGGGCTCCTCCCCTGGAAAGAGGACTACAATAGTTCATGTAAATAAGTTATGCGTTGTTGTTTACAACTGTTATAATAAAGCTGTGGCCCATTGTTCTCCCATTTTCAGTCGTCGTGTTTTTTATTTATCACCTTAGCCTAAATGGATCATGCATGGGTCATGTATGACGCGGAGGCTGCACAGGCTTCCTGGGTCAGCAAATCAGCTGCGTCGGGGGCGTGTCGGTCGTCCGCGTTCGCACTATTTTCACAGCAGAGCAGTCTCCCAACTGAAATCCCACCCACCCACCCTGTTAATTTGTGTTTGTAAAAAATGTAAGATGTAATTAATATCTTTAAAAAAAAAAAATAATAAAGTTTTTTGTATTACAGGAATTTTGGAGAAGTGGCAAAAAATGTTGTTCATTGATAATTTAGGGCTTGGCGGGAGGTGAGTTGCCCGGCCCACTGGCCTAAGGGGGCGTTGGCCCTACCTCACAGGGCGTGCTTAAGATAAGCATTGGGGCTTTGGGCAGGGCTCCTCCCCCGGAAAGAGGACTGCAATAGTTCATGTAAATAAGTTATGCGTTGTTGTTTACAACTGTTATAATAAAGCTGTGGCCTGTTGTTCTCCCATTTTCAGTTGTCGTGTCTTTTATTTATCACCTTAGCCTAAATGGATCATGCATGGGTCACGCAACTGTTTGATGGAAGCAAAAGAAACATCTAATTTATATATTTATCAAGTCTTATAATTATATACAATATATATAATATGTTTTAATACACTCTTGGTGTTGCATGGAAACATGCAATGTCAAATGATGTTTGATATGCAGTAAAATTAAAAGGCCACTGTAACTTGGGAAGGATATCATATATGTTTATGAAGTACATAACAAAATAACAACATTACCTAGAGTTTATGTCATAAGCATAAAAAGCATTTATTGGTAAAATGCTTACTTTAGCAGCCTGATTCATGTGTGTATCTCTCCCACCTCCTTCAGGCTTGAATTCCACTGGGGTGTATTTGGGTAAGCTTTCTTATCCATTCTGGTGTGGAAGCAGGGTGGGAGGGAGGTAGGATTTGATAAATTATTGGTCCGTTTGGATAGGTTTTCAGCATCAGACATATTTCCTTTCCCATCACATGTTCAATAGAAGGGAGCTTGCTAGTATACTTGCAAGCCCTATTTCACTTGCTCCATAACTACTCCCTCAGGCATTGAATAGGAAGTATCACTGTCATGGCAGCTTCCATGCGCTACCAACATGATGGATTAGTCTACTAAAATGATGGATTACACAGCTGATAATGTTGTTAGTTTGTGGCATACTTCACAAACATGTGACATTTTCCTTATCTTCATATGTTCTTTAACAAGACAAATTTGAATGCAGAAAAATTTAAAATCATAAAAGGGCACCCTGATTTGAGGGAATCCAAAACGCTCTCCAAAACGGGAATGGGGATAGGTGATAGGGAGAGGTGGCATGGGGATGGTCACCCAGCAGAGGCGAGACAGAATCAGGAACCATGCCATTTACCTCTTTCACATTACTATGCCTTGTAAGAGGACTGGCAATGCATAGTGATGTGGATGAGGTAAATGGCACCCCGAATACGGGCGAAAAGGGGAAGAGAGAGAGAGAGAGAGAGAGAGAGTGGAATGGAAAATGGAGAGAAAGAGGAGGAGAGAGAATAATGGGGGGAGAGAGATGAGTGGTGAAGAAAATGACAGGAGGGGAATGGTGAAAAGAAAGAAATAGGGAGAAGATAGAGAACTGCTGTATCATCCATGCATGGTGTTGGTGCGTGCATTTGTCAGGCATTCTGGGGGCGTGCACATGGAGGAGCGCATGTCTCGTGCTCCCAGAAGTCGTGCCACCTCATAAAATATATCACTCCAGGCAAGATAGTGTTGGAAAGTGGTTTATATTTAATAACAGAAGTGTTCTGTTCAAGAAAGTAATTGGGGCAGTTTACTAACACTAACAGTATATAATTAAATATATTCTATATATATATATATATATATACATATATATATATATATATATATATATATATATATATATATATATATACTATCACATTATTATGACCACTGCAGCAGTGCATAGCCAATGAAATATGGCACGTTTCATGAGCTGGCTTGGTGGGTATGTAGGCATTCTGCAAATATATCAACCATCGCTGTCATAGGTAAAATGTGTGGTTTATCCAACTTTGAGAAAGGGATGATCATTGGCTTTCTGGCCAAGGGTGCAGTATTTCTGATACAGCGCAGTTTGTGAACTGTTTGGGTACTACTGTAACTTAAGTGTACTGTGACTGGACAAGCGGCACCACTGCAGATAAATAGCATAAAACTGTGCAGCACCACGTGCCATTAATGTCAGAGGTGAACGTCAGCTGTGAAGGTGTGTGAGGGACAACCGGCACACTACAGCTGAGCAAGTCACCGTCCAAACAAACCAGGGGGCTACCAGACGTGTGTCTTAAATGACAGTACAGCCAACCCTAATGCGTATGGGGCTCTGAAGGAAACAGCTGGTCACTGCACCCATGCTTCATCCAGGGTTCATCGTCAAAAATGACTTAAATTTGCACAACACTACCAAAAATTGTGCATCTTCTGAAAGGCAAAGGGTTGCCTTCTCTGATGAGTCACGTTTTCTGCTCCATAAACTGGACAGACGTTAGCGTGTCAGACGCAAAACCTCCAAAAACAAACACTCTGCAACCATTGCTGGAAGAACACAAGCAGGTGGCGGCAGCATTATGGTCTGGGGAGTGTTTTCCTGGCATTGTCTGGGCCCACTCATACCTCTGGAAGGCGCTCTCAACCGATTGGGTTATCTATCCATCCTTGCAGATCAAATGTTGACGGTCTTCCCTGGAGCGGATGGGATCTTCCAGCAGGATTATGCAACATGTCATACGGCCAGAATTGTCCGGGAGTGGTTGAAGGCGAATGATGAAGACTTCCAAATACTTTCCTGGCCTACAAATTACCCGGACTTTAACCACTTTGAGCTCCTGTGGGACCTCCTTGATCGCCATGTTCGTTGTATGGATCCTTCACCATGCACTCTTCAGCAGCTGTTGGATGCACTGCAGACTGCATGCCTCTAAATACCCTTGCCAACCTTCCAGCATCCTATTGACTCACTACCATGCCATCTAGCTGCTGTCCGGGCTGCAAAGAGTGATTATGCAAGATATCTATATATACAGTATATATATACAGTATATATAATATGGGACAAGCAGAAACTGTTATGTCGTTATGTTGGTGACCATATAAATAGTTAAAAAGTCAAACATCTCCAAGGAATTTTCCACAAATGTGGAAGGATAAGTCTATGCAAGGATCCCCTTTGGGTTTACAACACAAGAACAAATGTGATAACAAAGTGTGGCTTTTTAGTTTGCATATGTCGCAGGGTGATAAATGGTAGAAAGTTCTGAAGGTATTTCATATGCACCAACCAACTTATTAGAGCTGTAAAAAGAGCATATATTATAATATAAATAATGTATCACAATCTTTTCTGATTATTCTGAATCAATCACATAGCTTGTTTAAGTGATATTTAATTTCCTACTGAAGCAGGTATATAACATCACTGTAATCAGATACATTGTATACAAATAGTTTGGAAGATCTGTGTGTAACGGTACAGTGGAACCTCTATATTCACCTACCTCTATACAGTTGTGCTCAACAGTTTGCATACCCATGGCGAATTGGTAATATATGTACCATATGTAACAGGAGTGAGTAGGCAAAACACATTGCTTTTATTTCTTATGGGATTCATATTCAACTGTAGGTTATAACAGAATGGCACAATCATAAAACAAAACATGGCAACAAAGAAAAAAAATTAAACAACCCTGTTCAAAAGTTTGCATACCCTTAGTTCTTAATACTGTGTATTGCCTCCTTTAGCATCAATGGCAGCGTGCAGTCTTTCGTAATAGTTGTCTATGAGGCCCCTATTTCTTGCAGGTGGGATAGATGCACAGTCGCCTTGCATGAACCGCACGTTTGAGATCCCAACACAATGGCTTGATGATATTAAGGTCAGGAGACTGTGATGGCCACTGTGCAACCTTCACCTTTTTCTGCTGTAACCACTGGAGGGTCAACTTGTGCTTAGGGTCATTGTCATGCAGGAAAGTCCAAGAGCGTCCCATGCGCAGCCTTTGTGCAGAATCATGCAAATTGTCTGCCAGTATGCTGCATTCATCTTGCCATCAATTTTCACAAGATTCCCTGTGCCTTTAGAGCACCCCCCCCCCCCAAACATCAGTTAGCCACCACCATGCTTTAGAGTGGGGATGGTATTCTTTTTATTATAGGCCTTGTTGACCCCTCTCCAAACATAGCGCTTATGGTTATGACCATAAAGCTCTATTTTGTCACTCCAAATTACAGTGTGCCAGAAGCTGTGAGGCGTGTCAAGGTGTTCTCGGGCATATTGTAATCAGGCTTTTTTTGTGGCATTGGCAGTCGTGGCTGAAATCTTTCTTGGTCTACCTGACCTTTGATCAAAAGCTCCCCTGAATTTTCCACTTCTTAAAAAGTGATTGAACAGTACTGAGTGGCATTTTCAAGGCTTTGGATAACTTTTTATATGTTTTTCCATGAAGTTCCATTACCTTGTTACACAGTTCTTTTGACAGTTATTTTCTGCTCTCCATGGCTCAGTATCTAGCCTGCTCAGTGCATCCACGTGAGAGTTAACACTCATTGACAATGTATACACAGACACTAATTGCAATTTAAACAGCCACAGGTGTGGGAAATTAACCTCTATTTGCCATTTTAACCTGTGTGTGTCATCTTGTGTGTCTGTAACCAGGCCAAACATTCAAGGATATGTAAACCATTTGGGTGATTTCTGTTATCATTATGATTTTAAAAGAAGCCAAACAACTATGTGATAACAAATGGCTTCATATGATCTCTATCCTTCAATCAATTTTTTTTTTTTTTTGCATGATCAGTCATATTTTTAAAATAAATGCCAACATTTCACAATTTCTGCCAGGGTATGCAAACTTTTGAGCACAACTGTGTTTGTCAAATGCAATATTAATCACATTTTTAGGCAAAATGCTACTATATGCATCCAAAGATACAAAATAGCTTTTTTTTTTTTTAAAACAGACAACATTGGCTAAGTTCTTTGCTAATCGAGTGCTGGTGAATCATCCGAAAAGGTACAAAAAATACATTGATCACCAGAATTGGAGATACCTGAGATTCCCCTTCTAAACAATAATTAATTTGCTCTTCTTCTGCCTCTGCCATCATCAGTAAAGGTAAAGGTTATGGTTACATTTTTATTTATTCTATATTAGATTCAGTATTTGTCCATCCCTCAGGAATGGATTAATGATGAATATAGAGGTTCCTCTGTATTACAATGTAAAAAGCACTAAGGGCCTCATTCAACTGCGATTTGGCCAATTGAATAGGGCTCTATATAAGCACATAGCATATTTTTTTTACAGAAGTTCTTAGTTAGTGAAGACCTTGTTATTGGATAGATGTTCACTAACTAAAAACTTCTTTCAAAAAAATATGCTATGTGCTTGTTTAGAGCCTTATTCAATTGGCCAAACTGCAATTGAATGAGGCCCTAAGTGTATAATATGTTGTATGTGGGTTATGGCATATTGCACTATGAAATACTGCAAACTGATTTACTAGATGAGATTGTTGTTGTCTAGATTGTCAGAGTAAGTTGAACAGTCATGACCATTATTCTCCAGGGAACACAAAATCTTTCCGATCTGAAGACTGGTTTGTTACCTTCCAATGCTCACTGGGACCAGATTAGATTTTTTTTTAAACAGTGATCCTTTATGTTGTACACAAAATTTTCAATTAGTTTAGCACAGATTTAAAATACTTAAAATACATCAATCAATAATCAATAACTATGACCAACGGTTATGGTATTGTTGGTGTAGGTAGTGTTAGTGTAAGTGTTAGGCTCCCTTACCCCTCTTTGTCTTGGAGGACTGGTAAGTAAAGTCCCAGGACCAGATATGGTGAAACACAATTTTAGATAATAACCAACAGCCTTATTAAATTGTGATACAGTAGATTTAAAGGCTCTATTTAAGCACACAGTATTTTATTTACAGAAGTTTTTAGTTAGTGAAGACCTTGCTTTTGAATAGAAGTTCATTAACTAAAAACTTCTGTAAAAAAAATGCTGTGTGCTTAAATAGAACCCTTTTAAATTTACTGAATCACAATTTAATAAGGCTGCAAGTGTCTAATTCTCATTTTGCCCTGTGTTGTAGGTCATGAGCAAACCAGATCAATAGTGTGATTAATTAAACGGATATCTAAATTTGCTGGATTGTGAATGCATCTGATTGAGGAGAATCAGTGGTGTGTGAAAAAAAAATGTTTCCATGAAAAAATAGAAAAAAATACATTTAAACACTCACAATGAAGTCAGCTAAATTTTTTGCACTTGCAAACAGTTGGCTTTCAAAGTTGACACCCCAAGTCAATCGCTTCTCAAATTAGAAAAAACAGTCATATTCAGTTTGACCAATCGCAGGCAGCATGGTATCCATTTTGTTTTGGAATGATGCACCTGAGTTCTGCCCTACTGTGAGAAGTCACATGTTTTCATACACTTCCTTTTCATCATTTCCCTCTTGTGCATACAGAGTAAGTGTTTAGAAATAATAGTAATTTCTGATTTTAGTAATTTCTGACAGTTGGACATCAAGGTTAACACCCTCGAAACCCAGGCTAAATTAGCCTCAAATTTAAAATTATTTGTTTTGGCCAATTAGGTTTGCTGAAACTCTTGAATTATCTCTGGTTCCTGTCTGTGGTGCAAAGCAGCCTGGGAAATGTAGTATATCACTGACATGTGACAGGAAGCTGCAAGGAGATTGGCTGAGCAAGGGCATAAAAATAGTGGGTTAATATTGCTCCCCGGATGCTGCATACTGATTGGGGGGAGGAGGGGGGGGGGGTCTGATGACTGTTTAGACACACCCTGGAGGTGTCAATATAATTATTAGAGGGATTGTTAGATATTAATAGAAAAAAATGTTTTATGTCATGTGCTGCATACATATAGGCTGCTTTTTGTCTACAGAGTGCAGAAATGTATTAATCCAGCTCACTTATATATCCCTTCAACAGATTTTCCATAATGCACATGTACACACAGCAATTTATTTTACCAGATCATCCAACAATTCATGTAGTTTGTACCTCAAAAAGCTTTGTTTTGTCAATCAGTCATGTCCGACACTCCATGAACCCAAGGACTGCAGCATGCCAGTCACAACTGTCAGCCACTGCCTCTCTGACACCCTCAAGCTCATATTCATTGTTTTAATGACTTCATCTATCTATCTCCATCTCTGTCGTCTTCAATCTTTCCCGGAGTCTTCTCTGTGGAACCATGGCTTCTCATGATATGGACAAAATATTAAAGTTTCAGCCTCATGATCAAACCTTTCAGTGACCAGTTTGGCTTAATTTCCTGTAGTATTAATTAATTGGATCTTCTTGTAGTCCAAGCAGTTTTCTCCAACACCACAATTCAAAGGCATCTTCTTTATGGTCCAGCTCTCACATCCATATGTTACTACTGGGAATACCATAGTTCTAACTATGCAGACCTTAGTTGATAGTGGTATATCTTTACTGTTTACTAGCTTGTCCAGACTTGCCGTAGCTTTCCTCCCAAGAAGCAAACATCTTTTAATTTCATGGCTCAGTCATCATCAGCCGTCAAAGGGCTACACTTTTCCCAAGAGTCTTCTGCTATTGCCAAATTACATTCTTTTTTCACAAAATGTATATTTTTGAAAATTATGGGAACAAGGTAGAATGTATGCACATTCTAGAAATGCATGGTGTTGTGCTAAATGCTTTATTAATCATTATATATGATATTCGTTTATGCTTAGTTTCCTTTTTTATTGTTAACCTATAGACGAACAAAAGATGCAGAAATCATTTAAAATTATATTGTCATTGACATGCTAATTTATATCATATGAAGATAATTTTGTTTACTTTCTGGGAATATCAAGAATAATACAAGAAAACAATGAGAAACTACCAAATAAATTATGCAGTGGAAAAGTGCCCAAATGGTGGAATATCATGTGTTCTCCATTTTTCTTGTAGGTCAGCAGTTCGTACAATGTCTAAATACAAAACAAGGACCGGCCCCACAGATCAAACAGCAGCATGTTTTCAATTTTGAACCAAGGTTGAGCCAGTGAACACAACTAAGAATACATTTTCTTGCTTATTCTAATTAAGTAAAAATGATGATCACAGTTACAATAATTGATGTTTGGGGTGGTTGTATATAAAATGTGCAAAGCAAAAATCGTTCCCTTGCATGTATGTAAAGTTGCAATGTCTGTCATGTGGCTTTACTAAAAGAATGATTGGGCACGCGTGGAGCCTTTATGTGTCCCTTACTTTTGTTATAGGTCATTATAAAGAATGAGTAACTAAAGGCAGTGGGTGAAGGAATGTACAAACCAGAAAATGGCATAGAATTCAATTACCAAGTTTCCAAAGCTGCTCATAAATTTGTATTTTAATTCAATTTTGGGACAATATTGTAGTTAAAGGTATATGTACGTTTGTGGGATCTTCTTTGTGTAAGTTTGTTTGATCGGGCATCTCATATTAATTCATTTTATTGAGGAATTCTGTATACTGTAATTTAAGCTACATAAGGAATTTCTTGTGTGAGCTCCACCCCTAAGATACCTATGTAGGAAGAGCGTCCTAGCCAATAAGCTGTATGGAGTTGTGTCCTAGCCAATCAGCTGTTAGTATCACGGCTGCAGCTTTGTCTCAGCTAGTGAGCAGGAAACAGATGCACTGTTGTATCTGCCTCTGATTGGCCACAACTAATTATTCATTTTATTTTAATTTAGCTTGGATTTTAAGGGGTGTTCCTTCTCAAAATCAATTGCATAAAAACTGAAGAAATTTTGCAAACTTTAGGGTAAGTTTATTAATGTTTATTTTGGGATGTTTTCATGCAAAAATGTTTCCATACACTACTGATTCTCCTCTATCACATGCATTCAGGACATCCTTCTGCTTATTCTTGAAATCCTTTGCTGTCTTTAGTACTTTCTCACGTTTCTTTTAAACCTTCTACCCTCCAACATTAAACCATGAACTCCTTTTCTAGAAGATTCTTCCCTCCTGAAATAATTTGATAAATTAGTGACCAAAGTTCAAACCTTTATCTGAATGGGGGTCTATAGAGTGACATAAGTACCAATCTTTATCTGACTTGGGGACTATAGAGTGACATTAGTCCAACCATTATCTGTCTGGAGGGACTATAGGGGGACATTAGCTCTAACCTTTATCTGACTTGGGGACTATAGAGTGACATTAGTCCAACCATTATCTGTCTTGAGGGACTATAGGGGGACATTAGCTCTAACCTTTATCTGACTGGGGATCTATAGAGTGACATTAGCTCAAAACGTTATCTGACTTGGGGACTATAGAGTGACATTAGTCCAACCATTATCTGGCTGGAGGCACTAAAGAGTGACATTAGCTCTAACCTTTATCTGACTTGGGGACTATAGAGTGACATTAGTCCAACCATTATCTGGCTGGGGGGACAATAGAGTGACATTAGTTCTAACCTTTATCTGACTGGGGGTCTATAGAGTGACAGTAGCCCCAACCTTTATCTGACTTGGGGACTATAGAGTGACATTAGTCCAACCATTATCTGTCTTGAGGGACTATAGGGGGACATTAGCTCTAACCTTTATCTGACTGGGGATCTATAGAGTGACATTAGCTCAAAACGTTATCTGACTTGGGGACTATAGAGTGACATTAGTCCAACCATTATCTGGCTGGAGGCACTAAAGAGTGACATTAGCTCTAACCTTTATCTGACTGCGGGACTATAGAGTGACATTAGTCCAACCATTATCTGGCTGGGGGGACAATAGAGTGACATTAGTTCTAACCTTTATCTGACTGGGGGTCTATAGAGTGACATTAGTCCAACCATTATCTGGCTGGGGGGAAAATAGAGTGACATTAGTACTGACCTTTATCTGACTGGGGGTCTATAGAGTGACATTAGTACTGACCTTTATCTGACTGGGGGGACTATAGAGTGACTTGCAACGTGTCTTTTCCACAAGTAAAGATCTCCTAAAAGCATTATAAAATATGTGCATTTTTCACTGAGAAATCAAATAAAGTCTGTGTTAACATGTCTCACTGACTTCTCTCTGCCAGACCCGCAACTACAGCTCCGTTTAGTGAGCAAAAGAAAACAAAAGATTAACCCTTGACAAATTAATCTGTGCAGAGCCCAGTTATGGGTTAACTTTTTAGTGCAGTCCTGAGCGCAGGGAAAATCTGTGATCAAGCACTATTTTTTCTGTGCTCCTCGGCCATCTGTTTTTAATCATACAAAAGCGAGTAGGCAGGATACACTTTGTATGTAAACGGATTTAATAAACTTAAAATTATTTAGATGCTATTAGTGTAATTAAAAATAGATAATTTTAACATATAATATTGTGCTCTTTTACACCATGATGAGCACTTACAGTGAGGCCCTTAAGCAACCTACATGTCTTACAGTGGTGTGCACATGTAATACTTTAGTCTTACACCTCAAGTCCCACTTCTGGGGGTGCAGGGATACATAGGCAGGGGCACATGTGGCTGTTCTTTTTGTACATTGTTTATTCTCTATTTTTCCTTTAACCCTCACTAGAATGTTTTAACTCTTAAATGACCAGCAAAAAGCTAATCATAGATCAGTTACGGGATGCTGTGATCCATCCAATACAACATAGACCAAAGGTGTAACCAACCAAATAAAGATGTTTACATAGGCTGGTTATATACCAGACAGAGAGACCTATAACTATGTGGATTAAACCCAATGTGCGCCTAGCAAATATGAGAAAATATATTCATACAAAATGAGAAGGAAAAAAGAGGAAAAACACATAGAAATAGAATGTTATCCATACATGTGAATTACTTTTTTGTGATGTAGGGAACATGATATACAGGATTTATCATAAATATCTTCTAAACAAAAAGTTTGTAAGGTATGAATCCTTATGAGTAAGGGCTCGATGCTCACCTTTCCTTTTTCTTTTCTCCTTCTATTATATAGGATGGTCCTTTAAGACACAATAAAATATGTCCTCTTCTATATAAAATGATAAGGATAAATAACCTTTCTTGCAATGATTTTATGAGTGTATGTTCGCAAAGATTGTATATGTTTTGATTGATTTTAAGTCATTTTGGATGTATATCTTGTTTTGTATTGACAAATAATAAAAAAAACATATAAAAAAAAAAATCTTCTTCTAAACAAATGCAAAAAGTAGTTCAATATTTTTTTTTAGGTTCTTTCAAGGTTAGACACATAGATGATAACAGGAGGTGTTGATATACAGTTTCACCATACCATATGGTACCAGAATGTTTCAAAAAGTAATAGAAACTTCTAGCACAGTCAGCATCTGCTTTACTCTATTATCTATAAAATGAACCTTGAGAGAACCTAAACAAGGAATTCCCTACCATTTACTTCCATATATCAACATTGTCATTTCTGTTAGCAAATCTAACAAATGCTAAATGGACTTTTACACTTAGCACTGGTAAGAGTATTTTAATATTGAATTTAAAAACAGGGAACATGACAGGTAATAGTCATTCAGCCTAGCATATTAACCATCAATAGATTTCATGGTGACATTGGTTGGTACACTGATACAAGCTAACATGCTGGGGAGGAGTAATTGTACATTAGCAATGGTACAAGTAACATATCACAAATAAAACTGCAACAAAATCAAACAAAGCTCACTGCAAAAATTATTATCTTGCTGTGGTTTCCACCATATTTAAGTATTGAAGCATTAAAGTGGTCCATAATATAAAAGATTATCCCATAAATCATTATAAAGCTAGCATTTGACCATAGCGTTTGAATAAAAGCTGCGATGACATACAGAAATCTACATTCCAAGGTTATTTAAAGGACCTCTGTATAGTACTGTGTGATCTTCTGAATAAATAAACTTAAAAATGGGCAATGTGTTTTTAGAAGGAAAACATTAATATAGATACTAAATATTTGACTTTTAGATGCAATTACTCTTTTTTCTGGGTTTCCCCCATGGCACCCTCACAATGTAAAAGTCCCTATCCTCCCTTTGGAGTCCACGAGGACCCCCATAATCTCTGCTGCTACCCCCATTAAAAATAACTACATTAAATAAAGAAAATAAAAAATAAATCACACAAAATAAAAAAGAATGACAAAAAATGATAAAAAAGATGAAAATCAATATAAAATAAATAAGAGGAAATACCAAAAGTAAAAAAATCTGCTCCTACTGAGGGATCTTGTTTACCCTCCATTTGACAACACGCCAGCTATGATCACCGACGCCCTAGTCTTCAATCTTTGTCCTTGGATGAAGAGGCACATGCACTTTCATTGAAGGAATCCATCCTCTTCTTTCTTGATTGAAGACCCACGTTCCTCTCTTCGCTAATGATATCTTCTCTGATTGGCTGTTTCCATTGTCAGGAAACACTAGAATGAAACCCTATTCTGAATGGCTGAAATCTCAATCTATCAGAATAGGTGAAAATACAGCCTGCTGATTGATTAAAGGCTAACCAATCAAATTGCACAGATTTGAATCCATGCATTCCCATGGATTAAAATCTTAACCAATCAGAAGAGGGGCAATAGCCTTCTCTGATTGGTTACCGAGTAACCAGAGTTCCTATATTCAAATACTCAATTTTGATTGGCTGAAATATGATTGCTATATATTTTAGCCATAAAAATTAGTATACAAGCAAGGTGATGTTCAGAAAGTTGTTCAGAGTAGAGTAGCTCCTCAGAGAAGGGGCACAAAGAATGAGCCCCCGGTTGTTGTTCAGGGGTCCTCAGGCATATAGTAGTAGAGGTCATAGGTGGAAGTAGCACCTTAATTGTGTTGGATGTGAGCAATCAGCCTCAAAACTGACACAACTTAGGTATTAGCTCATTAATAGTGTCATCTGGCAATCAGATTGTTCCCTCACTCCATATTGTCCTTGTATACTCTTTTTATTCAAGGATATATCCAAACCCTTTTTATGGTTTTCTATTAAATCTACTGTTGCAACCTTTTTGGTAGTAAATTCCATAATCTAACTGCCCTTACTGTGAAGAACTCTTTTCTTTCTTTAGATTGGATCTTATTTTATTTTATCTCAAGTGCTAGTCTGTTGTCAATTGCAAACTTTGTAGCATGAAAACTGTACCTTTCAAAGCAATATATTGGCTGTGGATGTATTTATATAAAGTCATATGTGTTATAATGTAATATTACTATGTCCCTAGTTAAAATATGTCTAAATTGTTTGTCTTTTTCCAATTCCTTAATCCTTTGATTTCACTTATTAATTTTGTTTATCTCTGAACTCTTTCAAGCAACACAGCCCAATTTCCCCTTAGGCAAATGAGGCAGCCGCCTAGGGGAGCTTTCTCATGAAGTGTGCCTTATTTCACACATCTAAACGTTGCTTGGCATAAATAGAAAATAAATACTCAGTTCACAGACTGTGTAATTCTGTGCATATATGTCTATTTGTATTACTATGTATGTACAGTATGTATGTACAGTATGTTTAAGTTAGACGGTCTGACTATCATTTGTTGTGTGTCTCTATAGTATGGGAGCACATTCTCTATATATTTGCAGTGTTTGGGGACTGTGTGTGTTTAGTGTGGAGAAGCTGGAGCTATATATTATCTGTGAAGTATAGAGGAAGCAATTTGTATATCTATATAGAGTGAAAGAGCAGAAGCTGTACATCTTACCAATAAATTGAAAAGAAAAATGGTTTTACATTTTTGTCAATAAGAGAGGTGTATATATCTATAGTATTGGGAAACTATGTGTGAGGGAGGCAGTTTTTACATCTCTATAGTGTGTGAGCGATGTCTTCTTAATGATAAAGCGTTGAAGAAGCAGAATGTATATATCTATAGTTTGGGGGTAACTGTGTCGGACACGTAAACCGGATGCTGCCTGCAGTGGTGTCTGGACAACCAGTGACATAGTCAGATGGGTCCACCTTGGGCAAAGTGTCCCTGTAAGTTATTACCAACTATTTCTTTCATACAGCACATTTTGTTATTAAAATTAGATTATTCCAGCCTGTATTATGGGGGAGGGTATGATATACAAGATGGCTCCATTCTGGTTATATTAACTGAGAGAAATGTGTGGGCCAATGTCAGTTCAGTACCTCATGCTCATTGACATCAGGCATGACGTGTCTGTATGTCCCCACCACCCTGGTCTGCACCTTAACATTATGTCCGCAACAGCACAGAGCTCATGGGTCCCTATAATATGTAATACAACCCAAACAGAATATAGAGCAATATGTAAACTCTTTTATCAAAAAGCCCCAAAGAAAGTGCAAAAAAGAAAAAAAGGATTTCCTGAGACCAAAAGGTACCCGATTTAAAGTATTGTCCCTGTGGGTTAGCTATGTGATGGATTCCAATAAAGCTGACACCTATCTAACCTGAAACTGCACTAATACACCAATGTAATTCCACATTAACTGATCAGGGCTACCACCAATTGATAATGGAAGAGGAGGATCGCAATATAAAGCCAATTCACAAGCACTGATTTTAACACTGTAAACAGTGGATTTTTCAAGACAGCCTTATTTTACTATTTTTCATTCCCTGTTTCATTCTGTTTTAATAGGTCATAATAAATGTTACGTTTTATCAAGAGCAACAACAAAGATTTTAACAGAGTACCTTTTGGTGTCAGAAAGGACATTTTTCTTTTTGGCACTTTCTTTGTGGCTTTTTGCTAAACGATTTAATGTTCTGTGTCAGAAAGGGGTTCACTTGTTAGCTTTACATTGGTCTTACTGAAAGCACTAACAATTTAGCTTTCACGTTTCCATTGTAGCAGTGAAATCTTCCTATGCATTCAAAGTCCCATCTGTAAGAGGAAATCAACAGAAACCAAAATGGTGGCCTCCTCTGCAGCATAGTTGTATATAAAATATAGTTGTACTTTCTAATTACATTTGACCAATTATCAATAATTCCACTCCTATATATATATATATATATAGCAACAGTGGACCTTTCAATAAAAATGTAAATTCTAGTATATAACCATGGGTCCAATGTAGTTTAGTAGAAAAGTCTTGATATTGCTGGAACTAGATTAATCCCTGCCTCCTCACAGTAGCGTGGGTTATACAGCATCCAGCTGAATGCCATACTGTTATTTTCTGGCTACAAATGACATAAAACTCCTATTTTTGTTTATTCAGATGAAAAGAACAGGGATTTTAAAAGCTCTGATCTGAGAGGATGCAATGTAAACAATGTTGATGCTGGTCTTTGTATAGTCATCACATTCCTGACGAAGTTCTACCAGCTCAGCCACAGACAAAACACTTCTAACAGCAGATTAAGTACAACAAATTTAGCATTTAGTAACACTTTAAATGAAACAAATATTTTTTCCACAAAAATGTTCATTACATAACTGTGGACTATTAATTATGGGAATCCAGATTATAAAACCATCAGCTTACTAGTAGGTGACTTAGGCATTGGTGGGACTCCAGAAAAGAACAGCCGGATGGGAAAGTACTTGATAAACAGAGCAGGCTCTGCAATATGTAGTGAAAGCGTTGGGCTATGTGCAGCTGTTCCATCCGAGCGGAGCAGACACAAAGTCTGCTAAATCCCAAACAAGTCAGCAGAAACCTCGCAGAGGGAATTGGCCTGCGTGCAGACTGAGATTGTGGTAACGTACACTGTCCATTCCCCTACCACCACTGCAGCTTGGATTTTGTTTTCTAAATACACTCTTGTGTTAAGTTTTTTTTTAATTAAGTGTTCTATTTCAGGATATAATTACTTTTTTAGAGTTAAGTGGATAAACGGATATTACAATGTAAATGGAACTGAGGGATTGTTAACCCATTTCGCTACTAGGCAGGAAAACAGTGGATTGTGACAATGTTTGTTTAAGTGTTATTAGCAGTCTTTAATGGAAAAATATCCAGTTTATTACAACTCATGCGCAATAAAATAGTTTTACAAGGCATTAGAGACACATATACATATAAATACATAGCTAGACCTATATACCCTGAAAAAAGGGTCGCTACCCCTATTTCAACGATTGAGCACGCTTTTCACCAGCATGCAGTAGGTAAATTATGTATCTATAGGCAAATGCTATGTTTTCAGTGTGGGTTAAGGGCAGAATATTTAACTATATTGATTCTATAAAATAAACCATCGTTGATTTGGACTATATCTTTGTATTATGTTAGTTTTTGTTAACGTTGTTGTGCATTCGTGTCCAACTCCATTGTGCTTATCCATAAGGTTTTTGTGGCAAAGATACTGAGTGGGTTGCCAGTTCCTTCTCCAGTAGACCACAGTTTATCTGACCTCTCTGTTATGACTTGCCCATCTTGGGTGACCATAGCAGTATATAATATTGTTGCTGGTGTTCAAGTTGTCTCATTAACCCTATGGACCACAGCACACCAGGCACAATGGTTATGTCTCTGGTCATCCTTATCCATGAGGTTATCTTGACAAAGATACTGGAGTGGTTTGCCAGTTCCTTTTCCAGTGGGCCTCGATTTGTCTGAGCTCTCTGCGTTGACCTGACCATGTAGAGTGACCGTACATAGCATGGCTCACAAGTTTAATGAAATACACAAGCTCCTTCACCACGACAAGGTAGTGACCCAGAAGGGGTTGGTGACATTACATTCTACTAAGCCTATATATGAAAATGAAATGATTGTGTTTTATACACAGTAGCCAAACCAGTGATAACACCATGGAAAGGAGAGACATTGCTTTTGTAAATAGTATCACAGCTACCTGTGAATACCATGTAACCTATAAAGGAGATAAAAGGAGCCCGGTCTGTTTTATTGTCCCATTTGAATATGTGGGATGTGAGAGTGAAAGGAGCCTAGGGTACTTATGTGAGGTGGCCTGTTTCTACGACTTAGCAAACCTCAAAGTTGGCGATGAGAATTATTCATATTATTGAGGACAGAATACGTTTGGCTAATCCATTGGATTAAGTTTTTGTATATACATATATATATATATATTCTTAGTCAAAAACAAAATCTGACATGGAATAAAACAAAGAAACCCACAACACATGTACACAATCTGGAAGCGACCAGCATTTGATTAAAGCAATCCCAGACATGAGAGACGCAGAAATATAACTGTATCAGTGGGAACTGGAAGCAACGCTTTGTTTAACCCGTCTGTTTCAAGCTTTCCCGGTACTGAAAATAGTACTTATAAAAAATCCATGTTTATGAGTGTAATAGAAGTCTTACATTTAATCACGACACCTGGAAGCTATTAGGAAAGAACTAGCGGTAGAATTGGATTAAATACAAGTGTAACCAGAGGCCCTTTAAACGGCTGATATAGCTTTTCTTGCTGATGTAAGCATATTACTTGGAGCAGGAGCATTCCCAGCTGTACCCTGTCAGCCAGAGGACCCAATGCATTGTGTTGCTTTCCTTTCCCAGTGTTAGTGAGGCTTCTCTGCTTTCTTAGTAACTGTATTGGCTGATTCATCAAGGACACATCACAACTGTAACCCCCTCAGGGATAGAGCTGCTTCCTATCGCGTCCAATGACTCCGACATGTTGCAACATTACCTAACTTTTATCTCCCTTTGTATAAAGATATCAACTTGATTTTTGTTTCTCTCATTTTCCAGCTGGAGACTAAGGCAGGATCTCATTAGGTTAGATCTCCAGGTAAACACACTTTCATTTACACGCTGCTTGTTAAGATTAGCATGGGGTTGTAGATTATCCGTAGTTACTTTATTTACTGCAGAACATAATGATTTTGGTTTTAGCAGTTAAGATTTAAAAGTTTGGAGGAAAACAATGGGAGTATTAAATAAAAATCAGGGCTAGAGGTTGCACTGACTTTTGATTTCCTGTTGGTATTTTAAATGATTTTTTTTTTTTATTAAATGAATTATTAAAATTAACACATTGTTGAAGGGTATCGAAATAAGTAATCAGCAGTGAAGGTTTAGCACAATCCTATAATTATCAATTGTTTGATTTATTATTGTTTACACATTTGAATCTTATTGTTTATATGTTTTAATTGGAGTTAATCAGCATAAATGAACAGTAATGCAGAAACATCAAACTAAGATTATAATAGTAATGTAATTTTTTTTCCACGGATTGGTGTATTTATATTGCAGTATCGATATTTAGTGTATGCTTATTTAAAATGAATTGCATACAATTTTATGGAGTATAAATAAGACTTTGTAGCCAAACACAAACACAGGTCCTTCCAACTGCTTTGAAAGGATAAGGAAGGTTCCCTGTTTTTAATATTACAATACATTATTATTTTTCTCACTGAAACCTTCCAAATAGTCCCTACAAAGGCCAGCCCCCAGTAGCTTATGCATGCAGTGTTTCTCTTGGTACTAGATGTACTAGACACTTAAAGACACGCTATAAAAACAAATATGGGCCTGGACCTACATATACCTAAACATAAGAGGAATCTCTGAGGGGATACCTCCTAACTGGAAGGTTTAAAAAATATGTTAAGCTAGTTGTAAACCGTATAATAATAATACGTGTGTATTCATAAAGGCAAAAATGGAGCACTCAGAGCTTGATCAGCCTTCGTATTCATGGGCAAGTCAAAAATGTGACTACAAATGTTAACAATACATGCAATATTTTATCAGTCTCTCTATAGAAGATGCACAACGGACATTCTGACAGACACATATTTCTTTTCTAGAAGAATGGAGTAAGTCTGATGTGTTTCATGAAGATTCAGCAGTTTAGCATCTGATATTAGGTCTGAGACCATAAAATATGAGGGCTATTTTTCTTATTTGCCTATTTTTGCTCATCGGCCTGTGTGTTGCTTACACTGAAGATGACCGTTCCACACAGCCCAAGCCACAACGGAGGAGAATGATAAAAAGGCGCCGGAGGGTATCCTCAAAGGATTCATCAGGAAAAAAACAAGTGATAAAGTCTTCACCCATTCTCGGTCCAACGTCCAATGTACAGCTCATTGATGCAGATGACACCATTTTGCATATTTTACAAGCGGCTACAGGTGTGAGTGAACAATCACCGAGCTATAACATACTACCAGGTAAGACTAAGGTGAGATGTGCAGAGTCTACCCAAGTAGATCAATTTGTTTTTGATGGGCCACTCTTTGGGCTGAAGTGGGTATTGTTATCAAAGTAATGCATTTCAAAAGTGATAAGCACAATGAGATATTTGTATAAGGTACTGCAACATGTTCAACTACTGGTTACTATGAGACTTCCTGAAACGTGGACTGTGGCTTTTAATAATAAGTTACATTAATGCTTGGCCACTTAAACAAGAGTTCAGAGCGTTTTTTTATTTCTACCCCTAAATTCAACTCTAATTCAAAAAGCCACATAATGGGCTAGAGACTCCAACCAAGTGTAGATTTCAGTCTAGAATGATGATGATGAGTGAATGCTGAAGAATCGTGGCTGGGAAATTATACATGTGGTCATTTTGATTAACGGTTGGAGAGTCAAACAAACATTAGCTACATGTGTGACATTGAGTCCTGATGGCAGAAATGGATTCTTTGCTAGCCGTGATACAGTCAGTTGGGTTTATTTATGAATTAAACAGATACACAATTATACACAATATTCTACGACCACATAATAACCTCCTGCATATTGTAAGTGACCCATTGCATAAAATATGTAGTGAGAATAGACACAAGGAATTGCAGAGCTGTGATCTAAAAAGCCAATGAGAAGACAATTATTAGCTTTTTAGGGAAGCTGTAAATGGAACTTTTATGCTCTTGCACATTCTTTTCCATGTATGTATTTGACTTTGGCAATAAAAGATATATTTAAGTCCATAAATGTCCACCAATGTTGCAGTGTTGAGATAAAGGCTTACAACGTCTGCAATGAAAATATTCCCTTATTATAGTAATTTAGTGATTCCACATTTCTAATCATATAAATAAAAGTCATGTCTATTAATTTGGTGTCTGGGAAATGTTATGTGTGTATCTGTTTTCTGGATGAATAAATTGCCCGTCAGTCTATACTGAACATAGCACAACTAGAAGAGGGCTTTAGTAGTATTAAATCGGCTTAGTTGCCCGCAACAACACTGACATGACATATTTTCAGGATAGCGCTCCATCAATGTGTAAATGATAAGGCTGACCACTTTTTGGAGGTTTCTGTTGGGCATGCCCTATTTCTTTTCTTTTTAATTTAATGTACTATGCGCCCAAACTAATATTCAAAATGTTCACCATGTTAGGGTAGATTCACTAAGCATCACATGGGCTGCAATATATCTTGCTAAATTACAAGACTACCAGATCACATAAGTCATTGAGTGCTGGCTGAATTGTGCTGGTCATCAAGACACTTGCTCTCTTCTCAACATAACATTATGGGAGCTGTGGTATTATTTTTATATCAGAGACACAATAACTACAATACCCATAATTCCACAGACATCACTCTCAGGTCAATTAACCTTCTGGGGAGGGTCACAGACATGATATTTACATGTGAAACAGTGGGATGGAGGGTGGATGTGTGGAGAATCAGAGAGCACCATGTGTAGGAGAAGTGAATAATTGGTCAGAATGGTGATGAATAGTCCATATAGCACTGAATAAGTTAAATCCCCATCAGAGAAGCTGTGTCATTGAAAAGCTGAACTAGACAGTCTTCTGGCAGATAAGATATTAATATAGTGAATGATGACATATTTTACTGTCTTGCAATTAATATATATTTATAAGGCTTCAGTCAGTCAGTGGTTTTTCCAACTTGTGTTTCATTTTGGCTTATTATTATTAAAGATATCCCTTATTATATATATGCGCTATATATATATATATATATATATATATATATATATATATGCCATTATAAAAGCTACAAAGATTGATTTGCTGCTGACAACAGGCTGTAAATCCGAATTTCTAAAAACTATGATCCACATTCAATTGAGCAACTGTAAGTTAGGGGGGCCTGTACTGAAGCTATTTAATTAGCGTCTTTTTTGCAAGGTTATGGGCTTGAAATCCTTGTGGTTGTTACAACCATAACTTAAGCACCATCTAAGCCTTTGATCTTTCCCGTCCGCATGAGATACAATCGATAAAATCGCAGATCGCTATTTAATTGCTACAATTCCACAAGCCTGCAAATGTTTTCACACCCGTAAATGGCAAATGTAGAAGAAAATTCTACGAGTACTAAAGAGGCCTCGCTAAGGGGTTAAAGACATGTCCGTAGCACTGTAAATGCAAATAAAAAATCAATACTGCAGTGTAAATGACAGGAAAAGTGATGAAAAACATTAGAATTCATTGCACAACAGTCTCAAGCTCGCAAATAACCAATCAAAAATCCAGGGAATCAATGAGTTAATACATATCAGGCCACCCACGTGGACTAGAACGTGGACTAGAACAGTATCGGCATTCATTTTTATAATTTCGTATTTTACGGTGTATCGAGTCCAATCGCATATGGAACCTCTGTTACGGCCTTGCTTAATTGATCATGTTCCCAACCTGAAATGCTTCATACAATTGCATGATTTACAGTTTCAGCTTGTTCAATTGAATTGTTCCGTAATTGTAGCAGAGTGCGAGCCAGCAGACATATGGCCTGTATACTGCTAGATGCGGGCTTCTAAATAAGGCTCTATTGATCTAACTTCTGTTTTGTCCACCATATATACAGGTCCAGCACCCATTATCCAGTACTGTCCGTTCAGGGACTTTGCTGGAAAATCGATTTTGCAAGACCAGGGGTGGTTTAAATTTTTTTTAAACGAATACTGTATATATATATATATATATATATATATATATATATATATATGTATATATATATATATATATATATATATATATATATATATATATATATATATATTTACACACATACATACACAAACAAACACATACATACATACATTTTACCTTTAACAGAGATGGTAAAACAAGTATATGTGTACAGAGGTTAGATCCAGGGAAGTTTTTGCTTAAGGGAACCTATGCTGTAAGCTCAGCCCTGGGTATGTGCTCTACTTGAACCTAACAAGAAAAAAAATATTTTATTCTTCTTGTTCTGCATTCTATATTACCCGTTCATTGCGCTTGTATTTTATTTCCTTTGCTTTTGTCATGAAAAACAGTTATAACTATGTAATTGAACCTAATGTTTTTTTCACTCTCTTTTTAGTGAAGAAAGGTCACTGCACTGTGAATGGAATGATAATGTATGACAAGGCCGTGTGGTCCCCTAAGCCTTGCATCACATGCATGTGTTCAAATGGAAAAGCCATTTGTGATGAAACAGTTTGCCCTCCGCTGACATGCCCTGTAAAAGTGACCCATGAGGGTGAATGTTGTCCAGTCTGCAGTGACATTGGTATGGAGTATCTTCACTTTATCTAAAACCAGGTGACCCTTCTTTCACCCTGTATGTAACAAACTGTACCAACATGGTGATCCTTACCTGTATGGGACAAATTTTACCAGTTCCAATTGTAATCATCTAATTATTTATATAACTGCTGGGACATACTTATGTGCAGTGGAAGCTCAAAATTTGTCAAATCCAATAATCAGGAAAAAGAAAAAGCTCAAATATTTGTCCAAAAATACAATATTCATCATAAAAATTCTATATTTGTCCGTCCCTCAGGAAGGATTAATGACGAATACAGAGGTTCCACTGTATATCATATGGATGATCATATGTAAAGCTTCTTTTAAACTATTGTTTGAATACTAAGTAACAATATCACACTCTGGGAGGAATATTAGAATAGGTTATCTTGTACCCTGAATAATGTTAACTGGACTAACATGACCTCTGATCTTCTTTACTATATTCTTTTTCTTTGTGTTTCTATGAATTTGGATCACCTTCATATCCAAGTTCTTAACAATTTCTCAGTTGACAACAGACTTGAATTTTCTGGTGATTCTCCAGAGCCAAGTGACCACAGTGATGAGATTTTAATCAGCTCACCAAAGACTCAAGAAGAAATGGATGAATTTCTTAGAAAGGAGGAAGAGGGACATCAAAAGGAAGAAGACAAAATAGAAGCAGATGAAAAGAGAAAAACAAAGAAGAAGCAGGAGCAAAAGCGTCAAAAGGAGGAGAAGAGAAAACAGGAACTTGAAGCAGAAGAGGCAGCAATTAAACTAGAAGAGGAAAGAAGAAAAGCAAATGAAGAGGAAGAGTTGAGAATAGAGGAGGAACAGAGAAAGAAAGAAGAAAAAAGGAAACAAGAAGAGGAGGATAAGCGGGAAGAAGAACTGAATCGACTGGCAAGAGAACGGAAGCAAAGAGAAAGAGAAGAGAGGGAGAGAGAGGAAGATGATGAAGATGATGAAGAGGATGAAGACGAAAATGAGATCTTGAGGGGAGATGTTTTCCGGATCCCATCAAGACGTTTACCTGGTCCACGGCAGACAGAAATCCATCATCCTCCTTTGCCACCTGGTTGTTTCATCTCAGAAGTTACAGTTAGCTGCTCTAATGCTAAACTTACAAGAGTGCCTCCAATATCAGATCCTGACCTAAAGAGCTTGGACTTACTAGGTAAGAGCAACATGTTATTTCCCTTATATTTTCTTACATCTCATTAGCAATTTACACTGAATCCAGTATTTGTTTTGTTAAACTTTACCAAATATTAGGTTTTAAGACATTTTCATCTAAGACTAAAAATAAATACTAGTGGAACATGAAAATTAAATTTGAGGTTTCTAAGAAAGAATAGTAAGTTCAGTTTGTGGTCAAAAATTATATGGAGTGTGTTGGATTATAAATGGGAATTTTCTTTACTTAAAATATCTACATCATATAAGCAATCAGATGGCGAAAGTGAAATAGTTTATTCCAGAACACATTGGACTTACAATCCCCCCACTTTATGTATATATTGTTGTCTACCCACCCCCTACATTTTATATGTTCTTTGAGTGATTTATCCGGTTAACAATAAAAAAAAAAACCTTTACAAAGTGTCATGGAAATGTAACTAAGGTATCAGTAATTCCACTTTTGTTCTGATGATGCCAAGCCTGATAAACGCTTACAAGTGACTGTCTTTTCTAGGGTCTAACTCAAACTAGCTCAATTCATGTGCTCTATGGCAAAGCCTCCATCCTTCTTTTTGTTGCAGTTGTTCAGAGGGTAGCTGCTAGGGATATACTACCAATAATTAAGCAAGTCCATTCTTGAACAATTTACCAAATAATTTTAAAAACTCTATCTTACATAGTTACATAGTAATTGAGGTTGAATAAAGACTTTTAGTCCATCAAGTTCAACCTTTTTAGATCCTTGTAGTGTATAGGTTTTTGTGGTTTCTATTTCCCCTTAATAAAAAAGTAACCTTAGACTGCACTGCGAAAAAGACCATACAGAAATAGTATACACTTTGAATTTTATATATCTTTTAAGGTATTTTAACATTATACTACAACCATGTATATGGTACTCCTGTGATTAGTTATTTAAAGTATTTTTGTAAATATCCACACTACTGCTAATGTCTTTCTATCCTACTTCTCAAATTGACTTTATATATTATCGTAATTAGCAGTTTTTCTTTTTGACCTGACACAAAACTGTGGCAATAGTTAAAATGCAAAAGTATGATATGTCCTTACAGCCTGCATACACTGAAAATAAAAAAGAATATTTTAAGAAGCACAAACTCAAAAGAATGAAATAGCAGAAACATATTGGTTATTGGTATAATATTATTGTCTTTCTTTAATTACAGGAAATTTCATCACTTCGATCCCACATGATGCATTCAATGGCTTGCCTAACCTGGAAATGATTAATTTTAGCAAAAACAAAATTCTATCTAGTGGAATAGACCCACAGGCATTTAAGGTAAATGACATCACAAGAGATCAAAGTTTGTTTCTTAAAGAAAATATTTGGTGCCCGATACCTAATCTGGTAATGCTTAGGAACAAAGAGGGCCTAACACTTTAAACATACTACTAACATTAATAATTGTTACAGATAATTAATTGAGGAACTTATCTGCAGTTATAATGTACTCTTTTCAAATCAGTGCAAACGAGATGACAATGTGTGTCAAATATGTGTACCTCTGTTCAAATGTTCTGCGTCTCAGAGTTGATCCCCATGACCATTGGAAGGTAACCAGCTGGGTATAATACCAATAAGATTGTGATGCAATACTTTAAGCTGCTCTGTTACATGAAGCAACATTGATAAAAAGTCTTGTTGAATGATCCTTAGATCTATTTACTGTGTTTGCTTAGTCAGTTGGTCATTCAAAAGGATAGTAATCATTCAAAACAGTTTGAATTTGAGTTCCATGCTACTAATATTAATTAATGGGGCTTAGGCCTATTAAATAGGGTTCTCTGGTGGTCCAATGTTTAGGATTTGGTGCTTTCACCTATGTAAGTTGGGTTTGATTCCAGTAAGGTAATCAAGAGGTCACAGCTATAACATAATTTTGATGGCAGCAGTTTGGGTCCGTGTAAAACCTCTCTTAGCCATAACTACATTAGAACCAGACTTACGAATAACTGGTGTCAAAACATAGCACCATATCCTTCCATGGTTAAAATTAATACAAATATTTCACAGAATGTCCCCACCACCTACGCCACCCTTCTCCCGGAGTAAGCTTATTTTGTGTAAATGTTTTCTACTGGGTCTCCTTTTATCTGATCTTGGTAAACTTTTAGTATGAGGTCATCAATATGCTAATGTTTATTCAACAATGTTAATTAATGGCACAGTTACTCTAATCCAGTCTCATACAGAAAACAATCTCTTTTGCATAACTAATAAATGGTTACATGCATTTTAATTACGTTTTCAAGTAGACAAAACAATATACTATATTATAATACGATCTAAAAAACTATATTCAGTATAAAGGCATTTTTTTTATTACCTACAAAATATTTGTTTTAAAGCTTAAAATGGCCTTAAATCAATTGTGTTCACTGAAAATTGCAGTATGGTTGCTCTATTAAACAATTGTGCATGTGTCAGTGTGAAACCTGTGAAATTAACTATTTGTATTACTAATATAGTTGTCGTAGTGCAAGTTGTTGTCCCATTGCGGCCCGTAGGGTAGGGGGTCGCAAAAATACGACTTTAACAGCCGAACCACCAAACTGGAAAAACATGCAAAAACACAAATATGCCTCCAGTTAATTTGAGGAATATTTTGCCTTTTTTCATGATTGTAAATTGCAGAAGCAAGAAAAAAAAATGGCTGCCGAAAAAACGTAAACAATACAAAAATGAGGCTGAATTACGTAAATACGAGCCCTAAGCACTAAGACCTATTGGAAAGCAGTAACATTTAATACAAGCCAGTAACAATGAATCCAAGGCAGTAACACTTAACCCAATGCAGTAGGCCCCTAAACTACACAGGTATATAAAGTACATGGGGAGAGGCTCGCAATGAGCGCCAAAGGCTCTCATTGTGGGGGTCGCAATGATCGCCGAAGGGGATCATTGCAAAGCAGGAAAGGTGCGGCTTGGCAAAAACGGCAATGAGCAGTAAAGTCGCTCATTGCGGGGCCTGTAAAACATACGAGGGAAGAGGCTCGCAATGAGCTCCGAAAGTACTCAGATGGGCCATATCCTCGCATTTTGTGGCAAACAGCATTGCCAGGCTTCAAATTTTATTGCCGTCATTTTTGATGGGCAAGTCGCAAGTCATAAATAGTTTTTCAGGTGCTTAACATCAACTTGAAATTATAAAAAGAAAAAATGTAAAACTTTATTTGCACTCAAATAATGGCCCTTTTAAAATAAAGTTCCTATTGGCAATAAGCGAGTCTACTGCTGGCCATCATGCTTTGGTTATTCAGTAGGGAAGAGTATAATGAGAAAGAAGAAATTGTGATTGTAAACAACCACGATACATAGAAAAGAAAAGAACCCTGTGATCCTCAGGGGATTCCTCCTATCTGGAAGGCTCAATCTAAGTTGGTTAATATGCCATACTATAAGATAGGAAGCAAACCGTAAGCCTCATACTCTCCCAATGAAAAAACTCATATAGGCCAACCAACAGGAAGCATGTGTTAGTTGCACTTAGGATGATCATCATACACATTAAATGAATAGCGTTAATTTTTTATATGGGAATTGAAGATTTATGCACTTGGAGTTTTGTTTTTCATTCATTTTTATTCACAATTTTCTTTGTACAAAATTACTAAAGATTATTTTGCAAATGTAAAAATAATTATTTTGATCTATAGTTTACATTCTTGAAACTTCAGGACTGTGGATGTGTGTGTTATTCTCTACCCTCTCCTTTTCATTTCTGTTCCCTTTCCCCTATTACTTATGAAAAAAAGTGAAAATTATACAGTAACAAAGTGCATTTCACTTGGCAAGAAGACACTGTAGCGAGATTTGTAGTGTGGTGTTTTGCATTTCTCAGTGCATGAGAAATGAATCTGCCATAGAGATTTCCTGTACAATATAAACAATGCTAAATCCATTAGTCTGAAGAGTGCTCATGTAATTTAATATTTGGATGTGTGAGACATGTAAACCACTGAATATTATTCTGCTTTGCCTCAAAGTCACTGAAGAATTTGAAACGTCTGTACTTGGATGGGAACGTCCTGGTCAAGGTCCCACCTGAATTACCATCTACTCTGGAGGAACTGAAATTAAATGAAAATAAAATTGACAGCCTCGAGAAAGACAGCTTACAAGGTAAAATGAGAAATTTGATCATTATATCTCTTTACAAAGTTATTACTTTCGTCTGGATTCATGAAGTAGAATTAAATAAAGAAATTAATAATTGGTATAGTACAATAGTTTGCTTCGACCGCTACTTTGAACAAAAGTCATCCCGTCATTTAGAGGTGCATTCCCGAGTTTGGGTTGTCCTGCCCATTCCACTTTAGAAACTCCATGAAGTACTTTACTGGCGACCCTTGACATTTGTGGAGGCTCTGTTACAGGGGTCCCCATGAATGCCAAAAAAATGTGAATACTACAAATATGGGCAAATTGTGACTTTACCCGTCTGACGTGCAAGGTGGTGAGGGGTCGGGTGGAACTCAGCCAGCAAAAAAAAAAGGCTGCATTCAAGAAAAGCAACTATATCTCTCCAGAAATGTAAACACACTCTAGCACACACAGTTTCCACCACTGCACCATGCATTCCCACAGGGCCCAACAGTGACATCAAAATTATTTTGTCCTATAATTGAAAATGTAGGGCCCTATTCTATTGGCCAATTTGTACATGTATACACACTTAAAACTGCTCTTAAAAATGTCACATATTCTATTAGCTATCTATAATCCGATTACGAGTTCCCCGCCCACAATCACTACGAACCAGCCAAAGCCTCAAAACTAGCCTTAGAACTCCATTGGTTTTAGCACAGCTCGAATATTACTAATATTATTAAGTGCTAAGTGATTAAAGTTACACAAAATCATTATTCTATTAGACCCGGAGCGCTAGATCGCAAATAAAGTCTGACCCACAACTAAAAAAAGTATCAAGTTTCTGTCAAAAATATTACGAGTACTTATTGGGACTTGCAAGGGCTTTTTCAAACACCTATTAGAGCTGTAACAGCAATTAAACACACTAAACTGTACTATAAAAGCATGGGAAGGCATGGAAACACATTAGAATCAATTCTACAACAGTCTCAAACCCATAAATATACATTTAAAAATACAAATATTATTAAGTTATTTCTGAGTAATATCTATCCCAGGACTCAAGGGGTTAATACATATCATGAACCCCACATGGACTAAAACAGATGATCTTATGCATTGCTTAAATATTGTGAGATCATATGATCACGCCCCCTGAAATCCTACCTAAAAAGTCAGGGTTTACAAGTTCAGCCTCGAGGTCGGAATTTGTGAGCTGGAGTCAATAGAATGCATCTAAACAGTTATACAGGGCCTTGCAAAAGTATTCATCCCCCTTGACTTTTTACCTATTTTGTTACATTACAGCCTTAAATAAAAATTTTGTTAATCTGAATTTTATGTGACGGATTAGAACACAATAGTCTAAGTTGGTGAAGTGAAATGAGAAAAATATATACATAAAACTATTTTTTAGAAATAGAAAACAGAAAATTGGCATGTGCGTGTGTATTCACCCCCTTTGTTATGAAGCCCATAAAAAGCTCTGGTGCAAACAATTACCTTCAGAGGTCACATAATTAGTTAAATGATGACCACCTGTGTGCAATCTAAGTGTCACATGATTTGTCATTACATATACACACCTTTTTTGAAAGGCCCCAGAGGCTGCAACACCTAAGCAAGAGGCACCACTAACCAAACACTGCCATGAAGACCAAGGAACTCTCCAAACAAGTAAGGAACAATGTTGTTGAGAAGTACAAGTCAGGGTTAGGTTATAAAAACATATCTAAATCTTTGATGATCCCCAGGAGCACCATCAAATCTATCATAACCAAATGGAAAGAACATGGCACAACAGCAAACCTGCCAAGAGACGGCCGCCCACCAAAACTCACGGACTGGGCAAGGAGGGCATTAATCAGAGAGGCAGCACAGAGACCTAAGGTAACCCTGGAGGAGCTGCAGAGTTCCACAGCAGAGACTGGAGTATCTGTACATAGGACAACAATAAGCCGTACGCTCCATAGAGTTGGGCTTTATGGCAGAGTGGCCAGAAGAAAGCCATTACTTTCAGCAAAAAACAAAATGGCACGTTTTTGAGTTTGCGAAAAGACATGTGGGAGACTCCCAAATGTATGGAGGAAGGTGCTCTGGTCTGATGAGACGAAAATGTAACTTTTCGGCTATCAAAGAAAACGCTATGTCTGGCGCAAACCCAACACATCACATCACCCAAAGAACACCATCCCCACAGCAAAACATGGTGGTACCAGCATCATGCTGTGGGATGTTTTTCAGCAGCCAGGACTGGGAAACTGGTCAGAGTTGAGGGAAAGATAGATGGTGCAAAATACAGGGATATTCTTGAGCAACACCTGTACCACTCTGTGCGTGATTTGAGGCTAGGACGGAGGTTCACCTTCCAGTAGGACAATGACCCCAAACACACTGCTAAAGCAACACTTGAGTGGTTTAAGGGGAAACATGTAAATGTGTTGGAATGGCCTAGTCAAAGCCCAGACCTCAATCCAATAGGAAATCTGTGGTCAGACTTAAAGATTGCTGTTCACAAGTGCAAACCATCCAATTTGAAGGAGCTGGAGCAGTTTTGCAAGGAGAAATGGGCAAAAATCCCAGTGGTAAGATGTGGCAAGCTCATAGAGACTTATCCAAAGTGAGTTGGAGCTGTGATTGCTGCAAAAGGTGGCTCTACAAAGTATTGACTTTAGGATGGTGAATAGATATGCACATTGACTTTTTCTGATATTTTGTCCTATTTGTTTGCTTCACAATAAAAAAAAAACATCTTTAAAGTTGTTGACATGTTCTGTAAATTAAATTATGCAAATCACCAAACAATCCGTGTTAATTCTTGGTTATGAGGCAACAAAACACAAAAATGGCCAAGGGGGTGAATACTTTTGCAAGGCACTGTATAAAAAATAAAACACCAGGAGCCAAATGTATGAGTTTGAGGCATTCAAGCTAATTAAGCAGCAAAAAGGTCATACGACTAAATCCAAGGTTTCAAGTTTTGTGGGATTAATATGATTTATATGGACTTAGAAAAGTATAAGCAAGTTTATCACGAGGAGCAGCACAAGTCCTAAGATTTCTTCTGGGAAAGACCATGTCATCTAGCAGAAACCAACCAAAATAAAGATATGTTCATTACATTTCCTAGGTGGAAACTGATGACATCAGAAATGATAGGTCTTCATAGCAAGCCAATGAGATCATACAGAGATCAATCAGAGCACAAAATGCTGCCAAACGTAGCATTGATAGCTATGAGCTATATAATGGAATTACTCATAGAGTTAGACCATACATACATCTTAACTATTAATCAGGATTCATTTAAGGAGAGGTTAATGTGAAAAGGGGCAGTGTAGCTTAGAAAACTTCAAATATCTGTGGAGTATGTAAGCAACTAACATGATCAGCTGTGTAAACTATGAACATGAATATTTTTAGAATTTTTTTTTAATTTTTGAAGAGTCTGTTAATGTATAGAAGGTACCTTTCTGTCTGGTTTCAACCTTTCCTCATAGCTTTGAGCCTGAGGGAACCTGGTTATCTTATTGGAACTCAGAGGGAAAGGATATTTCTTACATAACTGAAGCTTTTAAAACATGACGCCAAACTGTTCCCCTCCACATGCTCAGTAGTTGAAAGGAAAACTATCCTGCAAAAAGTAAACACCCTTCTCAAATACATGACCTTCCCCAAAACGATATGGATGCCTCCAAGATCCTAAAAACCAATAAGCTTTATGACATTTTTCCTGCTATTAGTGATACTTAAAAGTTTACAGATATTTATGTTTTCATTGTACAGTAGTCATCTAAATCCTCTTCGGGGTCACTACCCAGTTTTGTTGAAGGGGGTTGTGTACCTCAATGAAGCTGTGAGCTATACCATGCAGGGTCATCCAAGATAAGCAGGTCATAGCAGAGAAGTCAGACACATCATGGTCCACTGGAGAAGGAACTGGCAACCCACTCCAGTATCTTTGCCAAGAAAACCTTATGGATAAGAATAACCAACATAGATTTACCTGGTGGGCTGCAATCCATAGGATCACAAGTTGGACACGACTGAACAACTAAAAAACAAACATCTTACATACATATATTATTGTCAATAATGCTGTGTTTTTTTGTCTGTGCATCTCCATTACATCCTGGTTGTCCAGGAGCGGACATCACAGTACTAAAGACATCATAATCTTGGTCAGGTTCCCACACAATAATGGAAACCCCACCAATTACTGTATGGGTTTAAATGGCCAGAGACCTACTGGAATATTCATCATCATAAATTCCTAAAATGTTCAGGCTTTTTCTAATTTAAATTTGAAGTAACTCACAGACCATAACTATGAAATCACCATGACTATAATATCCACCTGAGGCTACAATATAGAAATAATAAGGTGGACCATTCTGTTTTAACACAAATATGTCAGACCCTCATGCATTGCTAAGCTCAGTAGATGTGACCATGCCAAGAGTTTGGTTCTGTGTGTGATGCTACTTTACTCCAATTTTCAGACCTGACAAACCTTGTAACCCTGGAACTGGAAGGGAACCAGCTCAGCGAAGCTAATGTTAGTCCTTTAGCCTTCAAACCACTTCAACGTCTGTCTTACATGCGACTAGGCCGGAATAAATTCAGAACCATTCCTCAGGGGCTACCAAGATCTATCGAGGTAAACACTGTGTATTCTATCCCTAATATGAGATTAGTAGTACCTCAGCAACCTTGGGTCAACAACTCTTTTAAAAGTTATAGCACAGGCATCATCATTGTTTAACATAGTTTAATGTACACTGTAATATAAGTCTATTAGGTTTTAGAACTCAATTAAAATGACATAATTTCAGCCTTTGGTCCATGCGTTTTTCCTGGAAGTAGAAAGCAAAAGGAGTCTGATTTTAGGTTGTCCTGTAAAGGGAACATTTTCTCAAAAGCATATTAAAGGTACATAGAAGTTTAATGAATTGTGAATGCATCTGATGGTGAATCAGTAGTTTATGCAAACATTTTTTTGCATGAAAAAATCCCCCAAAAAACATTAATAAACTTACCCTAAAGTTTACAAAGTGTGTTCAGCTTTCAGGCAGTTGATTCTGAGATGAAAATTGAAGCTAAATTAGCACACAATTCCTAATTAGTTCTGGCCAATCAGAGATAGCTACAACAATGTATCTGATGATATGCTCAGTGCAGCACCTGAGGTCTGCCCTTTTGTGTGAATCTTTTTTAGATACTAAAAAGCTGATTGGCTAGGACACAAATTTGCATCGCTGATTGGGTAGGATGCACTGCCTACGTAGGTGTCTTGGGGGTGTAGCTGACACAAGAAACTTTAAATGTACTTTAATTTACAAATATACAGAACTCCACAATGAAATGATTTGATATGAGACACCCAATCAGACAAACTTAAAACACATGATGTCCCACAAACTTCCATATACCTTTAATATTTAGATTTTTGTAGGAGAATGTGCTCCCCAAAATAAACTGATTTTGTATAATACAAATATTTGAATGTTTTGTTTCATGAAAATTCATAAAGTAATAGACTCATCTAAGTGAGACCTTGCATATGTTTAAAATTCAATATTAAGCATATAAATTGTATATTTTGATTGAATATTGTTTTTACAAATATATATGAACAGTTTATTCAAATAAACTCTCACTGTGACTACCTACTGAACTAGGCTCCTGTTAACCCACTACATTGATACAAATGTTGTTGATGTTCTTTTGTTATTTCAGGAGCTCTATCTTGAGAACAATGAGATTGAAGAGATTTCAGAGAACTTCTTTAATCACACCGTCAATCTGAACACTGTTGTATTAAGGCACAATAAGATTGAGGAGACTAGAATAGCGCCTTTGGCTTGGATCCTGCATGAGTAAGTGCCTTGCAGATGTGAGTAGTTGGCATCTTCACTGTGTACTGCAATGTTACCCAAAAGTAAACAGGCTCTATTTTAGAAGTCTATACACCTTATAAAGCCAGGCTCTCCTACAGCAGCTTGCTCTGTCCTTCTTTCCCAAAGACATATAATGCTAACCACAAATATTCTTGAAAAAATAACTTGATGCCCCTACAGGCTCTATACATATAAGCTGCTAAGTACAGTGGTAAAAGGGACGAAAAAAAAGTATTGAGAAGGAACTGAGAAGCTCTGCTCTCAAGACAGCTTAAAACTGTAGAGGGTGCTAGGAACAAAATGGAGAGATTTGCCTGATGGAAGCCTGCTCAGCTGGCAGAAACCTCAGAACTCAGGTATATACTGTGTCTTATAATAGAGCTTAATTAATGAATGTAAAAGAGCCATTTACCACTTCATGGTGTGAAAGAGCACACAATTTTATGATAAAATGATCTATTTTCTTCATTACACTAATGCCAGATAAAAAAAATCTAAAGTTTTAAGCCTCTGGCTGTTGCATGAGATTTTCCCTGGACTCAGGACTGCACTGACCAGTTAATCCATAGCTGTCCTGTTTAGGTGAGTCCAGCATTCCATGTCCACACAGACAGATTTTTTTTTTTTTGATCTGTACATGGACAGCGACGGAGCAGATCACTGGTGTGCACTGTACAAGTTTCTGCTCTCTTGACTCTCTCAAAATTACAATGACATGGGACACACACACCTGCAATCTTATTGGCTGCAGTAATGCAAAAGCAAGTGGGATGTCTAATACACATGAAAACACAGATTTTATTTAAAAAAATCTAAAAACTTTTAGGAGATCTTTACGGTTATGTGACTCAAGATATGCTGAATTGTGTGGCCCTTTAATGTGTGTGGGTGTACTATAGTCTGAGATTGTATGTCAAGCTTTTACTATCCAGTGCAATTTATGGGGTCATGCATGGGCGAAGTTCTGCAGACAGGAGTGGGATTTGGTAATGATGTGCCAAGAGAGAAGTACATCTTGGACAGGCTCCTTCCTGCTGCCTAGAATTGCCAACATCCTACTTCAGTCTCAATACAGGTTTACAATCTCTCAGCCTGGATGCACAAAAAACAGTAAAGACTGCATGTTATCAACATTGATAAATATATCACCAATTTCCTCTACAAAAGCCACCATTATGGGCAATAGGAATTGTTTTGTGGGGAAACTGGTAATAAATGCTTCAAACACAACATTTAAAAAAATGTCATTCCAAACCAGTCATTACAACCTAAGATTGCCAGCCTCTTTTGGATTACCAAACAGTCGAGGATTGGATGAAGGACTGAGTGACTAATGTTTTTAAAATAGTGTTTTTAAGAAAAAGAAAATGTTTTAAACAAATGTAACCGTTTTGTATCTTAGTATTTTTCAACTGCAGGTCAAAGGGAAATCTTAAAAGCAAGTCAGAAGGGTCAAGACAGGGAATTCTGTCAGGTTTATTATCGTCAGATCTCTACTGGCTCCATGAGAATTACTGAATTAGTTACTATGATGACTCGCTTTCTTTCTGTCCAAACATAATGCTCCTTACTACATATTAGAAAAATGTATTAGTATGTATTTCCACATCTCTCCAACTCATATCTCTAGTTTTTCTTCCCTAGATTTTCATTTTTGTTTCTAAAGCTTTATCATATAAAGTCAGAACCTGCACTTTCTCTCTCTCTCTCTCCGAAGGAACACTGAAGTCTCTATCATACATTTAAAAGAGCATGTTTTAAACAACAAAACTGTTTTTCCTTGTTTGTCAGCTGGAATAAGTTGATTAAAAGGTAACATGTGAGTTCTCCATATACACCATAATTTGATTAGGTGCTCATTAGGTTACAAGTCAAAGGGAAGATCCCACATCTCTTAATTGCTAAAAACAGTATTAATCCAACTCAACTGGCGAGCGGGCTCAACTATTCATTAGGCAATATGTACCCAGTATCCAATCCTTCTATTGCATTGCTTTGTCAGACACTCAGAACAATCACAATGCATAATTCCCTACAATCACCATCAGAAGCAGGTGTTGTATTTATATTTTTAAAAAAAGCATGTTGTTGTTGTATAGTCATTCAGTTGTGTCCGACTCTCTGTGACCTCAGCACACCAGGCACATTTGTGATCCACTGCCCCTTTGAGCTCCCTCAAGCTCATGTTCATTGCGCCCATGAACATATGTATCCATCACCACCACTGCCTCCCACTTCTTTGTGTGCCCTCAATCTTTCTCACCATCAGAGTCTTCAGTAGGGAATCCTGTCTTCTCATGATATGGACAAAATATTTGAGCCTTAGCCTCATGATCAAATTTTCCAGTGAACAGTTTGGCTTCATTTCCTGTAGTATTGATTTATTGGATCTTCTTGCAGTCCAAATAACTCTCCAGTTTTCTCCAACACCACAATTCAAAGACATCAATTCTATGGCGCGCAGACTTCTTTTTGGTCCGGCTCTCACATCCGTGTGTTAGTGTTACTAGCTTGTCCAGACTTGATATAGCTTTCCACCCCAGAAGCAAATATCTTCATTTCGTGGCTGCCATCACCCTCTGATGAGATATTGTATCCCAGGAAAATAAAATCTGTTACTGCCTCAACTTCTTCCCCAAACATAGCCAGGAACGGAGATCAAATACATTCTATCTTTTTGACTACATTTGAAATTACTTTAATTTTATTCCCATGTTATCCACATATTGTATTTAATAATCACATATATAGTTGTGAGCAGGCAGGTTGTTGCTAACGCTTTCGGGCTCGCGTAGCAAGCCTGCGGCCCTTGCTTCACGAGGGCCGCAGTTGCTGGCACGGAGCGCCAAAGGCGAGAGAAAAAATGGCCGCCGAAAAAAAATGAAAACGAGGCAACAGCACTCTAAAGACGCAAAACACCACCAAACACCTACAGAGAAAAACATTAGAAACACAACAAATACACACAACAAACACAAAAAAAAGCTTAACCACAGCAAGGGGGGGCACCCAGGACCTCTGCAAGTGAAGTTACACCTCGATTTAAGTCCAAATTTCGGAGTTCAGACACCCGAAAATCACCTAAGCGAGAGAAAAATGGCCGCCGAACAAAACGAAAACAAGGCTAAAGGACCCTAAACACGCAAAACACCACCAAACACCTATGGATTTTCTGAAAAAGTCGGACTACATCCGAAAACAAGGACGCAAAATCAGCCGCATATCACACATTAGGCGACATTTTAGAACACTAATTTATACAATCAGGAAGTTCACAGCTACCCCAATGGATTTGCCTCGCGCACGCACACTACACACTGCACACATTCATGACGCTTACACAGCAGCTCCACAGCATTGATGCTGCAGCAACATGAAAACAGATTGCCAGCTATTCAACACAATGCTTCCTGCACATATTACTTCACAATAGGTAAAGTATATTAATTTCTTATTTTATTAATTATTCATTACCATACCAAAAAAAAAACACCAACGCTGCTCATACAAACAACCAAGAGCCTCGCAATGAGTGCAAGTCGCTACTATAATAATAACAATTATTATTATTATTATTATTATAATAATTGATATGTTTATTTATGTGTCTATCAAAAAAACTCTTTGAAATCCTACCCTGGCTTAAGAACCAACAACATGAAGCACTAATTAAGCATTTGTGAGGTCCTTTGTATGTTATTAAAGATACAGTTAAACACACAGACATTCTACAATGACTGAACTTTGAGAGGCTGAACATATATTAATGTTTCTCTAATAACATACTGATGCACATACCTGGTTATATGAACAAAATAAGTTGTATTATTTTAATTCAACTTCATTCATTCATACTCGTTTTCAAAAAAAAATTTTTCTGTGTTAAGGAATCTGGAATCAATAGATCTTTCCTACAACAAGCTTTATCACGTTCCATCGTACTTGCCCAAGTCCTTGCTGCACCTTGTGCTGGTAGGGAATGAAATTGAGAGGATTCCAGGTTACGTGTTTGCACACCTGACACCCGGGCTGGAATATCTCTACCTTTCTTTCAACAAACTTGAAAATGATGGAATTGACCCAATATCGTTCCATGGGGCATATCACTCACTGAGAGAAATATTTCTGGATTACAATGAATTGAAGAGTGTGCCAGTTGGAATGGAAGATATGAAAGATCTACATATTTTAAGACTCAACAACAATAAAATCAGGTAGGTAGCACATTTCAGGTGAGTTGTAAAGCTTGTGTTGTATATTAATAACTAATGTTAGATATTTTTGAAAGCTAAATTCAGTTTTAACAAAAATACTTACTGTATTCTATTCTCAAACTGACTTTTTTTTTAGACTTTTCTGCTCTTCCATACTTGCCATTCACTTAGGGCTCTATTCTATTGGCCAATTCGTACATTTACCGTATATACTCGAGTATAAGCCGATCCGAGTATAAGCCGAGGCACCTATTTTACCACAAAATACTAGAAAAAATGAGTGACTCGAGTATAAGCCGAGGGTGGGAAATGTGCTACCCGCTGTGTCCCTCTTGTGCCCTCTTGTGCCCCCTCCTCATCCTCAACCTCCCTCCTCATCCTCATCCTCCCTCCTCATCCTCATCCTCCCTCCTCATCCTCATCCTCATCCTCCCTCCTCATCCTCATCCTCCCTCCTCATCCTCCCTCCTCATTCTCAACCTCCCTCCTCATCCTCAACCTCCCTCCTCATCCTCCCTCCTCAACATCCCTCCTCATCCTCAATCCCCCCATCCTCAACCCCCTCCTCATCCTCAACCTCCCTCCTCATCCTCCGTCCTCATCCTCAACCTCCCTCCTCATCCTCCCTCCTCAACCCCCCTCCTCATCCTCAACCTCCCTCCTCATCCTAAACCCCCCTCCTCACTTTACCCCTCTAAATACCTCCCCCTCTCCCTTTCCCCTCACTTACCTTCATCTGCAGCTTCTCCTCCGGCCTCCGCTCCTTCCTGTGTCGGCACCCGGTATATGCTAATGAAGTGACGTCACATGTGCACCACGTCATTAGCATATACCGAGTGCCGATGCATGAAGGAGCGGAGGCCGGAGGAGAAGCTACACATGAAGGTAAGTGAGGGGAAAGGGAGAGGGGGAGGTATTTAGAGGGGTAAAGTGAGGAGGGTGGTTTAGAATGAGATGAGGGGGTTGAGGATGAGGAGGGAGAAGGAAAAGAGACACGGGGGTTAGAGAGACACGGGGGGTTAGAGAGACACGGGGGGTTAGAGAGACACGAGGGGGTTAGAGAGACACGAGGGGGTTAGAGAGACACGAGGGGGTTAGAGAGACACGAGGGGGTTAGAGAGACACGGGGGGGGTTAGAGAGACACGGGGGGGGGGGGGGGTGTAGAGAGACTCGAGTATAAGCCGAGGGGGCCCTTTTTAGCCTTAAAAAAAGGGCTGAAAAACTCGGCTTATACTCGAGTATATACGGTGTCCGATTAGGAGTTCCCCGCCCACAATCACTATGAACCAGCCAAAGACGCAAAACCAGCCTTAGCACTCCATTGGTTTTAGCACAGCTCCAATATTATGAGTGCTATGTGATTAAAGTTACACAAAATCGATATTCTATGAGACCCATAGCGCTGGATCGCAAATAAGGTCTGACACGAAACTGAAAAAAGGATCACGTTTCTGTTAAAAATATTCTGAGTACTAAATAGGACTTGCAAGGGATTTTTAAAACACTTACTAGAGCAATTACACACAAAATACTGTACTACAAAAGTATGGGAAAGCATGGAAAGACATTAGAATTAATTGCACAACAGTCTCAAACCTACAAATATGCAATTACAATTTTACTTTTAACTGTTATTTCTGAGTAATATCAATCCCAGGACTCACACGGTTAATACATATCATGAAATCCACATGGACTAGAACAGATGCTCTAATGCATTTTATAGATTGCAAATATTAGTTATTGGCGCTAATTAATTCCTAGCCTCCAATTGCAGATTACGTGTAACTTCCATGTTTTACTAACGTTCTGATGACGGTCAAATTTACTATTGGCTTTTTACTAAGAAGTAAATTACGGCTTGCTTAAATATTTTCAGATTATATGATCACGCCCCCTGAAATCTTACTTAAAAAGGCTGGGTTTACGAGTTTAGATCTGAAGTTGGAATTTACGAGCTGGAGTCTATAGAATACCTCTAAACATTTAGAGAAAAAAACATCTGCAGCCAAAATTACAGGTTAGAGGCATATGCAGGCTTCTAATAGAATAGGGCTCTTAGTAATTTTCAGAAGAGGTGGAAAAGTAATTGATATAAAATTCATAATTCATTGAGGCCAATCTGAAGCAGCATTATAGTATGGGGATTCCATCTCTGCAGCAAGGCATCATGGGATTTGTAGTAATTTGTTCCCACCACACACGTCTCTCTCCTTCCTTGAATTATGCAACTTATACATTTCACTAATTGCCGTTCTCTCAGACTGTAATTTTCCAAAAGTGGTGGTAAAGTCATTGACAACTCCATCACTTTTATTTCATAAAACTAGAATTTCTGTTAAAACAGTATTATGTAAATTCAGAATTTTACTCCATTTTTAAAGGTATATGGAAGTTTCCGGGATTATGAGTCCATTTGATAGAGGAGGATAAGTAGTGTATGCAATTTCTTTTTTGCATGAAAAGAATCCCCAAATAAACATTAATAAACCCTAAAGTTTGCAAATGTCTGGCTGTTGATTTCGGTGTGATCAATCAGAGGCAGCTACAAAATTGTAGCAATGTCTGGGGATTCAGTCTCTGCAGCAAAGCATCAGGGGATGTGTAATCTTTTTTCCCATGACAAGGAATCAGCTCTAACAGTGCTGCTCTGGATTTCTATACTGTGCTCCGATTGGTTGCAAGGATAGTATATAGTTAAAAAATTTACTTGACTGCGGTGTTTCTATTGGTACGTACCAGGTGAATATTTAGGCAGCTCTGGGGGTGTGGAAAACAATTTTTTTTTTTTTTAAATAAAATAATTCTGTATCTGTATAGAAAGAATCAATGTAATGTGTGTGTCTTATATAAGCAAGATGTGTTAGATTACAAAAAGGTAAAACAAGGAACTTCCATATACCTTTAAGTGTCACATTTGTTAGGATTAATAAACAATTACATGGGAAATACAATCAAGATTTTGGTCATTTAGAAATATGTTTTAAAATATACTTTTCTTCTGTATGCAGGTCAGTAACGCCAAACTGCATCTGCAGTGCTGATGATGATGATGATGGCAATTCAAACCTAGAGTATCTCCATCTTGAGAACAACTACATCAACACAAGAGAGATATCTCCCTATGCATTTTCATGCATAAGTTCATACTCCAGCATTATCCTTAAACCCCAGAAGATTAAATAAGGGAACACATCTAAAACTATCATGTAAAATTACCCATTTTGAGGAAACCAAAGATGCAAGGATTATTCAACAAAATGGGTGGAAAAGGAAAAAACGACATAACTGCCTCCATCTGTGATGTTCAAAATACAAATATTTTACCAACATTGCAGTTTTATTGTGGCATTTATTATGTTTTAAGTGGAACATATTTCCCACAGTTTGGAAGAATAACTCTCAATCATTTCATGGGCAATATCTCTTTCCTGGACTTATTTGTACATTCCTAACCTACTATGTCAATGATGATAGAACGGCTACTGTGGAATAGTAAAGAATTGAAATTTGATATGGGCCAATAGTTAAAAACAACTATAACGTGTATAAAAAGTGCGTGTTCAAGATTTCTGTGCTTATTTGCAAAATGCAAGAATTGCTGTAACAAAACCACTATTCCAATGAAATAAGCAGTTTATATTGGTTTATGATTTATTGCACCATTTCATACTTACTGGCTTTCTGCTGAATGTATCTTGTGTGGCAAGCTATAAACAAAAATGAGGTATCTTTATTTAAATTTAGCCTCCACACATTCTGTATTCCTAATTATTTTATACTTATAAAAAACTGCATTTCATTTTCCAAGAGTCTACTTTTTTCTCAGATGGAAAAATATGTTGTTATTTCTCCAGAAGACTGGGAATTTATGAGAGAAATATTTAAAGGATTTAACATTAAAGGTATATTGAAGTTTCCCAGATTATGAAAGCATCTGATAGAGCAGATCAGTACTGCGTGCAAACATTTTTTTTGCATGAAAAAATCCCAAAATAAACGTTAAGAAACTTAGCCTAGGGTTTCCATTTTTCAGTTTTCTAGCAGTTGGTTTTGATTAAGAATGCATCTAAAAATCCTTGCAAATTAGCATGAAATTCATAATTTGTGGTGGCTTTTCAGAGGCAGCTACAACATTGTAGCAATGTATGGGGATTCAGTCTCTGCAGGAAAGCATCATGGGATTTGTAGTCTTTTGTTCCCACCAAACACATTTCTCTCCTCCCTTGAATGATCTGCTCTGGATCTCTGCATTGTGCTGCTACTGGCTGGATGGTTAGTATAGGGTAAAAAAAAAAAAAGTACTTCAATGTAGTGTTTTTATTGGTTAGTACAGGGTGCCTATGTTGGCACCGCTAGGGTTATGGAAACCATTTTTTTTTTTTTTTTTATAAAATAAATCTGCATATGTATAGAATGACTCAATGTAATGTGTGTTTCTGACATAAGCTGTATGTGTTAGATTAAAAAAAGTTACAAACAGGGAAACCTCCATATACCTTTAAAATAAATTAATGTTTGCATTAGGGGCCAAGAAAAGAAAGAAAAAGGCATTATATAAGTCACATGATGTGCAGGTAGGCTTGTCCATCATGACAGTATGCAAAGATGAGTTTATTTGTATTAACAAAACTATAATACGAATGGTCTTGGAACGCCATTGCTTCCTGCTCCTAAGGTGCTATGCAAAGAGGGTGTCTCACAGGATTTATTTGCAGTATTAGCATAGTTGCAAATGTAATATATGCCTGTCATGATACTTAACATTTGACTTATAATATAACATATTGTATCACATATATAGTTGTCGTAATTGCGAGTAATGCTCAGGAATGTTATGGGCCTCGCACAGCCTGCAGGCCTGCAGAACTTTGAAGGAGGGCTTCAATGAGCGCCACAGGCGCTCATCGCGGGAGGTGCAGGACTTTGAACAGAGGCTGCAATGAGCGTCGAAGGGCATTGAACGGGGATTCAACTGCGGGCCTCGCAAACCGAGGCCCGCAGTTGCAGGGCTGCACTAAATTCCAAATTAAACGGCTGAACCACTGAACTAGAAAGCAAAATATGCCTCAAATTCACTTACACACTCACACACAGCACAGTGGGAGAGTCACGGAGTCTGTGAGTGAGGTTGCAAGTTCATTTGAGGCATATTTTGCCTTTTTTCACGATAGAAAACTGGCTAAGCGAGGGAAAAAAAGGTGGACGAAAAAACGTAAAAGGATGTAAACGAGGCCGAAGGCAGTAACACTTAACCCAAGCCACTAACATTTAACCAAAGGCAGTAACATTTAACCCAAGTCAGTAACATTCACCATTAGGCCCCTAAAGTACACGAGAGGGAGAGGCACGCCATGAACGCCAAAGGTGATCATTGCAAAGCACCAAAATTGCAGGTTGGACGACGCCTGCAATGAGCTCCAAAGCCCGTAAAGTAGACGGAAGGAGAGGCTCATGATGAGCCCGAAGGTGCTCAGAGGGGGCAGAGCCTCGCATTGTGTGGCAAACAATATTAGTACATGGGGGGAGAGGATGGAGAGGCTAGCAATGAGCCACAAAAGTGAACATTGCAAAGAAGGAAATTTGCGGCTTTCCAAAACCGGCAGGGTGCTCACATTGTGTGGCAAATAGCAGTGCCAGGCTTTAAATTTTAATGCCGTCATTTTTGACGGGCAATTAGCTAGTAATATCTACAGTGCATTGCAAAAGTATTCACCCCCCTTGACTTTTTACCTATTTTATTACATTACAGCCTTAAGTTCAATTTTTGTTATCTGAATTTTTGTGATGGATCAGAACACAATAGTCTAAGTTGGTGAAGTGAAATGAGAAAAATATATACATAAAACTATTTTTTAGAAATAGAAAACAGAAAATTGGCATGTGCGTATGTATTCACCCCATTGTTACCTTTGTTATGAAGACCATAAAAAGCTATGGTGCAACCAATTACCTTCAGACGTTACATAATTAGTGGAATGATGTCCACCTGTGTGCAATCTAAGTGTCACATGATCTGTACTAACATATACAGACCTTTTTTGAAAGGCCCCAGAGGCTGCAACACCTAAGCAAGAGGCACCACTAACCAAACATTGCCATGAAGACCAAGGAACTCTCCAAACAAGTAAGGGACAATGTTGTTGAGAAGTAAATCAGGGTAGGTTATAAAGAAATATACAAATCTTTGATGATCCCCAGGAGGAACCATAAAATCTATCATAACCAAATGGAAAGAACATGGCACAAGAGCAAACCTGCCAAGAGATGGTCGCCCACCAAAACTCACGGACCGGGCAAGGAGGGCATTTATCAGAGAGGCAGCACAGAGATCTAAGGTAACCCTGGAGGAGCTGCAGAGTTCCACAGCAGAGACTGGAGTATCTGTACATAGGACGACAATAAGCCGTACGCTCCATAGAGTTGGGCTTTATGGCAGAGTGGCCTGAAGAAAGCCATTGCTTTCAGCGAAAAACAAAATGGCGAAAAAAGTTTGCGAAATGGCATGTGGGAGAGTCCTAAAATGTATGGAGGAAGGTGCTCTGGTCTGATGAGAAAAAAATGTAACTTTTCTGCCATCAAAGAAAACGCTATGTCTGGCGCAAACCCAACACATCACATCACCCAAAGAACACCATCTTTTTTTTTCAGCAGCCGGGACTGGGAAACTGGTCAGGGTTGAGGGAAAGATGGATGGTGCTAAATACAGGGATATTCTTGAGCAGAACCTGTACCACACTTTGAGGCTAGGACGGAGGTTCACCTTCCAGCAGGACAATGACCCCAAACACACTGCTAAAGCAACACTTGAGTGGTTTAAGGGGAAACATGTAAATGTGTTGGAATGGCAAAGCCCAGACCTTAATCCAATAGAAAATATGTAGTCAGCCTTAAAGATTGCTGTTCACAAGCACAAACCATCCAACTTGAAGGAGCTGTAGCAGTTTTGCAAGGAGGAATGGGCAAAAATCCCTGTGGTAAGATGTGGCAAGCTCATAGAGACTTATCCAAATTGACTTGGAGCTGTGATTGCTGCAAAAGGTAGCTCTCCAAAGTATTGACTTTAGGGGGGTGAATAGTTATGCACATTTACTTTTTCTGTCCTATTTGTTGTTTGCTTCACAATAAAAAAAAAAGTTGTGGGCATGTTCTGTAAATTAAATGATGCAAATCCTCAAACAATCCATGTTAATTCCAGGTTGTGAGGCTACAAAATACTAAAAATGCCAAGGGGGGGGGGGGGGGGGGGGGAGAGAATACTTCTGCAAGGCACTGTATTGTATAATATTATAACATAATTACTTGTCAAGCAAACTTTCTTTTCAAAATGGCTTTTTATTGGATTTTTATGCATTGAGGAACTTTACTATTTGCCATTCTTTTAGAAGTGGTGGAAAAGTCATTGACATAAAATTCACAATTTGTTGTGGCCAATCAGAGGCAGCAGTCAAAGCAGTATGGGGATTCCAAATCAGCAGCAGAGCATCATGGGACTTGTAGTTTTTTGTTCTCACCACACACCTCTGTCTCCTCCTTTGAATGAAGCAACTTGTTAAATGGTCCATAATGTTTCTTATGAATCTCAAATTACCTAGGCATGTGAAATAGATTAAGGGGATGAAGATATAGTTGAGAGATGTTTTTTTAAAGTTTATTATTTTATTTAGGAAGTAGATTTAATTCAAGTTTGAGGTTTGAAGGAAACCAGCTCCCTTGCAAATGTGATGTGACATTAATTCACAACATAGTGAAGAACACAAATATTGCACTGACTAATTCTTCCTGCTTTTTTGTAGTATTAGGGGAAAGGAAGGGGACAGGAGAAGTGGGGGAAATGTATAAATAAGTTTAGGGACAGAACAACAGTAGAAAGGTTAGGATATTATGCTATTTACTACTTTAGAGTAATTCGAAATAGTTGTTTAGTCGACCAGTTGTATCCAACTTGCTGTGACCCTATGGATCGCAGCCCACCAGGCACATCTATCGTTATGTCTCTGGTAGAGCTAATCCATATGGTTTTCTTGGAAAAGATACTGTAGTGGGTTGCCAGTTTCTTTTCCAGTGGACCATGTTTAGTTTAACCTCTTTGCTATGACCTGCTCATCTTGGGTGACCCTTGTAACGGAGCTGGAACACGCAGTCCAAGTCTCCGCTGGTATACGATAAAATACCCACGAGGCACTACAGTTTCACCATCCCCGATCTCCCATATTGGACGACACACAATTTGGGAGTCAAATGAATACTGACTTTATTTTGTTATTGCAGAAATATTTATACATCTCTTCCCACAGGCAATCCACATCCCCCATATTTGGCTGCACAATACCCATAAAGAGAACAATAGGTGGGTCACACCTCCCTGGCAACTTTGATACAATCAGACATTGATTCAATTACACCTCTTTGTTCTTATCAGAGAATTAAAACACTTTGGAAAATGCAAGGTTCCTTTACAACTTTCTTATCTCTTGAATCTCTGTAATAGGATTATCTATTAGCCTAGGTCTGCAAAAGTCTGGCTAATATTCTGCAGAGCATCAACCAGCATACATATTGTAGGATCATATTTTAACCAAGAATAATCATAAAACAGGGTAAAACAGTGATGGGTTCCGCTACACACCTCCCCCGTGACCATAAGCCGGCATACACGGTCTGATCCCAACGGATCGGCCTGGGGATGTCCGGACAAAAGTATTTGTTGGTCAATTCTCTAGTTTGACAACCCATCAGCATTACTGCAATTCACATTTCCCATATCCCCAGATAGCTGGGATCTGCGCGCACAAAACCACCGAATAGCGCTCAGATCCTCTTCACACAGTTCAATTGCCATGTAGCTAAAGTCTTTCCCATAGTCTTTCATTATATGAATGGGCTCCATGGCACAGTTATCTGGGGTATCATGGTTCACACAGGGCAAGTACAGAATGCCCCCCCTGTATGTAAAGGGCCAGAATGAGTGACTTACACTCTGGTATGGCCGAACACTGGTTCCAAAGCGCAATATGTACCAGGGCCATAGTCGCAGGGCAGGAGGCTGGCAAACAGTCCTCTCCAAGCCAAGGTGGCGAAGGGCACTTCGTCACACATCTCTCCTTTGGGGGGAAGTGTAACCAGGCACCTGGATATTTTGCTGTGGTGAGGGGGCAACACGCTGAGGGGACTTGAGGGGCAGAGGCCAGCGGCACTCTGCCCTGATGCCAGCTCTTCTGCTGGTATAACCTGCAGGACCTCCTGCTCTGTACCAGGGACAAAGGGAGGGCAGAGGCCGACTGCACTCTGCCCCGCTGTCAGCTCTTCTGCTGGGGTACTTGGGACATATTCCGGCTCAGTAGCCAGGGAAACGTGGGGGTCAGTGGGGGTTAACATTTCCTCTGTTAACCCTGGGGCCACATTAGAAGTTAGCTGGGGAGGGGAGTTTGTACTTACCCCCTCCTCCGGTTGTCCCAGTGACGGTAGTTGGGGATCTGGACAAGCTGTGGGCGCAGAGACCACGGTCCCATCTGCGCCGTCTGGGAGATTGGTGTCTCCCCTGGTTAGGGTAAACTGTCGCTGGGGGGGAAGGATGACACCTTCTGCCCCCTGTGTTTCACACTGCCACTGAGGGGGAAGGACGACACCTTTGGCCCCCTGGAGTACCCACTGACGCTGTGGAGGAAGGTCGACACCTTCTGCTCCCTGGGGTACACACTGCCGCTGGGGGGGAAGGACGACACCTTCTGCCCCCTGGGGTTCACACTGCCGCTGAGGGGGAAGGACGACACCTTCTGCCCCCTGGGGTTCACACTGCCGCTGTGGAGGAAGGTCGACACCTTCTGCTCCCTGGGGTACACACTGCCGCTGGGGGGAAAGGACGACACCTTCTGCCCCCTGGGGTTCACACTGCCGCTGGGGGGGAAGGACGACACCTTCTGCCCCCTGGGGTTCACACTGCCGCTGGGGGGAAAGGACGACACCTTCTGCCCCCTGGGGTTCACACTGCCGCTGGGGGGAAAGGACGACACCTTCTGCCCCCTGGGGTTCACACTGCCGCTGAGGGGGAAGGACGACACCTTCTGCCCCCTGGGGTTCACACTGCCGCTGGGGGGAAAGGACGGCACCTTCTGCCCCCTGGGGTTCACACTGCCGCTGAGGGGGAAGGACGACACCTTCTGCCCCCTGGGGTTCACACTGCCGCTGGGGGGAAAGGACGACACCTTCTGCCCCCTGGAGGGCCGGTAGAGAGACCTCGGTCCCATCTCTACCTGCCATCTGGAGGTCATCCCAGGACCAGTCAATGAAGTCTGGTTCTGCTTGTCGAGTAGGTTGGGGCTGCACAAGGCTGAGCAGGTGTTGGTAGTCCTGCTCCAGCTCCCACTCTCTCGTTACCAGGTGGGTCATGTCTTTGCTCACCTCGCCTTCGTCATCCCAGACATACATGCCCATCCGGTAGTCGTAGATGTCCCAAAACCTAGACCCCTCCGTGCTGCCAAGATCAATATCGTCCTCCAAGGCATCCCATAATAAACCCGGGCCATCATAATCATCCCCCTCCGGTAAGTCGTGTTCAGCCGTCCAGGGGGTAAGTCGAACGGTATACCACCAGAGGGCCTGGTATGCGTTGTCTAGCCAGATCTCTCGCCATACCAGGGTCTCTAGTCTTGTCACCCACTCATCCAGGGGCTGCTCTCCCAATAGATACATCCGCATCGCCACACGCTTCTGTAGCCGCTGCTCATCACTGGGGAGACTCTCACCTCGCCGCCATTGGGCATCTTGCAGGGCATCATACCAGAGTTCCATTCTGTCTGTCTCCCTGTAGTCTGCGGCCTCCTTCTCATCCTCATCATGGAACGCTGTCCAAAAACTAGCCGGTTCCATCCTGCTGTAGCCAGGGGCGCTGTACGGATACTAGCGTTGCCCTCAATTTGTACTCCACGGAATGGTGTCTCCTGTAGCTGTCCTTCTGACCGTGGGAACAATCCCACCACTGCCACCAAATGTAACGGAGCTGGAACACGCAGTCCAAGTCTCCGCTGGTATACGATAAAATACCCACGAGGCACTACAGTTTCACCATCCCCGATCTCCCATATTGGACGACACACAATTTGGGAGTCAAATGAATACTGACTTTATTTTGTTATTGCAGAAATATTTATACATCTCTTCCCACAGGCAATCCACATCCCCCATATTTGGCTGCACAATACCCATAAAGAGAACAATAGGTGGGTCACACCTCCCTGGCAACTTTGATACAATCAGACATTGATTCAATTACACCTCTTTGTTCTTATCAGAGAATTAAAACACTTTGGAAAATGCAAGGTTCCTTTACAACTTTCTTATCTCTTGAATCTCTGTAATAGGATTATCTATTAGCCTAGGTCTGCAAAAGTCTGGCTAATATTCTGCAGAGCATCAACCAGCATACATATTGTAGGATCATATTTTAACCAAGAATAATCATAAAACAGGGTAAAACAGTGATGGGTTCCGCTACAACCCTACATGGTATGGATCACAGCTTTCACACAAGAATCAAAATGCATTTTTCCCATAAAAAATATGTTTGTTGCTGCTAGTTCCAAAAAAGAAAAATATTAAATTATATCTCAATATCAAACAAATTATACATGTACACTGTATGTAAATTCTTAATTTAGACCAGTACTGTCCAAAGTCTTTAGTTGGATGCCAGCATGTTTTTGGCCAGTGAGCTGGTGGACCAGAGTTTTATTTGTTATTGAGCTGGTTTTTTTAAAGTTTTTTTAAGTTGCGAATTTAAATCCGGCTCACACATATATATATATATATATATATATATATATATATATATATATATATATAATTTGCATGAAACCACTAAAAATTATTTATTAATTTTTTGAGTATTTAAACTATCCCAAGAGTTCTATATGAATAATACTGGGATTGTGAGGAGATTCTCTCTGGCAGTCTGAGGGTCACAGAAATCAATGACATCCCACATCTGGCCGGCGGACTAGCAGTTGGACAGCACTAATTTAGACCAATTTGTTTGTCATAGGCATGTTAACAAAAATCCATCTGCATTTCCCTTGTAATAACAAACAATTATATCTATCCATTGACACTCCCATCTGTGTTATGCTGCAATATTAGAAGCCTTGCTAAAATAGCAATTTCATTTCCATTTCTAATATCAACCTGATGTTCAACAGTCAAGTCTTCCTTTTTCATATTGTTTTAGCCAAAATATATTTTTCCACAAACATGGTTACGGTGTGGACACCTCTGTACTGAACATAGGGCAAAGCCAAGAAAACACCAAAACAGACAAAGACCAAACACACAGATATATATATATATATATATATATATATATATATATATATATATATATATATATATATATATATATATATATTGTGATAACGCTGCTGTCACACTCAGGGTTTGTGCCCTTGTATCCGGCACCACAATGGAGTACTTCAGGAGCCCTTTTTAAAATATCAGCAGTATTTATTTGAGTGTAGCAAAACAACATAAATGGTGCAAAACAAAATCCTAGCTTCTAATAGAAGCACTGACTTTACTCTTGGCTGCAGTTCCCTCACTAAGCAAGATAAAGTTCACACAAAACAAAAGTCCAAACAAAAGCTTACGGGATATCAAGTCTCCCTTGTAGCAGGGGATTTCCACAGCAGGCTCTGGCGTCCTCTGTCCAGCTCAGACTGAGCTCTCTCACTCAGCTGGGTGCTAATCATACCTTTAAAGGTGGAACCCAGCTGGCCTGCTTGATTAGCCTGCTGTGTTAACCCTTTCTTCCCTTAGTGAACACAGGGCTCTGCTCAGTCTCTCTCCCACGTATACTCCATCAATGATTCTGTTACATATCCCCCTCCCCAGCTCGACACTATGGGGTTGAGCGGCCAACGCCGTGAGGCAGTGTATGCCTGATAGGGCCTCTGCATTGCCATGAAGGCTGCCAGCTCTATGAAGAACACGGAAGTCGAAGGGTTGGAGGGACAGGAACCATCTAGTCACGCAGCTATTTTTCTCCTTGTTCTGGTGCATCCACTGTAAAGGGGCATGGTCCGAGACCAAGGTGAACCTTCTTCCCAATAGGTAATACCGGAGGGCTTCCGTGGCCCATTTTATGGCTAGGCATTCTTGCTCTACCAAAGAATATTTCTGTTCCCGTGGCAATAACTTGCTGCTAAGGAACAAGACGGGATGTTCTTCACCATTCACCTCCTGTGACAATACGGCCCCCAGTCCTACTCCTGAAGCATCTGTTTGTAGGATAAATTCCTTTTCGAAATCAGTGGCCATTAAAACGGGACCTTGACACAGTGTAGTCTTTAGGTTCTCGAAAGCTTCCTCAGTGTCCTTGTTCCACTTGACTACGTCAGGTGCCTTATTCTTAGTGAGTTCTGTCAGCGGGGTGACTCTTGTGGAGAAATGTGGGATAAACCTCCTGTAATAGCCCACGATTCCCAAAAAGGCCCTTACTTGCTTCTTTCTCAGTGGGCGAGGCCAGTTTTGGATTGCTTCCACTTTGTTGAGCTGCGGCTTGACCATTCTTCGTCCAACAGTGTAACCCAGATATTTGGCTTCACTAAGTCCTATGGCACATTTCAAAGGGTTCACTGTAAGGTTTACCCGTCTTAGGGTTTCTAACACAGACTCCACCTTTGGACGATGTGTCTCCCAATCTGTGGTATAGATTACTATGTCATCTAAATATGCAGCAGCATATTCAGAATGTTCACGTAATAACCTGTCCATCAGTCTCTGGAAGGTGGCTGGAGCTCCATGGAGTCCAAATGGTAGTACTTTATATTGGAAGAGCCCATCTGGGGTCGAAAAGGCAGTTTTTTTCTTTTGCTGCTTGTGTCAACGGAATTTGCCAATATCCTTTTGTCAAGTTCGGGGTCGTTACAAATCTTGCTTTCCCAAGCCACTCTTTCAACTCATCCACTCTAGGTATGGGATATGCGGAAGTCGCTGCAGAATCTGATGGTGCCGTCAGGCTTTGGGACCATCACAATAGGACTACACCATTCACTTTGGGATTCTTCAATAACCCCAAGATCTAGCATCTTTTTTACTTCTGCTCTTATTTCTTCTCGTTTAGCCTCGAGTATTCGATAGGGTTTCATCCTTACCCTGATCCCAGGCTTAGTGATGATGTTGTGGTAAATAGCGGTGGTGCGACCTGGTTTTGTAGAGAAGACATCCCTGTTTCGGTTTATAACTTTGTACGTTTCCTCCTTCTGTTCAGGGGAACAGATGACACAAATGCGACACAAATGCTTCTACTTGCATTGCCTCTGTGCTCGGAATAGTTTCTCCGACATCATCCAACTCTTAATCAAGACAACCAATATTTACCTCTACTATCTTACTATCTGCTCTCTCCAAGGCTTTAGCAGGTTTACGTGGTAAATTTGCTCTGTTCTTCGTAGCTCTGGTTGCTTCACTTTATAATCCACATCTCCTATGGCCTCAATAATTTTGGCCAGTAGTTTGCTTTCGGCCGTGGGTACTAGAACTAGTACTCTGTCTCCCGGTTGGAACTTCCTCACCTGTGCTGTGCGATTGTAATATGTATGCTGATGTTGTTGGGCTTTTTCCATGTGCTCTCGTACCAGGGGGCCAACTTGGGAGATTATTTCCCTCATTTTCCTGATATACTCTATGATATTCTCACCAGGCATGGTTTGTTCTTCCCATTCTTCTCGTAGTATGTCCAGTATGCCTCTGGGATGGCAACCATAGCGTAGTTGGAAAGGGGAAAACCCTGTGGAGGCTTGCGGGACCTCTCTAACTGCAAAGAGCAAATAGGGTAGAAGTAAGTCCCAATCTTTCCCGTCTCGGGCTACAACCTTTCTAAGCATGTTCTTCAAGGTTTTATTAAACCGCTTGACCAATCCATCCGTCTGAGGATGGTAAACCGAGGTTCTTAGTGTTTTCACCTGTAGGAGCTTGCACATTTCTTTCATCAATCTAGACACAAAGGGTGTCCCTTGGTCAGTCAAGATTTCCTTGGGTATCCCCACCCTAGAATACAGCTGTATGAGCTCTTTAGCTATATTTTTAGAGGTTGCTGTGCATAGTGGTATCGCTTCTGGATATCTTGTGGCATAGTCCAGTATTACCAGTATGAACTGGTGTCCTCTGGCTGATTTTTCGAGAGGGCCAACCAGGTCCATTGCAATCCTCTCAAAAGGCTCTTCGATTATGGGCAAGGGTATCACTGGGGCCCTTAGGTTAGGTCGAGGGGCAGTTATCTGGCATTCTGGGCAGGATGCACAATACTGGGCTACCTCAGCATGTATACCAGGCCAGAAAAATCGTTTTCCAAGGTGTCCCCCAAGGAGGTTACGATGAGCCAGGTCAATGACTTTCCTTCTATGTGCTCTAGGGACTAGGAGCTGCTCCAGTGTCTCTGTCCCTGAGGGAACAATTCTGTACAACAGATCATTTCGTAAAATGAAATACGGTCCTTGTCTCCTTTGCCTGTCAGGCACAGGTACACCGTTTACTTCTGATAGTTGATTTCGTACATTTAGCAAAATTGGGTCCGAAGCCTGGTCTCGTGCAAAATTATTATTGTCTAGGAAGCACTGCTGTGGAGTCAGCTCTTCCTCTCCAGGTTCTTCTGTTTCCTCCTCTCTTTCATCATTATGAGCTGCAGGACCCGTTCTGTGCGCCCCTCGCCTTTCCTTATCTCGGCTTGTGGCTAAAGCTTCTTCAAAAGCTTTCTTTCGTATTTCCGTGCCCATCCTTTTTGCTCTTCGCCGCTCCCGCTTTGTTTTTCGGCCTCTCCCGGGTCTGGAGAATAAGCCATCCTCTAAGCATGATAGATGTGGACATACGGAATTGTTAGCAGTTTGGACACTCTCCACCGGTTCTTTTCTGCTTTCCCATCGGTCAGTAAGAAGAAGATCTTTGAAGTGGGGAACGTCTCTGCCTAGTACTACCGGATAAGGCAGGGTAGCTACGACGGGTGCAGTGATTACCATCTTCCTCCCCTGTATCTCCAGTGTTGCAGTGCTGGTAGGGTAGAGATTGACGGTACCATGTACGCATTTTATGCCCACTCGTCTTGAGGTTTTTATTTCACTGTGTCTTATGAGTTTTCATGAGAAAAGAGTCACAGCACTTCCTGAGTCTAGTAGGGCTGTCGTTTCTTTACCGTAAACCTTTATGGGTTTGGTAAACTGATGAGTCTTTTCTGTCCCCCACACCAGGTTAATTACGTTACAGTGGTATTGACTTTCTCCCATGTTGCATTGCATGGGTTCCTCTTTACTTGGACAGTAAGCCGCTATGTGTCCTGGTTCTCCGCAAAAAAAACACGTCTCCTTGCTTGCAGGGCTGCCTCTTTGCCAGGGTTCTTCAGGAATCACCCTTTCTGCTTTGTTTTGAAGCAGACTCTTTTTCACTTCCGGGTACAGGTGTCTTTGTCCGGTTCCCGACCTTCTCATGCAGTTAGAGGTTTGAGCCTTTGGGTGATTAGGCCGCCTTTGAATACTGTAGGTCTCCACTTTTGAAGGACAGGAAAATTCATTCATAGCCAAATATCTTTCTGCCAATTAAATAAATTCATCTGGATTCTTCGGCTCATTTTGTCCCACCCATTCTCTTAAGCCTGGGGGTAGACTCCTCAGGTAGCGATCCATTACCAGTAGTTCCATAATTCTCCCTGGTCCATTAGTTTCTGGGCTTAGCCATCTTTGGGCTAAGTGCAGCAATTCAAACATTTGTGCGCGAGGGTTCTTGTTCTCCACAAACTTCCATGTGTGGAATCTCTGTGCCCTAACGCTTCTGGTAACTCCCGCTCTGGCCAGGATCTCAGCTTTTAGGCTGGCATAATCTATTGCTTGCTCTGTGTTTAGGTCAAAATATGCTTTATGAGCCTCCCCACACAAATACGGAGCAACTATACTGGCCCAGTGTCTTTGGGGCCACGCTTCTCTGACAGCAATTCTTTAAAAAGTCAGGAGAAATGTTTCCACATCTTCATCCGGGTTCATTTTCTGTAGAAACCGATTTGGGTTTGCAGGTATTAGTTGCTGTAGTTGGGCAAGCAAGATTTGGTTTGTTTCCCGCTGCAGCTTTCGGTCTTCTGCAGCTTGGGCCTGTTGTTCTGCCAGGACTTGTGCTGCCTGGGCCTGCTGTCTGAGTAACTGCTTCACACAAATTAAGAGCACAGATCGTGACTCCTCTCAGGCCAATAGATGTTTTGCTTTATTTTATTTCCAGTATAAAAATTTCAAAAGTGGGAATGGAAAAACCCCATCAGCGGACAAGTCAAATAAAAACCTCTTTGGTCAGTTATACAAGTGGCTTTGGTGCTTCTATTGGATTTTTTTGTCTCATAAAAATGAGCACATTTGGGGGAAGTAAAAAAAAATGATACTTAATGGAATAAACATTTGAAAAACATTTTTCCCACAGTCCCTGTGAAGACCTACACAAATACTCCAGCAGCTTCATAGATTACAATCTGCTTTAGAAGGATTTCTATAAATTGCAATTTCCATCTACAAAACAGTTAGGCGTCATCACCAAATTGGTTAAAAGAAGAATTTATGAATCCATTGTATTTCATTAAAATCCCTAATTAGCAGTTCACTTACATTCACTAAACGTTTTCATTATAATATTACGAGGTTAACTGTTACCCTCATCTCACTTAGAGGACCACATAAGTCGCCATATGTGCTCTGCACCATCAACTAGACTCTAGTTACTAGAGGGTGGAAAATCATATGGAAAAGGTGTCAACATTTTTTAAAATTTACTTAGATATTATCATATTAGTTTAGCCATTGAAGCCATCCCACAAGAATCTGCATAAATAATAGAGCCTGATTTGTAACTGTTACATATTATTTTATAAATCTACACTGCATTTAAAAGTAGAGTGTGTTGGTGCAGTAGTAAGTGTCCTGTTTTATTCATTGGTAAGTCATAGGTTTGATTCCCCTGTTTTCTAATCTGTTGCAGAATATAAACACGTAGTTACAAGTCACATATCCATGGTCTGATTCAAAGCTTCTACATCTGAGTCAAATTAATACACATTACATCCTGTGTGGTCCACAGCTTAATACTCATTAAGGCAGACTTAACACACTGAAATAGCCTGACTTCTATTGATCATAACTTCATGAAATCAGCATCAATTTTAAAAATGAAAACACTTTTTCCCCATGCCTTTTCACGCTCAATCCAATGGTGTAGAGCACAGATGGAGATTATTTGTGGTCCTTTAAGCAGTGTGGTGCATTGTTAACAAATTTTGCTTTTACATCAGGGTTAATGGATAGTTCAGTTCTATTTAATTTACTGAAAAAATGTTTTAAAGCTCAAATCCTAAAATATTTAGCAATTAACTTATTTATGATTCGGGTTTTAAGCAAATAAAAAAATATTAAAATGTAATTTTCCACTGCAAGGCATTTTTTTACATTTATTTCACCAGTGGTTAAACTGCATAATTTAACGTGTATTCTTCTGTACTTCAAAATGCCCTACTTAATGTTATTGAAAGGACTCCAATCACATTAAAATTAAATAAGAAATGTGTAATCTCTTCTGCCATAGATGGCAACAAGGCCTTAGTAAAAACTTGTAAATGGCGCAGATGCCTAACTGAAAACATGTCACAGTGCATATGAAATAAGGTACCAAGTTAGGGCCCTATACTAATCCCTGGAGAAGCACTTACAAGTGCCTTAACTGCAGAGTAAACCCTACATACAGTGGATATAAAAAGTCTACACACCCCTTTTAAAATGTCAGGTTTCTGTGCTGTAAAAAAATGAGAAAAAGATAAATAATTTCAGAACTTTTTCCACCTTTAATGTGACCTATAAACTGTACAACTCAATTGAAAAACAAACTGAAATCTTTTAGGTAGAGGGAAGGAAAAAATATAAAAATAAAATAATATGGTTGCATAAGTATGCACACCCTTAAACTAATACTTTGTTGAAGCACCTTTTGATTTTATTACAGCACTCAGTCTTTTTGGGTATGAGTCTATCAGCATGGCACATTTTGACTTGGCAAGATTTGCCCACTCTTCTTTGCAAAAACACTCCAAATCTGTCAGATTGCGAGGGCATCTCCTGTGCACAGCCCTCTTCAGATCACCCCACAGATTTTCAACCGGATTCAGGTCTGGGCTCTTCTTCTGGTGAAGTCATTCCTTTGTTGATTTGGATGTATGCTTTGGGTCGTTGTCATGCTGAAAGATGAAGTTCCTCTTCATGTTCACAGCTTTCTAGCAGAAGCCTGAAGGTTTTGTGCCAATATTGACTGGTATTTGGAACTGTTCATAATTCCCCCTGTCTTAACTAAGGCCCCAGTTCCAGCTGAAGAAAAACAGCCCCAAAGCATGATGCTGCCACCACCATGCCTCACTGTGGGTATGGTGTTCTTTTGGTGATGTGCAGTGTTGTTTTTGCGCCAAACATATATTTTGGAATTATGGCCAAAAAGTTCAACCTTGGTTTCATCAGACTATAACACCTTTTCCCACATGCTTTTGGGAGACTTCAGATGTGTTTTTGCTAAATGTAGCCTGGCTTGGATGTTTTTCTTCGTAAGAAAAGGCTTTCGTCTTGCCACTCTACCCCATAGCCCAGACATATGAAGAATACGGGAGATTGTTGTCACATGTACCATACAACCAGTACTTCCCAGATATTCCTGCAGCTCCTTTAATGTTGCTGTAGGCCTCTTGGTAGCCTCCCAGACCAGTTTTCTTCTCGTCTTTTCATCAATTTTGGAGGGAGCTCCAGTTCTTGGTAATGTCACTGTTGTGCCATATTTTCACCACTTGATGATGACTGTTTTCACTATGTTCCATGGTATATCTAATGCCTTGGAAATTCTTTTGTACCCTTCTCCTGACTGATACCTTTGAACAATTAGATCCCTATGATGCTTTGGAAGCTCTCTGTGGACCATGGCTTTTGCTGTGGGATGCGACTAAGAAAATTACAGGAAAGACCAATTAGAGAAGCTGAACTTTATTTGGGGTTAATCAGAGGCACTTTAAATGATGGCAGGTGTGTGCTGATTCCTATTTAACACAATTTGGAATGTGATTGCTTTATTCTGAACACAGCTACGAACCCAGTTATAAGAGGGTGTGCAGACGTATGCAACCACCTAAAAGATTTCAGTTTGTTTTTCAATTGAGTTGTACAGTTTATAGGTCACATTAAAGGTGGAAAAAGTGCTGAAATGATTTATCTTTGTCTCGTTTTTTTACAGCACAGAAACCTGACATTTTAACAGGGGTGTGTAGACTTTTTATATCCACTGTAGCTATGCTAATCACCCATCCCTAAAACATTGCAAGAGAACTCCTACGAGTCACTGCTACGAGTGAACTTCACGACAAAGCCGAAAAGCAAGGCATAAATCTCCACTGACAATAAATTATGAGTTACCCCCAGACACTCTGACACCTATACCCTATGCTAATAAGATTTTACAGATCACTCACAAATCAGGGCACTGCCGTACATGCAAAACGCAGAAGAAAGATTTATGTGTCCCAAAGACCACTCGGAAAAGGTTTTCCAACCCTTGCTGTGTCCCACAGAAGCAAAGAGTCCACAACACAGGCTGAGATCCCCCGCTCCATGCTGATGATAGCCAGTAAGCTTGAAACAGCTGTACATGGATTGGATACTCAGCCTGTGTTTAATCCAACCTTGGCTTTGCATTAAAGCTGTGTAATACAGCATGCATTAGCTTAAAGGAAGCCATGTTTGATAATAGCTACGGATTAAAGAGCAAGGCATTTGTGGGCACATTTACATGTCCCAGCTCAACTTCCCAGAATGCAGTGTAATAACTGTTTTTCTCAGAACTCTGAGCTGGAAGCAGGTTTTTTAACTTGCTTTAGACATTCAAATGTGAACACAGATGTACTTTTTATTGACTATGGGCCTCATTCTATTAGCGGCCGTAAATCGTCCGTAAGGCTGCGATTCCTTGCGGGGGTTCTGTTAACTCTCGATTCTATTATACGGCCCCGCAAGGATCTCATCTTACGGCCGGCCGCATATCTTGGAACCGGCCGTAAGCGCAGAAATCTAAAAACGCAAAAATAAATTCAAGCCTGCACTGTACAGCTCTGTAAATGCTAGGGATCATATTGGGGGACATGAGGATTAAAAATAACCCACTCTCAAGCTTGCACATCAGCCCAAACCCGAGTCCAAATTAACTCTTTATTTTCCGGCTGCGGCGTGGGCGGGTCTGAGGTGCTCCAAGCACTCTGGACTTTTTACATGGATATTTTACGGAAATTAAAAATAAAATATTTTACGGATTTGAGTATCGGATAATTATGTGCTATTTTTTCTAATACCTAAAATCCCTTTATATTCTTCTCAAAGTGCAGGATGGCTTTATTTGAGCTATTTTATGTGCTTAATTGGTGCTAGCGGGTCCTTTTTCCTGCAAGTAAGCAGCGGCTCGTTTTTAGCCTTGCAGAGAGGTTTCCCGGAGCAATTGAATTGCAAATAGGAATTTCTTACGGCCGAAACTCTTGCGGCCGTTTTAGATCAAAGGCTTTCCTCTGGCGCAACGGCTGCGGCCGCTAATAGAATGAGGCCCTATATATATATATATATATATATATATATATATATAGATATATATATATAAAAGTAATTGATGTTTATTTATTAATATATTTTGATATTAAAAAGATGTGACAATTGTAGCTTCAATAAAAAAGATGTGTTTATTTTGTGTTAAAATATGATATAGGTATAGACCAGGGGTGTCCCAACTCGGTCCTGGAGGGCCACACACATGCCTGGATTGGATGATAACCCTCCTGTGCACAAGTGAGTCAGTCACTTCTGATTGAGCATGATTGATTAGCATAGAGCCTTAAAACTGCAGCGAGACCATTAGGGATAAAGCTTGAATGGATTCTGCAAGACTTTCTTCATTTAAAACTCACCATGAAACTAGAACCTACATAATAACTGAACCTTAGTGAAGCAAATACCAATCTGAGTTGTATTGGTGTTCCAGCAAGTTTAACACGCACGTGAAAAATATACGTTTTGCTATACGTGACAGCATTTGTTTTCGCTAAATGGGCTTTAAATGAGATTTTTATATATTATGGATAAATGACTTCTTTTTACATATTGTGTGTGCACCCACTCCTTTTATACCTTTAATGTGTTTCGGATTTTTCCAATAAAGCACAGATATCTTAAATACCACTTCATTGTTGTTTAGTCATTCAGTCGTGTCAGACTCTCAGTGACCTTATGGATGGCAGCATGGCAGGTACGTCTTCTCCCTGATGGGTTGCCAGTCCCTTCTTCAGTTGATCGCAATTTGTCTGACCTCTCTGTTATGACCTGTCCAGCTTGGATGACCCTACACTACATAGCTCACAGCTTCAATGAGATGCACAAGCTCCTTCACCACTATATGGTAACAATCCAGAAAAGGTAATGCATAAGTTTATAGATCAGTCGTGTGACTATATGGACTTCAACACACCATGCACACCTCACATCATTATATCTTTGGTTGTGCTTATCCTTTTGGTTTTCTTGGCAAAGATACAGAAGTAGGTTGCTAGTTCCTTCTCCAGTGGACCAAGATTTATCTGACTTCTCGCTATGAACTACAAATCTTGGGTGACCCTACATGGTATAGCTCACATTTTCCTTGAGATGCACAAGCCCTTTCATCACGATAAGGTAGCAAACTACAATGGGAATATCTCTTCATACCAAGTTCTAAAGCCCTGGAAACATACATACTAGAATATTTTGTTATACTATCCATTGATCCATACAAATGTATTCAAACCTATAAAGCTATCACCAAGCTACTACTATTGAACTGGTAACGTAACATCACTTCTATCAAAAAGAAAACAGATTATTTAAAAGCAAGTATGTAAAAATGACACCCAATATATTCTTATATTTGTTGTCAGCTTGATTTATATTTCCAGTCACTGTACATTATCTCAAGTGGTCAAGCATAATTAGTATACATTATTTTCCACTGTTTGTCATATTTTAAGAGAGCATTAATATTACCTCCTCCTCCATCTGTTCAAGGGATGTAGTCTCTCAAAAAATGTTATGGTTTAGTTGGAATGCTATAAAGCTCATAAATACTTCAGAACTGAATTCATCTCTTGTTTTCTGGCCCACTTTCCCCCAAAGCCACAGACGTCTCTCCTTGAAACTCTTGCAATTGTGATCAACCAAGTCATATTTCACCTTTGTTCATTTACTGAGTTCCTCACAAAGAAATATACTAAGGATCTGCATTGGTTAAAATCCAGCTCCTGGCAATGATAAATTATAAACAGTGTAAAGTGCAAAAAGCATCAACATCTTGCTGTAAAATAGACACACACTGTGTACCTGGGTTGCATAGCAATTACTTAAAATAACAATGAAAATAAACAGCATAACCAAACATACTGAAAACAAGTTGGGAACAAAATACTTTCTGGTATTATTGAAAAGTGTGGCCCAGTACAACTGCTCACTACATTGTTGTTGGGACAAAAACAAAGTAGGAACTTTGACCGAATGGTATATGTCAGTTTGTGGGATATCATGTGTGTAAGTGTCTCATTGGGCATCTCAAATCTAATAACTATATTGAAGAACACAGTATATTTGTAATTCAAAACACATTTGAAAGTTCTTGTGTGAGCTCCACCCCTGAGGAACCTATTTAGGCAGAGCGCCCTAGCCAATGAGCTGTGCGGAGTTGTGTTCTAGCGAATGTACAATTGCTGATTGGCCATGACAAACTATGAATTTTATGCTAATTTAGCCTGGATTTTCAGGGTTGTTGCTTCTTAAAATCAACTGCCTGAAAACGGAAGGCATTTTGCAAATTTTACGGTAAATAATTTAATGTTTATTTTGGGATATATTTTATTCAAAAAATGTTTTCATACACTACTGGTTCTCTCCTATCAGATGGATTTATAATCTAGGAAACTTCTCTAAACCTTTCACGAACTCAGGAAAACTTTGTTTCTGCATAAAAACATCAATAAAGCCTTTCGGATGACAAACACTAATAAATCAGAGATAAAGTTAAAGGAGCACTGCAGTTAAAGAAAAAATACACTTTTCTGTTAAGTATATACCAAACTAACAATATCAACATCTGCACAAGCCATGGATGTAAAACATTTTTTTTCTGAAAATCTGAATGGAAGGCTCTGTTTATTTGCGTTGAATTCAGTAAATCCTGAGAGCAGCATAATGGGGGCGGGGGGTCTGCAATTCATAGGGGAGGGAGGTGTGTAGGAGGAGGGAACAGGCACAAGTCCAGTGCCATTGTTTGATGACTGGATAAGATTGAAATTGACACAAATTTCCTCTCTATAACCCAGAAGCAGAACATTACATCAAAGGATGGCCCCATAGCTCTCTCACACACACCGTCCATCAATATATTGAGGATTCCTAGAGGGTCCTGCACAGGCATCAACATTTATTTTGTTTTCTAATTAAAAACTAGCAGTCTGTTTTCATGCTTATTTATGCTATTAGTCAGACCAGTTTTCAAACAAATAGTTTATTTTTGTATTTATGAATGTTTTACTTTTTTTATTACTCTGTGATCCTTTAATATCCTTAGGTGGGTTATTCTATGGTCAAGGAAAGCAATTGTGTAGAGACCAGTGGTTCTAGCTCCAGCATTTGGTGGCAACACACAGGCCAATGTTTAGGCACACCCCTGAGAAGCACATGTGGATCAATTTATTTTGTCAAGAATCTGTGTATAGACATTAATTGAGGGCTAAATGAAAAGATGAACACAATTACTTTAGCCATCTATACATTTGTGTAAAGTTAGAGGTGGAGTTTGTGCAAGATACAGAGCAAGACCCCGTAGCTTGAACAGCATCCTTTTTACACCAACCTGGACAAACTCACTTGGTGGCTTAAATTGACATAGCAGAGGAATACGTTGGGGGAGCAACCTTTCAGAAGAGGGGTGATAATTCATTTTTAATTTATTGATTTCATCGACTGAGTGGTGTAATATATTTTAATGTTTAGAATATGGGATTACTCAATTGCTTTATGTAAGGTAAATATACGTAAATAAAAACATAAAAAATATATAAAAATAGAGATTTATATCTTACCCTTTAGTTTGATTCCTGAAATTCCCTTTCCTCATTGGGGATCCAAATGTACAGAGAATATTTGAATATTTGAGTCTGCCAGCTCATCCCATCTGAACAAATCACAAACATTACAGCCCCATCCCATTCATTTTTTATAAACCCCATGTCATCATATCAACATTATGCCATACATCACTTCCCTGCGGATTCTAATCTTCAATCTTAATTTCAACACATGCCCCATTTCTTGCTCCTCACCCAGTCACAATTAAATTTTCCCTACATTCCTATCACATATATAGTTGTGAGCGTACGAGTCGTTGCTCACGCTTGCGGGCTCGCGTAGCGAGCCCGCGGCCCTCGCGAAGCGAGGGCCGTGGCTCGCGAAGCGAGCCGCGGCCCTCGCGTAGCGAGCCGCGGCCCTCGCGTAGCGAGCCGCGGCCCTCGCGTAGCGAGGTCACTGGGCAAGGGCCTCAGTTGCTGGCATGGAGCGCCGAAGGCGCTCCATGCCAGCAACTGAGGCCCCTCGCGAAGCGAGGGCCTCAGTTGCTGGCGAGGTCACTGGGCACGGGTCTCAGTTGCTGGCATGGAGCGCCGAAGGCGCTCCATGTCAGCAACTGAGGCCCCTCGCGAAGCGAGGGCCTTAGTTGCTGGCGAGGTCACTGGGCAAGGGCCTCAGTTGCTGGCATGGAGCGCCGAAGGCGCTCCATGCCAGCAACTGAGGCCCCTCGCGAAGCGAGGGACTCAGTTGCTGGCGAGGTCACTGGGCAAGGGCCTCAAACCCTCACAAAATTCACGTCGCTACTCAAAAAACACGACACACAAATTACGACACTCGCTAAATTTTACGAGGCACGCAAACAACGTACGAAACACGTTACCACACATTACGACCTCGCAAACATCGGACGCAAAACGCCGACATACAAACATTTAAAACACAATACATACACACAGCACATACATAAAAAACTTACCTACACCAAGAGGGAGCACCCAGGACCTCAAAAATGCAACTTACACCTCGATTTTACTCGAAATAAAACAGTTTAGAGACTAAAAAAAAAACGAAGCGAGAGAAAAAATGGCCGCCGAACAAAACGAAAACGAGGCTACAGCACTCTAAACTCGCAAAACACCACAAGAAACTCGCAAAACACCACAAAACACCTACGGATATTCCGATACAGACCTATACCACACATTACTCGCCATTTTACACCAATGCGGAAGTACACGACTACGCTAACGGTTTGGTCTCGCGCACGCACAGTGTTACACTGCACACATTCAGCATGCTTATACAGCAGCTCCACACCACTAATGCTGCAGCAACATCAACACAGATTGCCAGCTCTTCATCACAATGCTTCAAAATAGGTACACTATATTCATTTACTAATTTAGCTACCTTACAATTTCATTGCCGTCATTTTTTGACGGGCAATTCGCTAGTACACTATATAATTCCAATTGACCACAAATCCCTATCCTTAGTTGGCTTCTCACCAGTGTGCTATTCAATATCACTTATTGTGCGCTAGTGCAGTAGGTTGCTGACCCCTATCATTGTTTCAGCCCATATATTTTACATATATTCTTGAGATTATGTATTCTGCCTCGATTTAGGATTTTCATAATCAATCTACAGAAGAACAATTGCCAAATATGGATATACAGTTGATATATTTCACAGTTAAATCATCTAATGAGTGCACCCAATGCGCACATCCACTTTAATCCTATGGGCCTATTATTACGACACCCCCAAGAACGAGACCACGCTCCATGTTGAGGGTCAAAAAGTGAACCCTCTTTTATTGAAACAACATACATTTTAAAACCCTTCACATACACAATAGGGGCAGTGACTACCTTTGGTCAACCCCTAATTACCTCTGTCCAATCAGACAGAGTTTAGGCGCCTCTCTGTCTGTTAGGACCTTATTGTTCCTGGCTGCTATCACTTAAGTGTGTGTACTTAAGTGATTAGCCTTTGTGTCCAGCTGGGTGCCCTTCTCATATTCCAATATGTATGTTGCAATGTGTACAACAGGACTACCACATAATATTATATACATCCATATGTATTATTCCATGGATGGAGGCAAAACAGACAAATCAGCAATATCAGTCCATATAGATGGATCTGTCACACGGCTCCCTCCATGTGGGACACTCCGGCAGACCCGGCTTGACCCTTTGGCGGGTCAACTTGGGGATGACCGGACTAGGAGGTGGTAGGGATGTCCATTTACTCCACCGCAGCAGTCTACCATTGTCGGATGCACGTTGAACAGTATGTGCGATTGCAGTTGGATAAGATCCCGAACCTTCTCTCGGATGGTGATGGAGGTTCTTGAGAGTAGTAAACAGCCCCACCACCACAGGGTTTCACATGGTCATACCTGCAACGGGTGCCATAAGCACACTGTCCTTTCTGATAAAACCGACAGATTGTTGATGGTTTACTTGTCGCCAAGTCATGTGAGAACATACATCTACTTCCTTCTCTGCAAACTCCATGCATAAAATACCTGCAGGTCACGTGCTTGGTGCTCATCCTGCGGTCTCGCGCTCGGTCGGCCCTTCGTGTTCTTGTTGGTATGGTCGCGCCCGCTGTATCCGCCTCTTTGGCTCCTCCCCCTCCCATCCACGAGCTACACCCTCCTCTGTCCGGTTCCCTCCCGTACCTCTCTGGGGTATCCCCGTGGGCAGCTTGGACGGGGTCTGCCACGTGCAGGACGCCCCAACATTCCTCCTCCTCTACGCAGTGGGCAGCGGGCGGAGGGTTGCGCTGGTTTCCGCTGGTGGGTCTCCTCCAAGACTGGGCCTGGTTAGCGGTATTCAGCGGGCACTCTGGTCGTTTGTGCCCCAGCTGCTTGCACCTAAAACACCGGATGGGCGTTGAGTAGTCCCGTGAATTAGGCCGGGGCGGCTGAGGGTAGTTATTAGCTGGAGGGGGTGCTGCTGGTCGGTACTCCATTCTGGCAGGAGTCTTAACAATAGCACTGTCCAGTTTACGGGCATCCGTGTACTCATCTGCCAGACGGGCTGCTTCATGCAGGATGGAGGGTTTACGGTCCCTTACCCACTCTCTGACGCCTGGGGATAATTTCTCAAAACAATGTTCCAGCAGGAACATCTGCAGCACCTCTTCCCCGGATACGGCTTGACACCCCGCCATCCAGTGAGCGGCTGTGCGGTGTACTTTACATGCCCATTCGACGTAGGAATCCCCAGTTAGTTTTGCAGTGTCTCTGAACCACCTCCGGTATGCCTCCGGTGTAACGGCATACCAGGAGAGCAAAGCTTCCTTTACAGCCACATAATCCCCGATCTCCTCATCAGGAATGGCACGAAAAGCGTCACTGGCCCGGCCGGATAGCTTTCCGGACAATATAGTTACCCAGTCTTCTGCGGGTACCTTGTGTAGCGCACATTGCCGCTCAAAATCAGCAAGGTACCCATCAATCTCCCCTTCTGTTTCAATGAAGGATTTAAAAGCTGCAAACGGTACCTTCCTTTTCTCCACCGGGGCTGCTGCAGCGAAGCTTTGGCGTTGCAGGTTGGCATCTACAGCGTCCATGACACGGCTGATGATCTCTGGAGACGGGTTGGGACCATAATGAGCCAGTCTGATTCTCACCGCCCGGTCAAAGCTTGCCTCTTCGGGGGTTCTGTCAGCTGTGCTGGGCCCATTGGTTCCTTCATCCATTTTGTTTAGCAGTACAATAATCTCCCTTTTTTGAGATTACTGGCTTGTCTGCCTCTTTCTTCCAGTAGGTCTTTAAGTGTAGCTCTTTTCAGCCCTTGGTATTGTATTTCCATTAATCTTAGATATAGTTGTCTCTCTGGGCGATGAGGTTCATTCCGTCACTTGCCACCAGTTATTACGACACCCCCAAGAACGAGACCACGCTCCATGTTGAGGGTCAAAAAGTGAACCCTCTTTTATTGAAACAACATACATTTTAAAACCCTTCACATACACAATAGGGGCAGTGACTACCTTTGGTCAACCCCTAATTACCTCTGTCCAATCAGACAGAGTTTAGGCGCCTCTCTGTCTGTTAGGACCTTATTGTTCCTGGCTGCTATCACTTAAGTGTGTGTACTTAAGTGATTAGCCTTTGTGTCCAGCTGGGTGCCCTTCTCATATTCCAATATGTATGTTGCAATGTGTACAACAGGACTACCACATAATATTATATACATCCATATGTATTATTCCATGGATGGAGGCAAAACAGACAAATCAGCAATATCAGTCCATATAGATGGATCTGTCACACCTATTTCTAAAAAAAGAAAAATGGGGAAAACCGAAAAATTCCATTTATTGCAATAAAAATGGACCACAACCACACTGACTTCAAACACAAGGGAAGCAAACCCACAGAAGATAACTCAAAGCTCACATGACTGTGTGGTTGTCAACCACAGCTGAATTACAGTCCTCCTCAATATTTCTGTGTTTTTATTTCCACAATAGGAAAACCGGATAAACGTTTTTACAGAGAAAATACTTCACTTTCCAAAAATGCAGGGCTAAAAAGGGCTGACAGCTTCTGTTGTGATCTCTTCAATCCACTTCCATTAGCATCAATCCATTTGTCTGAATTATAGATGATGTCCAGAAATAAGCACTATTAGTAATCCATTCTTTTGGCAGAGAAACATTTAGCACAATCCAAATTTAGTAAAAATAAAAAAGTAAATTACTTCTTTTGTAGAAAGCCTACAAATCAATGACAGGTAGACTCACCAATTTTTTTTCTCTTCTTCATTAACTTTATCATTTTTCCTTCAGAAGCATTCCATTTGTTAAATAACATCTATTACATTTCTCTGTGTGTATTCTAATAGTCCTTCCTTCCTGTGCCCTTTCAAAAACCATTATATTAATATATTTGTATGCCCCTTCATTATTACTGTATTAACATAATTATAATTCTGGACTTTCATTTTACAAAAACATATGGACTTTTGGGAATTTTGAGGCTTGCTGGATTTTCAAAGGCTTTTTCATTAATCTTGCCTTGAGGGCCCTGGCAAAAGAGACCTTAATGCTCATCAATGTTTGTTCAAAAGCTTGTTTAAACATAAAAGGGTATCTTAAATTAAGATTATTCATGAGACCACACCTATTATTATTATTACTATTATTATGTTTTATTTTTAGAGCTCCAACAGATTACATGAAAAATAAACAATGTATTGTCTTATAGTTATGAAAATGTTAATTTTCTCTCCCTGTCCCTGCTCGGGTGTAGGGGTTATCTAGAACAGTGATACTCAACCATTTTAGGCCTGGGGCCTAGTAGGCTTCCAATGCTCAAGGGGACCAGCTGTAAGATCCAGAACATGTTAAACTTTATGTGACTTACTGAATGGTCATGCAGCTTTGCACAGATTTAAATAGACTCTAGTTTATCTGCAATGAAGTTCCTCTATAATCTATCCATAACTGTGACTAACAGTGATATTATGTTGAGGACTGGCCCCAGTACTGGCCTAAAGTATATTTAATCAAAAGTGAGAATGCGGGTGACACAGCTTATTCAGATTTCTAAGTTCCATTCAAGCTGCTTGTCAAAACGTTATGGACTTTTTGTTATGTTGGAAGGTGTCATACATAGTTACACAATTTTTACATGCATTTAATAGCTGTATTGTCTACTCTAGATCAGTGGTTTTCAACAGCCATCTTGTGCTCAAACCAGACACATCCCCTGTTGGTCCTCAGAAACAAAGAAGCATAAGGAGAGCCTAACAATTTAAATATACTATTAGTCATAGTGTTAGGTAGCTTATTATATATCTGCAGTTAAAATGTACTATATTTAACTCAGTGCAAATCTAGATGCAAATTAGTGCATTGTGTGAAGTATCCCCATATTTAAATTGAGCTGGATCACACATGTGGTCCCAATGAGCAGTGGAAGATAACCAGTCGGTCCGCAGATAAAAACCAGTCGAGGTCAGAGCTTTTCATTCAGATTACAGATGGCGTATTCTGCATGCATGAACTCTGAACATACTGGAAATGTCTGTGGTAACTTGTCTTCCTTGAATGGTAATTCGGGACTTCCTTAAACAGGCCTTTGTAGGAGGGCTGAGAATCTTTACTTCCCTCCCACAATTGCTAAAGGAAGTCCTGCATGGACAGGATGTGATGTAAATTACATAATCTCAACTAAGGATATATCCAGGCAGGAAACTGGTGCTGTTGCCTGTTTTTCTTCCTGGATGGTGAGGGTGATGGTGGTGATGAATGGCGATGGTCTAACCGTGGGTAAGATAAAGCGTTTGGGAAAGGGGATTACTATATAGGTAGATAGATTTAAAAAGGGTTTTTGCTCCGTGGGTCTGGCTGTGTGTTTGTAATACATTTATAGTATTGTGTTGTTGCCTTTTAATAAATACCTTTTAATGTAGACGAACCTTGTGTAATATTTATATATATTAATTTGGTGATACACCACATTTGGCGACCACTAATTTTAGACTTCAAAGAGGAGTCGGAACTGGATTGGGAGTATGGAATTCAGCAGACATCATTGGACTGAACAGCAGGATAAACTCCCTTACTGATGGCATGGGACATGCTATGAAAACAGGTGGAGTAGCTGACCCCCTTATAGTGAGTAGACTGACAGACAATGTTGATGACATACACACCATTGCCAACAACCTGCATCTAGTTGAGGAAAATATTGCTTCCATTGCTAACAGCATTAAGAATGAAATAGTGGGAACTGCCATTTTCTGTTCTATGATTGGAGGAAAGCTGTTGGCAGATTTAAAGGAAACTATTAAAGATATCCAGGAAAACAAGTGGGCAAGACAAATCAATGCAACAAGGATTATCACGTCATTGAAAAGAAAAGGAGTGGACATCACTGAGGACAATCCTAAATACAGCTATATTGAAGGCCCAGATCAATGGATGCCACATGGACTACAATCTGGGACAATAGGACTAATCCTGGCAATTCCCCGTTGGGAGGGGCAGGCAGAGCAACTGAACTTTATACATAGCATTGGCACGTTAAGGGATGGAATCTACAAGCAACACTTCCCATCAAAAAGACTGGCCACTATTACAGGATTGGAGATGGATGAAAGCTGTTGCAGGAAATCTCAACAACGATGGCTGTGCAGTTGTGTTTGGGAGAAAGGAGCTGAGGAGGATGGCTGGGTGCAGTTGATAAAAGAAAACCTGGTGCAAGAAGTAATCCGCATAGGGGACATTGCATGCTTTATCGGCCACTCTGAATATAGGACAGTTGATGAAATATGTTTGGTGGAAGAAGGGTCTTGTATCATGGTATTTCCATCAAGAAACCTTACCACTGAAATGATCAATTTTACAGCAAATGCAGATTGGACAAATTTGACAATGAAGCTTTTTACCTTGGAACTTCATGAGTCAGAGACACATCCAGTCCTACGAACACTGTCGCTGGTACTCATGTTCATTCAAGTATTAACGACAATTATAATAATATACTTTTGTGTGGCAATGAAACAAATGAGGAAGAAACTTGCAAGGAGGATATATAATAATGTGTCTTTTTCCTCTTCTTTCTCTCTCTCATACATTCTTCAATAAAGTTTTACATTGCACATACATAAACATTTATCACACACTCTCACCTAAATTCTATAAGTTCTGTTTTTGTGTAATATGTGGATTGACAGCCATAGGAAAGTACAGGAGAACTTATGTCGCTGAGGGAACTATTCCGGAGGGACGGTGGGTTGAATTTCTCCTGTATATCAGGTTTTTGCTCCCACTAGGTTCTCCTGTACTAGAGGGATAACTAGAAAACTGAGCAACATAGAAGAAGAAAAAGTGAGGGAATGTGGTAACTTGTCTTCCTTGAATGGTAATTCAGGACTTCCTTAAACAGGCCTTTGTAGGAGGGCTGAGAATCTTTACTTCCCTCCCACAATTGCTAAAGGAAATCATGCATGGACAGGATGTGATGTAAATTACATCATCTCAACTAAGGATATATCCAGGCAGGAAACTGGTGCTGTTGCCTGTTTTTCATCCTGGATGGTGAGGGTGATGGTGGTGATGAATGGCGATGGTCTAACCGTGGGTAAGATAAAGCGTTTGGGAAAGGGGATTACTATATAGGTAGATAGATTTAAAAAGGGTTTTTGCTCCGTGGGTCTGGGCTGTGTGTTTGTAATACATTTATAGTATTGTGTTGTTGCCTTTTAATAAATACCTTTTAATGTAGACGAACCTTGTGTAATATTTATATATATTAATTTGGTGATACACCACATTTGGCGACCACGAATTTTAGACTTCTACAAAGGTTATTTATGAGGTAATATCACATTAATAGATAGTCAGATTTTTTTTTTTTGGGGGGGGGGGGAGGAAAAAAAGTACTTTGTCTAATTATCCTCTGCATGGGAAATCAAGTGCTGATTGTGTGTGGAGTCTAGGTTAAGCCTCCATTTTTTTAATATACAAGCTTGGGCATCAGGCTTCAATTATTATTTTTAATCTTTTATATCGTACTAGCTTCTGAGTTGAGTTTTGTTCTTACTAGCTTATTTTGATACATAAAACAAATATATATCATACAGGTTGTTTTTGTGGGTTTATCTGAGTTGAGTTTTGTTGTGCTTTTAAGTACAGGCCTAGCCCTGCATTTGAATAAGGCTCCATGTGGCTTATTTGTGTATTTGAATGCTAATTCAAGCCTCCATTTTTAATATACAAGCTTGGGCATCAGGCTTCAATTATTATTTTTAATCTTTTATATCATACTAGCTTCTAAGTTGAGTTTTGTTCTTACTAGCTTATTTTGATACATAAAACAAATATATATCATACAGGTTCTTTTTGTGGGTTTATCTGAGTTGAGTTTTGTTGTGCTTTTGAGTACAGGCCTAGCCCTGCATTTGAATACAATTGAATAGGCTCCATGCGGCTTCTTTGTGTATTTGAATGCTAATTCAAGCCTCCATTTTTAATATACAAGCTTGGGCATCAGGCCACAATTAGTTTGTTGTGTGTTTCAAATACCTGAGTTTGTTAATACTATTATTTTTGTTTTGTTTTTGTTTTTTGTTTTTTTTTTAAAAGAAAAAAAAAAAAAAATTCTCTTCTTTCTTTTTCTTGTCCTTTATCATAGTACAGGCCTGGAGAAAAATAAATAAATAAACCATTTTAAATATTATATATATATATATATATATATTATTTCAGGCGTGCATTTTAATACACTATAGACTTCCATACCTTATACTTTTTGGGTGTCTTGCATATCCTAGTTCAGGTATATCTCCTACCCTGCAGGCCTTGCTATAATATTTTAAGTTAATTAGCAAGTATTACCTTCACCATACTAAGGTAAGTATAATTTGCATTGTGGGTACTAGTCTATTTTTCTACATATTACACCTGGCCTACTGAATAGTCATCAACTATTGTTGGCTACTCAGAAGCATGCTACTTTAGTCGCAAATTGATTTGGATTCTTACTTGGGTGAGTAAAAGAGTAGGAATGTCTTTTCAAGGGGCCAAATACTTTCCCACAGAAGTGCGTGAGTACTTTAGGAAACATATTCAAAAACATGATGGTCCATATGAGCTTCCAGAGCCAGCAAAGCCAGACAGTGAAAAAGAGAAGAGATTAATGGATGTTCTAACACAAATTGTAAATAACAAAAAGTATAGAACAAAGAAGAGAAAAAGTTTGGTCACACAAGCTGTTGTAGCCACAATAGGAGGCCTAATAGACTTAGTTGTAGAATTACGGCAGCATAATTTGGAAACAACAAATAAAATGGAGGAAGCAATGGACAAAAGGGATTGTTTAAAAATTGCAGCTTTGAGAACAACTACAAATGTGGGGGAACTAGAAAGGGAGTTAAGGGAAATAGAAGAACAGAGGGATGCTTATGGAGTAAAAATAACAGAACTTCAAAACATAATAATGGACTATAACAATAAAACAAAGTTAGAAGGGATAAAAGGAGTCAGAGACATTGCCAAAATATATCCAGATCTGGATATGTTCGTGGCACAAAATAAAGAACCAGTGCCGAAAATGAACCAAGATAGAAAAGATTTCTTATGTTATTCTGTTCCACAAGTAGATACCATACCACAAGCACCAGTTATTGTTTCAGAATTATTTAATGCAAGACAAACACCTACAGGATTTTCTATGCAGACTCGACCGATGTCTATGGCAGATAAAGACAATTTCCAGAAATGGTGGGGAAGTATGCCAACTAACAACTTTAATACGTTTACACATTGGTTTATGAGGGGAGCAGATAGAGCTAAAAAAGGAGGTCTTAACTTAGAGGAATGGACAGAACTGTTAGAATACGCTATGGGTCCTTTGGCTAGTAGACTATTGGGATTTAATAACAGTGTGTCTGATCAGGCAGGAAGAATTGCTGCAACTAATTTCTATCTACTTAGCATAGAGAAAGAAATAGCAAATATTACCATGAGGCCAACAGATGGTCCTAGAGAGGTAGCTCAAAGGATATTTTTTTGGTATACTCTACGACAACCTCAACAGCCTCTAGTGCTGGGCTCACCAGAACATATAGCAAAAGTAATGGAAGCCCTTCCCCGGGAGTGTCAAGAATTTATCAGGCTTTTTGATCCAACACCAACAGACTTGGAAATGGTACTAACTAGAGCTGATAAGTGGTGGATCAAGCATCCTTTCACAGAACAGGCCTGCTCTGTTTCAGCTGTAAGAACATTTAAGGTCGAGTCTGGTAGAGATATAGATGGTAATTGGAGAAACCAGACGTGGGATGTACCCCAGAACAAGAAGGATGATCAAAACTGGACACCAAAACAGAACTTTGACAAAAGATGGAGAGATCCACCTAGGGACTATAGGAATAGGGATGGCAGCAACTGGAGGGCTAATCAGGAGGGAGAGAGAAACGGTAACATGGGCTATTGGGAACTCAGGAGACAGAAGGATAGGATAGAAGAGGAAAATCACATACTTAAAAACAAGGTAGCTGAGTCAGAGAGGAAATTGAAGGAAAATGAGGCAAAGATGATAAAAGAGGGACAGAGTAGAAGTGAGTCACAATGACAAATCCCAACCCCTGCGCCTCAGCATCTCATTCACTCAGCTAATTTAACCATGGATGAGGCAAGTCGGCCTACCATTTATACAGTCATCGCAGGGGTAGGGAAAAATATGTTGGTAGATACAGGAGCAGCAGTTACAATGACCAACAGGGTCAAAAATGGGGATTCTTCAGTAAGTATTATGGGAGTTACTGGGAATCCACAGGAGGTTAGAGCAGGTCCAATTGATGTAGCAGTTGGAGAAAAAACAATACAAGTAAAAGCAATAGTGGGTTGGCCAGAGGAAATATTGGGAATAGAAGCTTTAAAAAAAGGAAATTTCATTGTAGATCTTGCCAATTTTTGTTTGTGGAAGACAGAAAAGGTGAATCACGTAAGTACAGAGTTGACGAAAGGGGTTGTGCTCCCAATGGCATATATTGTCTCTCGGATAAAAAGTCTGGAAAAAGACAAACTGAAACTAGACGGACAACCAGAATGGCTGCAGAAGCTAATCCAAGACATACCTGTTTGGGCAATTACCGAGATGATAGAAATGCTGGAGAGACGTGGAATAATTAAATCTGGAAATGGGTATGCATGTAACTCACCATGTTGGCCTGTGAGAAAAGCTGTGTTAAAAGGGAATGGAGATGAAAAAGCAGCCTCATCATGGAGACTTACCATTGATTACAGGGCCGTGAACAAACTTGCAAAAAGAATGACCTCTGTTGTTTTTGTTATGTATATGTTTCTAATGATGGAATCTAGTGTTCCCACAGAGCAAGGCCGTATAAGAATGAAGATGCGTGTCAACAGAAGATTGTGGTGGATCCTTGTTACAGGATGGATAAGTATAAGCTGTATCACAGTAGGAATGGGGAGACAGGCAATAAGGCCAGAAGATACCGCAAATAAGGGAGAGAGTTTGAAAAGATTGGAGTTACATTACGTTCAAGCAGATAGATTTATTTGGCCCAGGGAATTGGAAGTAAAAGAGGGTGGAGGGTTACAAGTAAACATTATTTTGCCACATAATAGTACCAGGGGATTAGCTCTTAGAGCTCCAATACAAGGGAGGTTTACAAATATTACAGTAGTAGTGATTAACTTAACATTAGAAGAAGGTGGAGAATGGGACGCTGCAGTTATAGCTGCCCAGCCTGACCTAGAGGAATTCTGCAATTTTGATACTGGAAAGGGGTGTGTTCTAACAATAGATGAAGTATTTGTCTCTGTAAAGGAGCTGCAACGTTGTAAAGATCAGAAGAAGGTACCATGGCCAATAGGCGGATTGGTGGTGGTACCAACACATGAAACAGTTGTGCAAGGGGTTGGGTGGACTTACTACCCAATAATTCTAAATTTTAATGATTTTTCTATTCCTCCAAAGTGCCCGGAATCACAGCGGCAGTGGTTTAAGCAAAGTATACAAGAGACCATCATTGAGTGGACCGGAGCAGGGAGTCGAGAAAAACGGGACACACTTGCAGCCCTTTTAGGAGGAGTCGGAACTGGATTGGGAGTATGGAATTCAGCAGACATCATTGGACTGAACAGCAGGATAAACTCCCTTACTGATGGCATGGGACATGCTATGAAAACAGGTGGAGTAGCTGACCCCCTTATAGTGAGTAGACTGACAGACAATGTTGATGACATACACACCATTGCCAACAACCTGCATCTAGTTGAGGAAAATATTGCTTCCATTGCTAACAGCATTAAGAATGAAATAGTGGGAACTGCCATTTTCTGTTCTATGATTGGAGGAAAGCTGTTGGCAGATTTAAAGAAAACTATTAAAGATATCCAGGAAAACAAGTGGGCAAGACAAATCAATGCAACAAGGATTATCACGTCATTGAAAAGAAAAGGAGTGGACATCACTGAGGACAATCCTAAATACAGCTATATTGAAGGCCCAGATCAATGGATGCCACATGGACTACAATCTGGGACAATAGGACTAATCCTGGCAATTCCCTGTTGGGAGGGGCAGGCAGAGCAACTGAACTTTATACATAGCATTGGCACGTTAAGGGATGGAATCTACAAGCAACACTTCCCATCAAAAAGACTGGCCACTATTACAGGATTGGAGATGGATGAAAGCTGTTGCAGGAAATCTCAACAACGATGGCTGTGCAGTTGTGTTTGGGAGAAAGGAGCTGAGGAGGATGGCTGGGTGCAGTTGATAAAAGAAAACCTGGTGCAAGAAGTGATCCGCATAGGGGACATTGCATGCTTTATCGGCCACTCTGAATATAGGACAGTTGATGAAATATGTTTGGTGGAAGAAGGGTCTTGTATCATGGTATTTCCATCAAGAAACCTTACCACTGAAATGATCAATTTTACAGCAAATGCAGATTGGACAAATTTGACAATGAAGCTTTTTACCTTGGAACTTCATGAGTCAGAGACACATCCAGTCCTACGAACACTGTCGCTGGTACTCATGTTCATTCAAGTATTAACGACAATTATAATAATATACTTTTGTGTGGCAATGAAACAAATGAGGAAGAAACTTGCAAGGAGGATATATAATAATGTGTCTTTTTCCTCTTCTTTCTCTCTCTCATACATTCTTCAATAACGTTTTACATTGCACATACATAAACATTTATCACACACTCTCACCTAAATTCTATAAGTTCTGTTTTTGTGTAATATGTGGATTGACAGCCATAGGAAAGTACAGGAGAACTTATGTCGCTGAGGGAACTATTCCGGAGGGACGGTGGGTTGAATTTCTCCTGTATATCAGGTTTTTGCTCCCACTAGGTTCTCCTGTACTAGAGGGATAACTAGAAAACTGAGCAACATAGAAGAAGAAAAAGTGAGGGAATGTGGTAACTTGTCTTCCTTGAATGGTAATTCAGGACTTCCTTAAACAGGCCTTTGTAGGAGGGCTGAGAATCTTTACTTCCCTCCCACAATTGCTAAAGGAAATCATGCATGGACAGGATGTGATGTAAATTACATCATCTCAACTAAGGATATATCCAGGCAGGAAACTGGTGCTGTTGCCTGTTTTTCTTCCTGGATGGTGAGGGTGATGGTGGTGATGAATGGCGATGGTCTAACCGTGGGTAAGATAAAGCGTTTGGGAAAGGGGATTACTATATAGGTAGATAGATTTAAAAAGGGTTTTTGCTCCGTGGGTCTGGGCTGTGTGTTTGTAATACATTTATAGTATTGTGTTGTTGCCTTTTAATAAATACCTTTTAATGTAGACGAACCTTGTGTAATATTTATATATATTAATTTGGTGATACACCACAATGTCCAACGCAGTAAAGTTTGCTTTTTCGCAAAGATGAACATAGTGAGTTTTTGAAGATGTGAGGGGATATTGGTGGACTCAGAGTCTGTCTTGCAATATACCAGGGATTATCATTAAGAGATGTAATAAGCTGTTCTCTGTTACAGTTGAGCAAATAACATATTATTCTCCAAAATAGTTGAATTTTCCTGCATTCACAAATGCTAAGGTTGAGTAGGATTTCCCACTACATTTATTGCATGTTTGATGACAGCTAAGAATCAAATCTGACTTATTCTGCATATGTATAAGCTCTGAGTATTATACATACAGTATATCACAAAAGGGAGTACACCCTCACATTTTTGTAAATATTTTAATACTAGCAACTTGCCCGTCAAAAATGACAGGGCAATAAAATTTGAAACCATGGGAATGCTGTTTGCCACACAATATAAGTCTTTTGCGCCTCTGATGACCTTCAGCGCTCATTGTGAGCCCAGCGCCTTTCCTGCTTTGCAACGATCACCTTCGGTGCTCATCGCAAAGACAGATATATAAGTACAGTGTAAAATATAAAATGTATTTAGTAGAGTGAATTAATAAATGAATATACTTTACCTATTTATATTTAATATGCAGCAATCAATATCCTGAAGAGCTAACAATCTCTTTGGATTTTCCTGCATCTGAAAATGTACAGTTGGACTGTTGATCACCTAAGGAGAAAGTGTCAGCAATGTGCCAAGTGTGCAATGTAAATCGACTGCGTGCACAAGGCCAAACCGTTTTTTTAAGCGTTTAATGCGCCATTTTAGAATTGTAATGTTATTATTTGCAAGTTAGTGTTGTAAAATGACGGATTTTTTTTCTATTTGTTACTTGGCTCGCAAGCATTTTCCGTTTGTTGTAATGGTCTATTGTGTATCTCATATGTGCCTGGCGTTGATTTGCAAGCCTCAGTCTCCTTTAGCCTCGGTTTCATGTTTTTCATCCGCCATTTTTTTCTCTCGATTACCCGATATTCGAGTACCGAAACTCTGCAATTTTGGCTTAAATTTGCGTGCAACCTCACTCCCAGGCATCCTGGCGTTCCCCCGTGCTGTGTGTGAGTGTGTTTTTATGTTTATATATATTTTTTTCTTCTTTTTCGTGTTTTTCGATTTTAGTGATTCGGCCGTTAAATTACTATTTTTGCGAGTATGATATTTTTGCCCCCGAGCTTCCGAGGTCGTTCCTTGTACGTGCCTGGCGGTGATTTGCGCGCTTCGTTCTCCTTTAGCCTCTTTTTTCATCTTTTTTCATCCATCACTTTTGTTCTCGGTTAGCCAATTTCAAGTGTCGAAACTCTGCAAATTTGGGTTAAATTTGCGTGCAACCTCACTCCCAGGCGTCCAGGTGTTAACCCCCCACCCCGTGCTGTGCGTGAGTGTTTTTTTCTTTTCTTTTCTTATTTTGTCTTGTTTTTCGTGTTTTTTGATTTCCGCATTTCGACCGTTAAAGTCGTATTTTTGCGAGGTCGTATTTCTTTTTGCTAAGTCCCATGTTCCTCAACTGCTTCAGCCTAAGAAAGTCCCACGTTTCTTAACTGCTTGCAGGCTAAGTCCTGAATGTTTCAATGACTCAACAGCTTGCTTCGCTTATTGACACTTTGGGCCCAATTTGGACATTTACACTTAGGGGTGTACTCACTTTTGTTGCCAACGGTTTAGGCATTAATGGCTGTGTGTTGAGTAATTTTGAGGGGACAGCTAATTTACACTGTTATACAGGCTGTACCCTTACTACTTTACATTGTAGCAGAGTGTCATTTCTTCAGTGTTGTCACATGAAAAGATATAATAAAATATTTACAAAAATGTGAGGGGTGTACTCACTTTTGTGAGATACTATATGTATGTCCCGCTTTAGTATGATGATAATACTTGCTGAAGGAATGTTGCCTATATTATATAAGATCTGGAGTTCCCCTGACTGCCAAAACTACTGGCTCTTTAGGGCGCAAAAGTGTATGTGAAGATCAGAGACTATTTGTTTTCCCCGGTTGTTCTAACAAACATCTAAGCTGTCCTTTTCACAAAGCCTAGTACACTTGGACGTTTGGGTCTGGCTACTGGACTGTGATGGACATTAGCCACATCACCGGTTCAAATGCCTTAAGGACCTTGTTCTTTACCACTTGTTGATCTGTTACGTTGTGGCGTTTTAAAAAAAAGCTCTGTCCTGGACCACTAAGGCCCATTTCCACCAGGCCATTTGAGCCTACAGGGCTCTGGGTCCTTTTCCCATTTTTAGGGTCATTATTGACAGGTTGGCCACAGGGCTCAAATTATCTTAACAACCCCTATTGTGCCCAGGTCCTGACCCAAGATAACAGATAGCTGGGGCCATAAACTGCTCTGCACCTAGCTTGGAAAATAAACAGACTGGCATCGGGTTCATGGAGCCAGTCCGAGCCCACATGGGGGTAATTAATAGGGACAGAAGGTGTGAGACTTGTGTTTGTCCAGAATTTACACTTTACTTCATGTCTCTTGTTTTCTCCCTGTCCTACTTAATGATAGCTGCCATGTTTCCCAGTTGTGACCTCAAGGTACATCCACAGTGGAGGAAATCACACTGCTGGTGTCATATACTTCAAATGTTCAACTACAGTCTAAATAGCTAAAACAATGACCATGTAACTTTGCAGTAAAATATAAACATTCTGAACAAAAAGCAAAATGTAATATCAGCCGACAAAAGATAAACCAACAGTACTTTAGAAAAGACATACTGAACATATAAAGTTAATATAGGATGATGTCATAGGTGGAACATCAGACCATTGGGAAAAAGCCCAATTCTCCAAAATAAAGTTGAATATGAAAAAGAGAATCTATGAACCAGAAATAAAGGACAAATACAGCCTTAAAGAAGATCACTCTATAGACTTCAATCACATTAGTGATGTGGAGATAATCAGCTTTTTACTGATGTGCAAGAGAGCACTGGAAGTGATTTGGAAATCTGAAGTGGGGTTTATAGGTTATTGGGGCTCTTTGAACTATTAGTTTGAATGTGAATGATAATAAAATATTAAAGACATATTTCCTCCTTAAACTTTTTAAAATATTTACTTTTATTCTGTTGTTGTTCATTTCCTCCGGTCTAATTTATTTTCAGGTTCTTTGTCTGTTTCATTATGTTTTCTCTTAATGAGTCATAATCCATTGTACTGTTTACCTGTGGGGGTGGCAGCACTGCTTTGTTCCAGAACAGTGCAAAATAATCCAAAAACTCCTTCAGCAATATTTGCTATATTCTGAAACAAATCAGAACTGTAGATCTCAACGAATAAACAGTGCAATAGCCAGACACACTAGGCGGGAGGAGAATGAAACAGGCAGAGACACAGAAATGCATTACCAAGAGAGAATGAATAATAAAAACTGAGTAAAATATTTAAAACTTGGGGAGAGGAGATAAAATGGTTTTCATTTTTTACAATCATTACTTAGATTGAAAATAGCTTCTATTACAGTGTCACCTTAGTCCTTATATATGACTATATATGATTATATCCTAATTTATATATTTATTTTCATGTGCAAAACAGCAGAATAAACAAAGGAAGGAGCGAGTAATAAACTGAATCTGGGAGGCAAATGCTTGGCTTAGTTATCCTCACCTATGTATACACTTTAAAATATGTCTCTCTGATTTTACAGCAGTCAAATCAACTCGATACCAAACACCTTCTTCAGCCAACCAGAACTGTATGTTCTCAAATTATTTTCCACAATTTATTTCCAAACCGAACTTTCCTATTTTGCTTTTAGAAAGGAGCTTACATTACAGTTTTTCATTCTGAACAGTATGTTATGTGCACTTCCAATCCTTTGAAATGCTATCCCTTAGTCTTTATTTACATCTTGGTTAGAACTAGGAAAACTGTAAGTAAAAATGTCAGATTTCAAATACATACATTTTACAGATGTAGTAGGAGATGACTTCAAAGAATATCCAAAAAAGTTTTGTTAAACAAAACATATTGTTTTCTTTAAAAACAAATATAGTAAACAAGGCACATATGGCAGCAAGAGGGGAGATGAAAGACAAGAAACACGTGCCAAACAATGACTGAACACCTCTTGTCACTCCGCAATTGACAATAAAATTAGAAAAAAAATGAGTCTTTAAATAATATTATTTCTTACTGTGAGTCATAGGTGAGGAGCACATGGAAAGTCACATCCTGCTGCTTATAAACAATGTTCTTATCCTGATTATAAATGCAGACGGAGTATATTCAATCTGTTCATGCCAAATAGCCTTGGATTGTCACTTGCCTTCATCTATCAGGCATTCTTGGTGCATGGGAACTATAAATGCATGTAGATCTGACTCCATAATACCATGTCTAGCCAAAATACGTGACTGGAAAATACATTATTTTTGTTAAGTATAGTTATAAGTAATGATACAATTTTTTGAATGAACAAAAACAGGAAATGTTTTAATATTTTTTTCTTCCTATTACTCATTCGGCAGATGGGAAATAGCAGTCATGACCTCTTCGGACAGTGATATAAACAGGAAAATAAGAGGAGATGAGAACTTTCATAAAGGTCAATGCAAGATTTAACTACTGTTTAATAATTTATAAAAGCAATATTCAATATTAAATTAAATTTCAGAGATCAAAATATTAGCTTCCAGTTGATCTTATTAAGGTGGAGATAATCCATTCACCAAGGGGAAAGAGGAGCTTTGGCTCAGAGACAAATTGGAACACATCATGGTAAAGATCTCCTGAAAGCTTGCTGAAATACCATATTTTTCCATGTATAAGACAATATTTTTTACCAAATGTTTTAAGTTTAAAATAGGGAGATCGTCTAATACACGGAATGTTGCAATGACACACCCTGGTCTGGCACTGTAATGCTGCATCTGGCTACTAGATGATCAGTTGTAAGGCAGGAGAAAAGATCACATGTGTTGGAAATGCATTGGTTATTATTACAGTGCTTGTGTTTATAGAAATGTGTATTTTATAACTTCTTATTGTGCTGCACATATATTTAAGTGCACTTTCTGTCATGATTTTCACTGATTTCCATTCCAGCTCAATATTCCTGTGGCCACATCACTTTTTACTGTGTTAAACCAGAAAAATACAGGGCACAGCGTGAGTGAGTAGTAAGTGATGTGGTCACAGGGATATTGAGCTGGAATGGAAATCAATGAAAATCATGACAGAAAGTGCACTTAAATATATGTGTAGCACAATAAGAAGTTATAAAATACACATTTGCATATTTATTTATTTATTAATTTTGGGCTCCACAAATAGTGGTCGTCTTATACATTGGGGCGTCTTATGCACAGAAAAATATGGTACTTTTTGAATTTTTAAATATGTGCATTTTTCACTGAGACATCAAACAAACTTACATTGTGTGTCCCATTCAACTCAATGGTAATACTGCTTACATTCCCAGTTTAAAGGGAATAAAACTTGTCATTTTTTAAATTTTTCATGACAGAAAATTCAGGTTTCTGCTCTCTTGCCTGTCTGGAATTTGGACAATGCAGACAAGTTATCTGTATTACTAAACAAACAACCCTTATCAAATCTATCCGTGCAGGCATGGAATGCTAGATTCACCTGAACAGGTCAATCATGGGTGTAACCGCTATTAATCACTTCACCCTGAGCTCGGTTATCTGTTATTACTCATGCAACATCCATTCAGCAGGATACACTTTGTATGTAAACAGATTAAGCCTTAGAATTTGTATTTGTTATTAGTGCAAATAAAAGGTAATTTTCACAAATAATCTTGTGCACCATGAAGAGTATTTACAGTGAGGTAAATCGACTTATAATGCTTTATAGGCTGCCACGACAACAAAAGCCAAGAGAAACAATGCTATCATGTCAATATGTTATGATGCATTATACACAAGTTTGTGATTATCTAAAATTCTGGGCCCATAAATCTTCAGTGAAACAAGGTATATACTAGATGTTAAACGGAGGCAAATCCTTCGAACCAGATATATGTTAATTGATGAGAGAACAAAACTAGACCATGCAGTTAAGTTTCTGTTGCAACTTATTAATTACTTGTTAATTGATTTTCTGCTGATGATACTTTAAATTCCATTGGTGTGTGTCAGACTTGGATTCACAGTTGGCAGCTGTAATTGTAGCTAATGTATTTCTTATTTTTAGACAATGACACTTAAAGGAACAATCCCACTAAAATATGTTAAAGGACCACTGTAAAATGAAAAAAAACTTTAGATGTTTTTGTCATTTATAACAAATTAACAACATCAATAGTGCAAGCCGTAAGTGTAAAAGTATTTTTATTAAAAATCTTTATTTAAGTAGACTCCGCTTGTGCACTTCCTCCAGACTTGGAGACGGAATCTATGTGGTACTTATTTAACAGAGGAGGATATGTTGGGTAATTGGTGGATTCTGATAAGATATCAGTACTGAATACTAGTCTCTTCCATAGGCTCAGTTGAGCATAGTTTTTCTGAATAACTTAGTTTTTTTATAAATATTTTTACATATATTCTTTCTATTTAATGTTAAATTAACTGATCATGTCTAAGGGGCGGCCATTTGCCAGTGCAACCTCCCTCTGTGATCCTTCCACCCTCCCTTGTCATAGGAGGGATGCAGCTAGTTAAACGGGCATGTGGCTCCAGATAAAATATACAGCAGCCATCCTGATAGAGGGTACTCTGACCATGCTCACGCTATCTTCTGAGATCTCACCCTAAACAATGTGACGTACCAAACAGCATCTGATTGATTTTGCTATTATGCAAAACCAGGATGCTTATTGTACAAAAACGCCTAACATATAATAAAGATTTATTTACAAACTCAGCTGTGTTTGTATCTTTTTCAACCTCTAGGACCCCTATGGCACCTAACGCTAACCTGTTACCATGAGGTTCCCTACAATCTCTCATGGTAATCTAATCAATTACCATGGGGGTCCATAAGGACCCTATGGTATATAGCAATAACCCTATACCATGGGGGTCCCATGGTAACTAAAATGAAACCCTGTACCATGGGGGTCTATTGGGATTCCCATGGTAATAGTATAGTAATTTATTTAATTAGGTGGTTATGTTAGGTAATAATACAATATACTATGGGGGTCAGTAAGGATCCCCATGGTATAGGGCCTCATGCAGGGTACCATGGGGTTCCATAGGGACCTCATGGTAATAGTGTAGTATACTGTGAAGGGTGATGGGGACCTCCTATGGTATAGGGGTTAATGTTAGGTGCCATGGGAGTCTATAGGGACCCTCATTGTTATTGATTAGATAACCATGGGGGTCTGTAGGGACTCTCACAGCAACGGTTAATGTTTGGTGTCAGAGAGGTCCTAGAGGTTACAAAAAGACACAGGAGAGCAATGCAAATTATTATTTAGGTATTTTTATACAGTAAGCATCCATATTTGGTTATAAGCATAATTAATTAGATGATGTTGTGGCTATGGAAGCACAGAGGAGCACTTCTATTGCATCACAGTGTTCTCCAATGTGATCAAGTGTCTATGACGTGCTTATCTGGTATAGCACAAAACCATGTGGGTGCATGCGCAATCAAGAAAGCTGCATTATGTACAGTATGTGGAGCCAAATGCCCACATAGTTTGACTCGCTGCCTCCCTCCTGTGAAGTGGGTAGGTTGATCACAGAGGGATGCCCATTAGTCACAAGCATTTAATTGAAAAGAAAATATAGAGAATTTAAAAGAAAATAACAATGATATAGAATAAAGTTCTATATACTGCCAAAATTGGCAGTATTAAAAAAAAGTGTCCCTTTAACATACCACCCTAGTGCTTATAAAATAGGGCTTACTTTGTTTATTTAATAATGAATTACCGTATATACTCGAGTATAAGCCGAGTTTTTTGAGGAGGTGGGTTAAGGTTGAGGGTGGTTGAGGTTGAGGAGGGAGGTTGAGGATGGGGAGTTGAGGAGGAAGGTTGAGGAGGGGGTTGAGGATGGGGGTGTTGAGGAGGAAAGTTGAGGAGGGGGTTGAGGATGGGGGGTTGAGGATGAGGAGGGAGGTTGAGAAGGGAGGTTGAGGATGAGGATGGAGGTTGAGGATGAGGAGGGGGTTGAGGAGAGAGGATGAGGAGAGGGGGTTGAGGATGGGGGGGATGAGGATGGGGTTGAGGATGAGGAGGGAGGTTGAGGAGAGGCTTGAGGATGAGGAGGGAGGTTGAGGATGAGGAGGAGGGGTTGAGGAGGGGGGTTGAGGATGGGGGGTTGAGGATGAGGATGGGGGGTTGAGGAGGGAGGTTGAGGAGGGGGGGTTGAGGTTGAGGAGGGTTGAGGCTGAGGAGGGGGTTGAGGATGAGGATGGGGGTTGAGGATGAGGATGGGGGGTTGAGGATGGGGTGGTTGAGGAGGGAGGTTGAGGATGAGGAGGGAGGTTGAGGATGAGGAGGGGGGTTGAGGTTGAGTAGGATGGTTGAGGTTGAGGAGGGGGGTTGAGGTTGAGGAGGGGGCTGAGGTTGAGGAGGGGGGTTGAGGATGGGGGGTTGAGGAGAGAGGATGAGGATGGGGGGTTGAGGATGGGGGGTTGAGGATGGGGTGTTGAGGAGAGAGGATGAGGGGGTTGAGGAGGGGGATTGAGGATGGGGGGTTGAGGAGGGGGGATGAGGATGGGGGGGTTGAGGAGGGGGTTGAGGATGAGGAGGGAGGTTGAGGAGGGGGTTGAGGATGAGGAGGGAGGTTGTGGATGAGGATGGAGGTTGAGGATGAGGAGGGCGGGTGAGGATGAGGAGGGAGGTTGAGGAGTGAGGTTGAGGAGGGTGATAAGGGAGGGGGGAAGAGACACAGGGAAGGGAGAGGTTGGAAGAGACACAGGGAAGGGAGAGGGGAGAAGAGACACAGGGAAGGGAGAGGGGAGAAGAGACATGGAGAGAGAGGGGGACACAGAGGGCACAAGAGGGACACAGGGGGCAGCACATTTCCCACCCTCGGCTTATACTCGAGTCACTCATTTTACCCAGTATTTTGTGGTAAAATGGGTGCCTCGGCTTATACTCGGGTCGGCTTATACTCAAGTATATACGGTAAGTCAGTATGCCTAGAAACAGCAGATAACAGCAATGTCGATCCTGGAGTGTTAAACGTAGGCTAGGACGAGGACTTCATTATTTTCCTTTCATTACAAAGATGACTCAATCACCACTTCAGACATTCCATTTTAAATTAACTCTTGAGCATCTCTTCTTGATGTACTAGACATAAGAGCCATTTAGTGGTATGCACCTAACAGGCTTCTCTGTAATGTTTATTTCAGAGCAACCATAATAACATTTTTGGATGGGAATTTGCATAGCTAAAATAATTTGAACATTCTTGGAAGAAGAGTGGTGAGTTTGTACTGCTTGTGCAAGGTTTGAACGTTGAGCAAACATGTTTAATACAGCATGTTAATATCTTACCTTAAAGGGAAAAAAAATAATCATGCACAAAATGCTAGTCAATACAGTAGTGGTTAAAATGTGTTGGTTACAATACTATGTACCGCATGGTACTCTAACTTCTACCAAAGAGGTTCACATGGACTTCCATGGTCCATATCCCCCCATGCGGTCTACAAGGACCCCATAGTCTCTAACACTACCCCCCACAAAAAATAAAATAAAATAAAAAAGACACTAGCAATATCATAAACTACACCTGTATGGGGTGCAAATTATACTTATCCTCCCCTTGAAGACTGTCCAGTGACAGTCCTCGACACCCTGGTCCTCAGTCTATAGCCCTTGGTAAAGATAGAATGAAACAGTGCTCTTCCTGCTTGATTGAAGACCCTCATCTTCGGCCCACAAAATAGGGCCTCCACCTTATAAACTGCACCACTCTATAAAGAACAATTATCTAAACTAACTAAGCTCCTCCTCCGAGGAGCTCTCCTACCAGCTAACGTCTTTATTAACACGCACTGGCTTTATATACAGTTTTTTATATAACTTCTGATTGGCTCAAATATGTGTCAATCATCTTTTAGCTAATCTAAATCCAGTATTTGAATTGTCCCTGTCCCATTTCTGATTGGTTAAGTCTCACTAATCAGACTGCAAGGACTGAAATTTGTGCATTTTGATTGGTATGCCTTTAACCTATTATAGGGATCTTTATTCCCATATTCTAAAATGTCAGCTAATCAGAATATGGTTTAACACTAGTGAGGCTTGAGCAATTGAGTCTCAAACCCGACACAATTAAGTGTTAGCTCCTTTATAGCTTCACATTTGTGGCATCCAGGCTTCTCTGAGGTTTTTTTTTTTTTGCCTTTATGGGTGGTTAAAGGTGCACATAAGATTTTTCTAAATTTTGGGCACTTAGAGAGACTTTGGAGAAATTTCAGAGAGATCAGATATCATGGGAGGCATGTAGTATACATTTTTTTAAAAGGCACCCAAGTTTTAATATACTGGGGACACTGGGATGGCATTTCTTGGAGGTTGGATTTACATGTGTAATCTGATAGCATAGTAGTTTCTTACAAGTGAACTTTACTCAAGTTTTTTTTTTTTAAGAAAGCCATGGATAGAGCCCATTTTAAGGAAATCAGAAAAAGGGAAATTTTCTCTGCAAAGAAAGATATTTTAAATGATTGTCAACAGTAGGAGAAACGATTAGAGTGTTCACACTTATTGGGGGATTTCAGTCAGAAACAGAAGAATGCTGGGGAGTGACCAGTTAAATAACAGCTGCTCTCCAGTATATTTGAGCACTTGACATCAGTATTTTATTTTAAAATATGCCAACACATACATCGAAAATTCAACATGATAAAATAACTCTTGACTAATTCAAGGTGGCTATATCATTCAGCATTCAATCATTTTATATATATATATATATATATATATATATATATATATATATGGACACTCCTGACTATCTCTCACTCTCTCTCTCTCTAATCTATATATATATATATATATATATATATATATATATATATATATATATACAGTATCTCACAAAAGTAAGTACACCCCTCACATTTTTGTAAATATGTTATTATATCTTTTCATGTGACAACACTGAAGAAATGACACTCTGCTACAATGTAAAGTAGTAAGTGTACAGCTTGTATAACAGTGTAAATTTGCTGTCCCCTCAAAATAACTCAACACACAGCCATTAATGTCTAAACCGTTGGCAATAAAAGTGAGTACACCCCTAAGAGAAATGTCCAAACTGGGCCCAAAGTGTCAATATTTTGTGTGGCCACCATTATTTTCCAGCACTGTCTTAACCCTCATGGGCATGGAGTTCACCAGAGCTAAACAAGACGCACTTTATTCAGTGTTGTTACATGAAAAGCTATCACATATAATAGTTGTCAAACTGTGAGTCGTCGTCAAGCTTTGCGAACTTGCGATGCGAGGGACGCAGTTCTGGCCAGAGCTTTTGCGGAGGTGTAGGCACATTTACACTGTTATACAGGCTGTACACTTACTACTTTACATTGTAGCAGAGGGTCATTTCTTCAGTGTTGTCACATGAAAAGATATAATAAAATGTTTACAAAAATTTGAGGGGTGTACTCACTTATGTGAGATACTGTATATATATATATATATATATATATATATATATATATATATACACACATATATATATATACATATATATATATATATATATATATATACATACATATATATATATATATATATATATATATATATGCATACATACATATATATACATACATATATATATATATGCATACATACATATATATACATATATATATATATATATATATATATATATATATATATATATACATAAATATATATATATACATACATACATATATACATACATATATACATACATGCATATATATATGTGTGTACTCACTTATGTGAGATACTGTATATATATATATATATATATATATATATATATATATATATATACATATATATATATATGCATACATACATATATATATACATATATATATACATACATATATATATATATACATACATATATATATACATACATATATATATATATACATACATATATATATACATACATACATATATATATATATATATATATATACATATATATACATACATATATATAAATACATATATATACATACATATATACAAAAATATATATATATATATACATACATACATATATATATACATACATGCATATATATATATATACATACATGCATATATATATATATATACATACATATATACATACATATATATACACATATATATATATACACACACATATATAGAGAGAGAAAACATTCTGTAATTAAAATCTGTGTATATGTCTAGATGTATTTTATCCCAATTATTTTATCTTCAACATAGAAATAGTATTCATACTGGGAATTATTTTCAACCTGATACCAAGAAGATTTTTAAAATGTTTCAGTGCTTATAGGTCTAGGTCATTGGTGATGTTTTAGGATAGATTCACATTATAGGACATACATTATTTATAAATTAAAACTAAATATACAACAGCATTTTAAATGATAATGCCACAAGACCTATAGTATATGTGTATATGCCTAGCATAATTGCCCTTTAACACTCAGCTCAGAAAATTATTTTTCTTAGCAAATTATTAGGAAAGTGAAATCCTTAACAATCTACAGGAACCTAAAAAACAGTAGCAACTTTACATGTAGAGTTTTGCCAAAATGTAATTGAATGAAAACAATGACATATTTTTATACATAGCATACAGGTAATATATCAAGGCTCTAGGTTTTCTGTAAAACACTAGACAGGTTTTCCTGTGATGGCATATGCGATAACAGGGCATCCCATGAATGGGCTCACTGTGCTTCCAATGGCAGGATGCCATCACAATTTAACTTCAAGTTTGACAAGGTCTGTTAGTGGATGTCTGGAGTTAAATTCAGATTTTGGCTCGGGTACAGCCAGTGATGAAAAACACATGAGTGGTAACAAGTCTTCTTAATATCTGTCTTCAGTACTAAGATGGGATAATCTGAAGAAGCAGTTTGCTCAAGTATCATCCACTGGGCCAAAAGGATAATGTATTTTAGAATGTGCTATTGATTACGGCACTGATAGACTTTCTTCTGTGCTGTGCTACACAAAATCAGCTACTGGAGGCATTTTCTCATGTGGATTAAAGAGGATTTTTCAAAGATTTAATAAGGTAAGTGTTATATTCTACATTTTCATTAGTTAAAGATTTCTAGGGTTGTGAACTTTGCAAAACACAAAAACATGTATGTATGTAGGTATATATATATATATATATATATTTATTTATATATATATATATATATATATATATATATATATACATATATACACACATATACAAACAATGTCTAAGATTTAGCTAGGAGACAGGTAGATCTAATAGGAACCAGACAGGCTGTTTCTAGGAGAAAATATTTAGTAGCCTGAAGTACAAAATGTAACCACGGCTCCCAGTTAGTTTTTGATTTGCAACTGTAGAAGAATCCTAGGATAAAACATGTTAAAACAAGATAAAAATAGTAAAATCTCATAATATGATCACAGTATGCTTAGTCAGTGTTTTAAGGGGAATAGCTAATGAAAGAAGATTGTTTTCTTACAAACATGGGTCTACTGTTTAAAATGGGGAATAATGACACAATGAATATGACACAACAGTGATAAGCAGGTAACTTTACTTATTGCGATAAAAGGCACAAAACTTTTATCAACGGCTAAATAGGTTACTACATTAATAAAATGTCCAAGTTAGTGCAGAGCGTTTGCTACTGTCATTTAAAATGTAAGCTAAAACTTCCAAAATAGAACATGATACCCTCATAGGGGATGCAAAAATACTTTGTTGGCTTTGATCTGCTCTTCCAACATACTGAAAAGATGGCACCAGACAGTTGAGTCATAGATCAAATTATTTAGAGATTACAAATGATGTTCATTTGGTTCATTTATAAAAAAAAAGAATTGATATCAAATGTGCATCAAAATAGTATGTTAACTTAATATAGCAACATTAAAATTGCATCCATCCTAGAAGGATGAGTGGATCACAGAAATCAAATTTTCTGGATACAGCATGTCTCCAATGTCATGTTGTCCATGAGGTTTTTCCTTCATATTGTTTATTTCTGTTGTTGGGCATTGGCAACATTATGACAGTGGAATTAGCCTTCCTGTGGTACTATTTTAATGCATCCTGCATATGCAACTAACTATGGCAGTTCAGTGATGGAAGAGATCTCTATGCACAAAGCAAGGATTGACACACTACTTAAAATACATAGATTTTGGGCTAAATAGTATTGTAATAATATATAGCTCATATAGACTTGGATACTATCTCATGAATATTTAGCTGTTATCCCCAAACCTATGAAGTAAATGTTTCAATACTCCACTCCAGAAAATTCCAGTGACTATATATTGATATCAGACTGTTAAATGGGTGTTTATCCATTTAAACATTGTCTCCCAAACTTTGCTATAGGAGAGACCCAATGTTAAAACTGCTGTATAGCTGCTTATCCATTAGAGCAGTGTTTCCCAAACTGAGCTGCAGGAGAGACCCAATGTTATGACTGCTGTATGGCTGTTTATCCATTAGAGCGGTGTTTCCCAAACTGAGCTATAGGAGAGACCCAATGTTATGACTGTTGTATGGCTGTTTATCCATTAGAGCAGTATTTACCAAAATGAGCTATAGGAGAGACCCAATGTTATGACTGCTGTATGGCTGTTTATCCATTAGAGCAGTATTTACCAAAATGAGCTATAGGAGAGACCCAATGTTATGACTGTTGTATGGCTGTTTATCCATTAGAGCAGTGTTTCCCAAACTGAGCTACAGGAGAGACCCAATGTTATGACTGCTGTATGGCTGTTTATCCATTAGAGCAGTGTTTCCCAAACTGAGCTATCGGAGAGACCCAATGTTATGACTGTTGTATGACTGTTTATCCATTAGAGCAGTGTTTCCCAAACTGTGTTACAGGAGAGACCCAATGTTATGACTGTTGTATGGCTGTTTATCCATTAGAGCAGTGTTTCCCAAACTGAGCTACAGGAGAGACCCAATGTTATGACTGCTGTATGGCTGTTTATCCATTAGAGCAGTGTTTCCCAAACTGAGCTATAGGAGAGACCCAATGGTATGACTGTTGTATGACTGTTTATCCATTAGAGCAGTGTTTACCAAACTGAGCTATAGGAGAGACCCAATGTTATGACTGTTGTATGGCTGTTTATCCATTAGAGCAGTGTTTCCCAAACTGTGCTACAGGAGAGACCCAATGTTATGACTGCTGTATGGCTGTTTATCCATTAGAGCAGTGTTTCCCAAACTGAGCTATAGGAGAGGCCCAATGTTATGACTGTTGTATGGCTGTTTATCCATTAGAGCAGTGTTTCCCAAACTGTGCTACAGGAGAGACACAATGTTATGACTGCTGTATGGCTGTTTATCCATTAGAGCAGTATTTACCAAACTGAGCTATAGAAGAGACCCAATGTTATGACTGTTGTATGGCTGTTTATCCATTAGAGCAGTGTTTCCCAAACTGAGCTATAGGAGAGACCCAATGTTATGACTGCTGTATGGCTGTTTATGCATTAGAGCAGTGTTTCCCAAACTGTGTTACAGGAGAGACCCAATGTTATGACTGTTGTATGGCTGTTTATCCATTAGAGCAGTGTTTCCCAAACTGAGCTATAGGAGAGACCCAATGTTATGACTGTTGTATGGCTGTTTATCCATTAGAGCAGTGTTTCCCAAACTGAGCTATAGGAGAGACCCAATGTTATGACTGTTGTATGGCTGTTTATCCATTGGAGCAGTGTTTACCAAACTGTGCTATAGGAGAGAACCAATGTTATGACTGCTGTATGGCTGTTTATCCATTAGAGCAGTGTTTCCCAAACTGTGTTACAGGAGAGACCCAATGTTATGACTGTTGTATGGCTGCTTATACATTAGCAGTGTTTCCAAAACAGTACTATTGGAGAGACTTAATGTTATGACTGTTATATGGCTATTTATCCATTACAGCAGTTTCAACCGTGTTGAATGGAAACTTTGGGTTCCCATGGGTCGTTTGGGGTCCTTTGAGTATTTTTACACTATGCAGTGCAATTTGAGATACTGGGAAAGGCATGTGAGATTCCACAGAGAATATTTACATGTACTTGTGGTCCCACAAATAAAAGTGGGGTCCAAAAGTGGGAAACACTGCATGGTATAAAATTATTAAATTCCGAAGAAATAATGATATTATTATTTGAAAAACAGATGTCATTTGAAACATTTAATCTTATAGAGAAACATCATAAAAATGACATACAACTGAGAGCACCATTATATAAGGGTAGAAGGGTCAATATCGCTTATGAGCCAAGAATTACAAATAGAAAATTAGATAAAGATAAATCCCACCTAGTACTTCATGATGGATAAGTACAGCTTAAGGGACACATAATAGCCTTAGACACCATTAGATGAAACAAAGAGTCCTTGTACTAATAAGAAACATTTGTTTAATTACAAAAAAAGTCTTAAAAAAATTTGCTCATGCATTAAGCGGCAGTTGTTGTCCAATTCCTACTCCACCCAAACTTGTATTCTATAGGCCTTTATTTACTAGGTTTATTGCATCAACCAAAGTTATGTATATTAATGAATATCAGACATCAAGTGATACATATTGTGTTGTAGGATGGCACACAACAGAAAGTATAATGGCCTGAAACTATGTAGGTTTATTAATGCACATTTATCTAAAGAAACATTTTCCGGTTTAAATCCTAGCTCTTTATTTTAAGTTATTATATCTCAGGCTTCTTGCATTCCTTTAAATAGTTTGCTCTTTATTGTTATGATAATCAGGATTTTCTTGGAATTTGAAGAATAAATTAGAGAACACTTCACATTAATGATATGAGAGGGAGAAGAAAATATTTGCCAAGAAAATGTTACTGCAAGCTGTAGCTGGCTGAATGACAGCTAGATCTAACATGGCGACACACTGAGGGATTGTAAATACGGATTTGGGATTCAAAGCAGGTCAAATTGTTGCTTCTGGGTGTAATATAGAATAAAATATATTTCCTTAAGTAGTTTAAGGACATGATTAAAATTCTCTGGAATTAAATCTAGACATAGTGTCACAAAATCTTAAAAAGGTGATAACATAAGTGATAATGTTGAGTTGGATCTTGATCTGCACGAACAGGTCCATTTTCCACCATTTCCTGAGCTCACTCAGTGTCATAACATCCTCTGAAATATTTCTGAGACAGTGACAGCTGTGACTGTGATATCCTAATCGATTAAGTCACTTTTTTGTGCAAAACATGAATCAGTAGTTAAAAATTACAACTGAGTGACTGTTTTGTCTGATAATTGGACCCATACAAGTAAAATGACGGCTTCAGACAGTAATAATCTTACTCTGAGTAACTGGTTGAAGCTTGCTTAAACATTATACAAAGTGAACAAACATAACAAGGAGGCAGAAAAAGATGCTTATTTTTGAGTTTGTGGATGCCAAAGACACAAAGTTCAGGAGAAAATGTGAAGATGGTTGTACAATTTTAGATCATAATAGGAAATTGTCACCGAAATACACCATTCTCATTTACAGGGTGCGTTTCTGCCAAAGCCCACAAAGCCCAGGCCTAGGGCAGCATTGAAATATGTTTGTATATGTACAGAAATGTGATGTTTTTTTTCTGCACGTGTACAAAACACTCTCTAACATACTTTATATATATATATAAATCATACAAAAACGTATGTTTGAGATATAGATAAAGGAAGAGATGCAAGTGGGGAGTGTGTAGAGCACACAAATCTGAATGGCGTAGGGCAGCATAAAGCCTAATTACATCCATACTTTTTTGGATAAATGCTAAAACAGCAAATGTTTAGCTAGCTTATCCAAGATTGCATTTCCTGCCAAAAGCACTTTGATATCAAGTACTTTATACGGTTAAAGCCGAAGGAGAGTGGTTGGTGTAGAGTTACTGGAGTTCAATATTAACAGTATTTGAGAAACTAGACCGGATGATTGACAAAATATCTCTGTAATGTTAAATTTAAAGGCAGCATTTATTTTGTATAAGTCTTGCATGCACTTATAATGCAGTTGGATCCATCATTGCTCCAGTGTCATCTGTATTAGGAAGAGTGGAGGCTTGAATATTGAGAACAATTGAACTCTTTCTATTGAAATGTGCCCCTTCTGGATCGCAACCTTGCCCTGGTGAAGTAGCTTGTGTACTTTAAATGAAGCTACTACATATTGTCACCCAAGATGGGGAGGTCATAGCAGAGAGGTCAGACAAATTGTGGTCCTCTGTAGAAGGTACTAGCAACCAGTATGTTTACCGATTAAACCATATGTTTAAACACAACCAGACACAAGATGAGACTGGCGTGCTGCCCACTAACCCTTTGCTCAACAGAGACTCTAGAAATGAGACACCATTAGTTCTTTAATCTCAGAAGTAATCCAGATGTTTGTTTTTGTCTCAGATATTACACAGGTGAGAGCTTGTTACTAGTGAGGTGAGACCTGGCCGATATCATTCATATTCTATGGAGCTTGTTTATTAAAGTATGAAGAGACCTTTTCAAGTAAAAAATTAAAAAATAGGCTCCATGGAATAAAACAGAATAATCAGGTAGAACTCAAATTAGTCAATATGATTGCTAGAGTTTTGGTTGACTCAAAATCTGTGGATTAATAATAATAATAATAGTTTTATGGAATCTGTAAGTAAGAGTGCCCACTAGATGGCGCTTTATTGACACAACATTGTGAAGTCAATTTATGACACTTTCTACTAAATTAAACATAGAAATGTGAATGCACTAGACACCTCGAATAATAAGCAAATGAGCAAAGGGGATAATTACTAACATTTCATATAATATCACAGATGTTCTGTATACTGTATTTCTCGGTTGTGACCCATTTGTTACACACTTTTACATATTTCTTGTTGTTCTGTCATGTTCGACTCTCCATGACCCTATGGACTACAGCATGCCAGGCACTCTGCTCCATATTGCAAGGTTGCAATTCACAACAAAGAACTATACTTCATATAGTTTGTAGTCTTTGGAGATACAAGATGAATGGCCCCAGCAAAATGGGGCGGGGGGAGTATTTATCCTAGAACTATGGTATTCCCAGTAATAATATACAGATATGAGAGCTGGACCATAAAGAAGTCTGAGCGCTGGAGAATTGACGCCTTTGAATTGTGGTATTAGAGAAAACTTTTTAGAGTCCCTTGGACTACAAGAAGATCCAATCAATCAATGCAATAGGAAATAAACCCAAACTGTTTACTGGAAGGTTCATGTGGCTGAAGCTCAAATATTTTCACCATATCATGAGAAGACAGGATTCCCTAGAGAAGACTCTGATGCTGGGAAAGATTGATGTCACACAAAGAAGGAGATGGCAGAGGCAGAGATGGATAGATGGAGTCATTGAATGAGCTTGAGAAGGTTTGGGATGGTAGTGGTGCGTGGCGTACTGCGGTCCATAGGGTCATGGAAAGTCTGACATGACTGAACGACTAAACATCAAAGTGTTTATACATCTAACACATTGGAAATTCTGGCTGACTATGGGACATGATAAATAGAGTGAAAATCTTGGATTTCTATATAAAACAACTTGACATGTAGATCTGAAACATGCTAATGATAAACTAGGCCTCAGTCATACCCCCATGTTCTGTTTGCTGTGCCACTTCTGTTCAGCACTGTCCCCAATCCATTATCTTCAATAACCAATAATCCTCTGTGTTAATGCCTAGAAGATCTTGTACTACGAGAAGTTCCTACCACCATGTAACTTCATATAAAAGCAAACAGATTAACAGTAAACAGAACATAGAGTCCCTTCAGGATTCATAGCTGTAGTTATATGTAATTCCTCGGAGAACATATTATGTGGTATGTTTGTGGCCTGCATATAAAACCAGTAATGGGAGATCTTGGTTAAAATGAGTCATTCTTAAAGGCTTGTGGATTTTCAAACACACATGGCGCCTGGAAAAACTAATTTTGTGTTTAATGTTTTCCAGTAAACTAATGCAAGATGATAACAAAGATACCAACCACACACATAACCCATTTTACACTTTACAGGAAAGTCAGAAGTGAATGATAAACTCATCAATATTAATCAAAAAAAGGAGGATACAGGCAATGTAACTTTAATAAGCAGCTCTAGTTAAAGGTATATGGAAGTTTCCCTGTGTGTAACTTTCTCTAATCTAACTCCTGCTGCTTATATCACACATTACATGGAGTCGTTCTATACACGTACAGATTTATTTTATTTTAAAAAGAATTGCCTTCCATGCCCTCAGAGCAGCTTACATACTAACCAATAGAAGCACTGAATTCAAATGCTGTTTTACACCCTATACTATCCTTCCAGCAGAGATCCAGAGCAGCATTGCATGTTCTGCTTCATTGCTTAGCATACCCATCTCTAAAACATTATTTGGACCTGGTCTGTGGATCTACCAGCCTTTAGAAGAAATATAGTAGAAAGTAATGTTCAGACTATTAAAACAATATTCTGTTCATTTCCAAAATTTCTATTTGTATTATATTTCTAGCCACATTTGCCACAGAACCAGATAATATATTAGTAAAATATTGCTCTCTGTCAAAGCATACTTAGAACATATACAGACTTATGTAACGCAGTGCACAGTTGGAAAACTGTAACTGACAATCACAGTATTATTATAAATACTCGCACATTTGTCCTTCATCAAAAAGCAGATGAAAATTAAACAAAATTAGACCAGAATCTGCCTCATAATGATGATAGCCAAAAGCTTGAAACAGGCCTGTATACAAGTGATTCTTGGTTTGTGCAAAAGCCAACTCGGTGCTTTGCTTCAAAGCTGTGTAATACAGCGGGCATATGCTTTAAGGGAGCAATGTATAAAGTTGCTATTTTTGGATTAAGAGTGACGTACACTGTGTTCTCATTTGCATGTCCCTGCCTTTTAGAAATGCAAATGGGCTTATTAATGTATTATTATTAGTTTTCTGTACTCTGTACAGTGGAGAGCTTTTTTCACTCTTGTGCTCACCATACACTAAATGATTGTTGTGGAATACCCAATCCTACAAGATCTATTGCACAAACCTGAATCTGCCTCATACTGATGATAGTCAAAAGCTTGAAACAGGCCTGTATACAAGTGATTCTTGGTTTGTGTAAAATCCAACCCGGTGCTTTGCTTGAGAGCTGTTTAATACGGCGGGCATATGCTTTAAGGGAGCTATGTATAAAGTTGCTATTTTTGGATTAAAAGACATTTGCATGTCCCTGCCTTTTAGACATGCAAATAGGCTTATTAATATATTATTATTATTTGTGTCTCTCTTCCTATATATATATATATATATATATATATATATATATATATATATATATATATACATATATACACACACATACATATACAAATATATACATATAAATCCAACTGCATTATAAGAGAGAGAGAGATGGAGAGATATGGAGAAAGAGAGATGGAGAGAGGAAGATGGATAGAGAGATGGAGAGGGAGAAAGAGAGATGGAGAGGGAGAAAGAGAGAGGGAGATATGGAGAAAGAGAGGGAGAGAAAGAGAGAGAGGGAGATAGAGAGATGGAGGCAGATGGAGAGGGGAGAGAGAGAAAGAGAGCAGAGAGAGAGGGAGATAGAGAGATAGAGGCATATGGAGAGGGGAGAGAGGAAGAAAGAGAGCTTGAATTTTGGAGAAGTTACAGAGCGATTAAATTAGACAAGCTCGCAACATATGTGGCCGACATCCAAATACGTAACCATGCTTGCGCACGGTCAATTTGGGCCGTGAACATGATCAATTAGTCAAACCTGTAGTTGCGAGTTTAGACGGAGCCAATAGTAAAAGAGACCGTCATCATTACATCACTAAAACATGGAGGTTAGAGAGAGGGAGAAGGAACTGGCAACACAATCCAGTATCTTTGCCAAGAAAACCTTATGTATAAGCACCATCAGAGACCTAATGGTATGGATGTGCATGGTGTGCTGAGGACCATAGCGTCATAGAAAGTCAGACACAACTGAATGACTAAACAACAATAAAAATGTTCCCTCAGCTCATGATATACAAATATACAAAGGAAAATCAGCATTATTTGCCAGTTGTATATTAATCACATTTGTTAATTTAAGGCAATAAAAAAACACAATTTTTAAGGGAACATATCATAAAATAATAATAAGGTTTTTCTGATATATTGTTTGCCAGTTTTCCATTATCACCTCATTTTCCAATTTATTCTGCAGTAAATATTTCCCTAATTATATTAATTGGTAATTGTAGCATCATATTATATGTGAAATAAAATGTTTCTTTTTGGTTTTACAGTGTGAAATAATCTGGATCTGAGAAGAACTGGCATCATTCTGAAAAGAAAAGGTATCTGAGCAAGATTTGCAACTCTTAATCAACAACTGTAGTCAAATATACAAAATATAATTTTTGAAGAACTACACTTGAAAATAGGCAAAATGGTTTTAGATTCTAAAAATATACTCTTCAGTTTATTGCTTTTATATGCAATTATTTTACAGCAGAATCTACTATCTAAAGTTTGCAGTAAAATAATAATTGCTCAGATAAGTAAAATATATTTTAATGTTTTCACATTGTATAAATGGTTTATCCATTATTACATTCAGTTATTCAAAGGCCAAAATAGACCACTAATGAGAGAGAGGGCAAAGAGTGATGGGGAGGAGAGATAGAGAGGAAGAGAGAAAAGAGAGAGAGGGAGAGAGTGATTGGGGGAGAGAGAGAGGGGGAGGGGGAGAGAGAGGGGGAGGGAGAGAGAGGGAGGGAAGAGGAGAGAAAGCGGATGGACAGAGAGAGTAAAGAGAGGGATGAAAGAGGATGGATAGAGAGAGAGAAGAGAGAGCGATTGGGAGGAGAGATAGAGAGGAAGAGAGAGACAGGAGAGGAGAAGAGGGAGAGAGAGAAAAGAGGATAGACAGAGAGAGTAGAGAGAGGGATAAAAGAGGATGGATAGAGAGGGGAGAGAGAGGATGGACAGAGAGATGAGAGAGACTGAAAGTGGATGGACAGAGAGAGAGAAGAGAGAGGATGAACAGAGAGAGTAGAGAGAGGGATAAAAGAGATTGGATAGAGAGAGTAGAGAGATGGATAAAAGAGAATGGATAGAGAGAGAGCAGAGAGAGGGATAAAAGAGGATGGATAGAGAGAGAGAAGAGAGTGTGATTGGGAGGAGAGATAGAGAGGAAGAGAGAGAGAGAGGCAGGAGAGGGGGAGAGGGAGAGAAACAAGAGGATGGACAGAGAGAGTAGAGAGAGGGATAAAATAGGATGGATAGAGAGGGGAGAGATGGTGGAAAGAGAGAGGAGAGAGAGAATGGACAGAGAGAGAGAGCATGCAAGAGAATGGACAGAGAGAGAAGAGAGAGAGGATGGACAGAGAGGAGATAAAATGAGAGTGGGTGGATAGAGAGAGGAAAGAGAGAGAAGAGGATGGACTGAGAGATGAGAGAAAGAGAGAGAGAAGAGGATGGACAGAGAGATGAGAGAGAAGAGAGAGAGGAGGCACAGAGAGGAGATAGAGAGAGTGAGAGAGGATGGACAGAGAAAGACTAGAGAGGATGGGCAGAGAGATGGGAGAGAGAAGAAGATGGACAGAGAGGATAGAGAGAGAGAAGATAGAGAGGATGGACAGAGAGATGGGAGAGAGAAGAAGATGGACAGAGAGATTGGAGAGAGAAGATAGAGAGGATGGACAGAGAGATGGGAGAGAGAAGAAGATGGACAGAGAGATTGGAGAGAGAGAAGATAGAAAGGATGGACAGAGAGATGAGAGAGAGAAGAAGATGGACAGAGAAAATGGAGAGAGAGAGAGAGAGAGAGAGCATAAAGAGGATGGACAGAAAGAAGGGAGAGAGCACTGATTTGCACTAGGAAGGTAAAGTTAAAAGGTTCAGTGTAAGCCCTGGCACATTTACCAATAGCTAACTTTAAAAATACATGTGTAAACAGCAGCAAAGAAACGCTTTAGCAAAGAAAATCTTTAATAATTCCCTCAATCATGGCTGCTGCACTCCTTCTCCTTATCTCTCTTTGCCTTGGGCACTATTGTCCAGATGATAAACATAATCAGCATAAATTGCATTGATTCTGCATGCCAGGTTATCTGGAGAATGCTCACTTTGTAGAGGCTGGGCTACAGAATGGCACCCATAGCCCCCTTCTTCCACAGAGCATGCTCCATTGTATTAATCTATCCTATGTAACAATATAAAACTTTTGGTAACTATGTGAAGCCCCTTTCATTTAAGGCACTGCTGTACCTTCCCTACCTCACTGATAACTAGTAGGGTTGGGAACAATACAAATGCCTACAAACCCATTTTTATTTTTACAAAATGCCATATCTGAATACGAAGATATGAATCCAAAATTATAATTCAAGATTATTTTAATTAGTAATAGCAGAAAAGGAGGCTCTGTGATTCTTCAAATGCTTTGGGTTATGGCAATTTTGAATATGATTTAAAGGTATATAGAAGTTTCCTGGATTATGAATGCATCTGACTGAGGATAGAGGAAGTTTGCAAACTTCTTCAGTTTTCTGGCAGTTGGTTTTTAAAAGGAATATTACTGAAAAACCAAGCTAAATAAAATTTATGATTCATTGTGGCCAATCAGAGGCAGCTACAACATTGTTGCAATGACTGGGTATTCAGTCTCTGCATCATAGCCTCAACTCCCAGAAAAATGAAGAAAATTGCAACCTTTGGGGTAAGTTTATTAATGTTTATTTTGGGGGGTTTTATGCAAAAAAAAAGTTTTTATACACTACTGATTCTCCTCTGTCAGATGCCTTCATAATCCAAGAAACTTCCATATACCTTTAAGGTTGGGTTAATCTGAGCTATTGCACTGTAATTTTATCAAAATAATGTTTTGTCTTTGAAACTAGGATTTCATTTCTGAGACAATATGAAGGAGTGTGTGCTTTTCTACTTCCTGGCTCTTTGCTCTGCTAAGCCATTTGTATTACCTCCAAAGTATATGGCATTAAATGACCTCATGCTGAAAGATATGGAAGACGACGACGACGACAATGATGATGATGATAATAACTCGCTATTCCCGTTTAAAAAGACAATTCCACTTCGACCTACACCACCTCCGTTTGACTTATTTCCATCTTGTCCATTTGGATGCCAGTGTTACTTACGAGTGGTTCAATGTTCTGACCTTGGTAAGAATATACAATTAACTTTTCGAAAATAGGGTATACTATTATTAAGCAAATAACTGATCTACCCAACAAGAATTTAAATATGAGTTATGGAGGTGATGCATTGAAATAATAGCAAATGGCACTGCAAGATTATATAGAAATAAAGATTAATTGATAGCTTGGAGGATTCCCAGGATGCCCAGCAGGGAAGTCCTTGCCTTTGTTGGCACTCTAGGACTGAACTTGCATAACACTTAATTATGTCCACGAGTGAAGTTCAATCCTATATTAGTCTAATTACATCTGTTTGCTATGGACTAGATGGGACTCTTCAAAGAGGTGCAGCAGATTTTTCAATTACATTTCTCTCTAAATGTATAGAAGTTGTTCTGTGGAATTCTTTTTATTTTGAAGAGATCGCAGTTCTTAGTTCATGGGTCCCTGAGGTGGAGCATTTGGAGAGGAGGTTTGGCCAGTGCACCCTCTTGTATGTGGACATTACTCCAGCAGCTATTGGCTGTATTTTGAAGGCTGAAAACAAGATTCCTCTAGGCACAACTAGAACTGCAAAGGACACCATAGACTGTGTCTGTGTGTTTTCTGCTACCTGTAGCAGACAAGCAGCACAGGTTTAGAGATGGTGTTAGATCCACGTAATCTCTCTGTAGTGATTTACAAATCAAGGTCACTCGGTTCTTTTCTTGCTGAAGCCGTGGAATAGAGGTCTTTGTTATTACGTACATTTTCACTGAGAACCACTGATATAGACACTATACTGGACTACATATAGCTGGTAAGAAACTAGCAAATTGTGTCCCTTTCTGTCTCTGTTGAGCATGCCTGATATGTGGATACCTGATTATCTTTTCCTATTAAAGTAAGAGCAAGCTACAGCTCTAGCTGTCTTTTCAATATTAACGGCCCAGTTAATTCAGCACAAATTGGAGCACATGACTTTAAATTACTCCTAAGAACATGTTGAAATACTTTTAGAATTTTTGAAATGGGTGCCTTTTTCACAGAATTTTTTTTTATAAATGAATTGTCTGTTTATATGAGACTCTGGCAAGTCCCCCAGGCAGACTGACAGAAAGAGCTCTGTGCAGACAGCAGAAGCAGAAAGAGGGTTAACAATTTCCAAATTCCTCTGTACAGGAAAATGCTTGCTAGAAACCCCTAAATATGTTACTTGTCGGTTAACTGATGATGGAGCTTGCACTGTCTGTTGTCATCATCATGGAACAGTCAGGATTATGTTTGTAAACAGACCTAAGATTGCAGATTTATAAGTGTAATTTAAAAAAGCAATAGATAATTTTAACATAGAAATGTACAGAGATTATGCAACATGTAATATCACAATGTAAAAATATTCTGGATCTCAGAAGTGGTCATGTGATTATTGTCAGATCTAAAAGAGTATCAATTCTAAGAACCAACATGCTTTATCTCCACATCAGTATGACATGCTGTTTGTTTATGAACCTCAATAATTTGTAATCATTAGTGACAACTATTTTTTATACAATCAACAGGTCTTACATCCATACCAAACAAAATCCCACATGACACTCGCCTGTTAGACCTCCAAAATAACAAAATAAAAGAGATTAAGGAAAAGGATCTTCAAGGGCTCACATCTCTTTATGTAAGTAGAGAAACTTTTTAAGTGCCTCTAAAAACATATAAACAGTTGGATCTCTATATTCGTCATTAATCCGTTCCTGAGGGGCAGACGAATCAGATGAATAGAGAATTTTCGTGATGAGCGTCGGATTTTTGGACGAATACTGGATTTCTCATAATGTATATAGGATTTTTGGACAAATGTTGGAGCATTTCTTTGTTGAAAAAATGTAACAAATATTGCATTTGACAAATATCGGGGCTGATGAATATCAAGGTTCCACTGTATGCCTAAATATGTAAATCATCAATATATGGATTTAATTTTGTAGCATGCAACACTTGTGTTTGGAAAGTTGTTTAATACTGACTTGTTTATCTAGGCTTTATTTCTGAACAACAACAAGCTATACAAGGTCCACCCTAAAGCATTCCAGTCTACGAAGAAACTACGGAGATTATACTTCTCACATAACCAGCTGACAGAAGTACCACCCAACCTGCCAAAATCCCTGGCAGAGCTGAGAATTCATGACAACAAAGTTAAGAAAGTACCAAAAGATGCTTTTAAAGGCATGGAGGCCTTACATGTTTTAGGTAGGTGTATCTCTAGGGGTAATTATTAAATTGGACCATGTCATGAATGACAAGACTTTACAGGAAACTCACATTTTATTCCAGGCATGCAGTAGTAGTTATCTCCCCTATAGGAATGTTTCAGATGCAATCTCAGGAGTGCTGCCATGTCTCGGACAGCTTCAGGCATGCACAAGTGATGCAACTGGAGAACTCGGATTGCACTAATAAAAGTAAAGTGTTTAGCTACAAATTCAAAATAATATAAAAGAGCAAAGTATCTGTTACCATTAACAATGGGCACCCACATATTATACTGGTGAAATGACTGCCAATAAACAACTTACAGTGCAGCCCAGTCACTCTTAGATAATAATAAATAGAAATGTAAGTAAACAACTTGACCATTATAAACATACTAAGGAATTTAGAGGGCTCTAAAGACGTTCATATCTGGCCTTATTTGCAAATAAATTACACCATATTAGTTAAAACCTACCATACTTAAAAAACACTGAAGTCATTTTTTTAGCGAAATGCAGAGAAGCTGAATTTATTCTAAGTCCAACTTATATTTAATCTAAAGGTCCCTGTCTCGTAAGTAATTAGGTTATAAAGAGTTAAACAAATTATAAAATAGTTAAAATTGAAAGGTTATGTTAATTTTCTGACCATTATCATCTCAAGTGTTTCAAAGAATACTGTGTAAAAATGTAATTTCAGCCATCAATTAGCCAGAGAAAGTGAGAAAAGTAATTACCGTACCTCATTAAAGAGTATGAAAGAAGCTTGAAGCCCCTATATATATATATATATATATATATATATATATATATATATATATATATATATATATACACATTTATATATATATATACATTTATATATATATATATATATATATATATATATATATATATAGGGGCTTCAAACTTCTTTCATACTCTTTAATGAGGTATATATATATACCGTATTGGTCCGAATATAAGCAGCACCCGCATATAAGCCGCACCCGCATATAAGCCTCACCCGTAAAGTTCAAGGGGAAAAAATAGAAAAAAGATAGTACTCAAATATAAGCCGCACCCGTAAAATTGGAGAGAAAAAGACTCTCAAAGTGATCTGCCATTGCAAGAAACAGGCTTTCTAATTAGCACTGTAGCTTTTTTTGCAGGTTACAGGCTTTACAGGATGTTAGAATCACTAAAACCTTAAATCGCTATTCAATACCGCAGTCTCAAGCACGAAAATCGTCTCCCTTAACTCGCAATCGTGCATATCGGCAGTAATTTTGCATTCACGAATAGAAGCCGCACACGTAACAAGCAAAGTTCGCAAATCGGCAATGATTTTTTTTACGGTCGCGAATATAAGCCGCACCCGTAACTCGCGAGCTCAAAAATCGGAAAAAAGGTGCGGCTTATATTCGGACCAATACGGTATATATATATATATATATATATATATATATATATATATATATATATATATATGTAGCGGAACCCATCACTGTTTTAAACTGTTTTATGATTATTCAATCATAGCTGTACTGTAGATATGTTGTTTTATGTTCTACAGAATATATTGGCTCAGAATATTAGCCAGACTTTTGCAGACCTAGGCTAATAGATAATCCTGTTACAGAGATTAAAGAGATAAGAAAGTTGTAAAGGATCCTTGCATTTTCCAAAGTGTTTTCATTCTCTGATAAGAACAAAGAAGTGTAATTGAATCAATGTCTGATTGTATCCAAGTTGCCAGGGAGGTGTGACTCACCTATTGTCCTATATGTGTATTGTATGGGGGATATGTGCAATGTCTGTGTGTTATGTGTAAAAACATACTTTTACTAACTTTTGAACCCCTGGTCTGATTCATGCCATTTTTGTATATGTTGTTCCCCTGGGTGAGAGATATTGAATGGTGCAGGTCTTAAAGGTGTACCCCCTGTATTTGGGGTACATCCAGAATGTGGTTAAAATTGTGTCTGTTTTAATTGTGTTACCTGTTATCTGAGGGGAGGAGGCGTGGGGGTTGAACCATGTAGATAATTGGCTGTTGTGATAATTATGTGGGTGTAGCCCTTCAGAGGGCACCATTGCATAAAAGGAGATTCCCTGTCATTAAAATATAGTTCTACTTGACCCTTCAAAACGTAGCCTTGTCTCGTTATTGGAAGGGATCGCTATCATACTGGGGATTGCTATGCTTTTGCATACTCCCTTGAGCTGTAACTACTGAACGCTTGTTCCTGATGTACTATCCTTGGAGTCTGTGGTGGTTTTGGTGTCCGGTGCAGTGCTTGTAGGCCTCGACGCAAACTAGGACGCGTCCATCAACGGAGGTACCCGGTCGGGGTGCCAGTAGATCCGTTACTTTGGCTGGCAGTGGTGGGATGGCGTCCTAGTAAGAGGAAAAGCAGCACGGAGACACCGGTAACGTTTGGAGTTACAAATTGAGGGCAACGCTAGTATCCTTACAGCGCCCCTGGCTACAGCAGGATGGAACCGGCTAGTTTTCAAACAGCGTTTCATGATGAGGAGGAGGAGGCGGCCGCGGACTACAGGGATGCAGACAGAAAGGAACTCTGGTATGATGCCCTGGAAGATGCCCAATGGCGGCGAGGTGAGAGTCTCCCCAGTGATGAGCAGCGGCTACAGAAGCGTGTGGCGATGCGGATGTATCTATTGGGAGAGCAGCCCCTTGATGAGTGGGTGACAAGACTAGAAACCCTGGTATGGCGAGCGCTCTGGCTAGACAACGCATACCAGGCCCTCTGGTGGCATACCGTTCGACTTACCCCCTGGACGTCTGAACACGACTTACCGGAGGGGGATGATTATGATGGCCCGGGTTAATTATGGGATGCCTTGGAGGACCATATTGATCTTGGCAGCACGGAGGGGTCTAGGTTTTGGGACATCTACGACTACCGGATGGGCATGTATGTCTGGGATGACGAAGGCGAGGTGAGCAAAGACATGACCCACCTGGTAACGAGAGAGTGGGAGCTGGAGCAGGACTACCAACACCTGCTCAGCCTTGTGCAGCCCCAACCTACTCGACAAGCAGAACCAGACTTCATTGACTGGTCCTGGGATGACCTCCAGATGGCAGGTAGAGATGGGACCGAGGTCTCTCTACCGGCCCTACAGAGGGCAGAAGGTGTCGTCCTTCCCCTCCAGCGGCAGTGTGAACCCCAGGGGGCAGAAGGTGTCGTCCTTCCCCCCCAGCAGCAGTGTGAACCCCAGGGGGCAGAAGGTGTCGTCCTTCCCCCCCAGCAGCAGTGTGAACCCCAGGGGGCAGAAGGTGTCATCCTTCCCTCCCAGCGGCAGTGTGAACCCCAGGGGGCAGAAGGTGTCATCCTTCCCCCCCAGCGGCAGTGTGACCCCCAGGGGGCAGAAGGTGTCGTCCTTCCCCCCCAGCGGCAGTGTGAACCCCAGGGGGCAGAAGGTGTCGTCCTTCCCCCCCAGCGGCAGTGTGAACCCCAGGGGGCAGAAGGTGTCGTCCTTCCCCCCCAGCGGCAGTGTGAACCCCAGGGGGCAGAAGGTGTCGTCCTTTCCCCCCAGCGGCAGTGTGAACCCCAGGGGGCAGAAGGTGTCGTCCTTCCCCCTCAGCGGCAGTGTGAACCCCAGGGGGCAGAAGGTGTCGTCCTTCCCCCCCAAGCGGCAGTGTGTACCCCAGGGAGCAGAAGGTGTCGACCTTCCTCCACAGCGGCAGTGGGTACCCCAGGGGGCCAAAGGTGTCGTCCTTCCCCCCCAGCGGCAGTGTGAAACACAGGGGGCAGAAGGTGTCGTCCTTCCCCCCCAGCGACAGTTTACCCTAACCAGGGGAGACACCAATCTCCCAGACAGCGCAGATGGGACCGTGGTCTCTGCGCCCACAGCTTGTCCAGATCCCCAACTACCGTCACTGGGACAACCGGAGGAGGGGGTAAGTACAAATTCCCCTCCCCAGCTAACTTCTAATGTGGCCCCAGGGTTAACAGAGGAAATGTTAACCCCCACTGACCCCCACGTTTCCCTGGCTACTGAGCCGGAATATATCCCAAGTACCCCAGCAGAAGAGCTGACAGCGGGGCAGAGTGCAGTCGGCCTCTGCCCTCCCTTTGTCCCTTGTACAGAGCAGGAGGTCCTGCAGGTTATACCAGCAGAAGAGCTGGCATCAGGGCAGAGTGCCGCTGGCCTCTGCCCCTCAAGTCCCCTCAGCGTGTTGCCCCATCACCACAGCAAAATATCCAGGTACCTGGTTAGACTTCCCCCCCAAAGGAGAGATGTGTGACGAAGTGCCTTTCGCCACTTTGGCTTGGAGAGGACTGTTTGCCAGCCTCCTGCCCTGCGACTATGGCCCTGGTACATATTGCCCTTTGGAACCAGTGTTCGGCCATACCAGAGTGTAAGTCACTCATTCTGGCCCTTTACATACAGGGGGGTCATTCTGTACTTGCCCTGTGTGAACCATGATACCCCAGATAACTGTGCCATGAAGCCCATTCATATAATGAAAGACTATGGGAAAGACTTTAGCTACATGGCAATTGAACTGTGTGAAGAGGATCTGAGCGCTATTCGGTGGTTTTGTGCGCTCAGATCCCAGCTATCTGGGGATATGGGAAATGTGAGTAAATGTGAATTGCAGTAATGCTGATGGGTTGTCAAACTAGAGAATTGACCAACAAATACTTTTGTCCGGACATCCCCAGGCCGATCCGTTGGGATCAGACCGTGTATGCCGGCTTATGGTCACGGGGGAGGTGTGTAGCGGAACCCATCACTGTTTTAAACTGTTTTATGATTATTCAATTCTTGGTTAAAATATGATCACATTGCTGTACTGTAGATATGTTGTTTTATGTTCTACAGAATATATTGGCTCAGAATATTAGCCAGACTTTTGCAGACCTAGGCTAATAGATAATCCTGTTACAGAGATTCAAGAGATAAGAAAGTTGTAAAGGATCCTTGCATTTTCCAAAGTGTTTTCATTCTCTGATAAGAACAAAGAAGTGTAATTGAATCAATGTCTGATTGTATCCAAGTTGCCAGGGAGGTGTGACTCACCTATTGTGTATTGTATGGGGGATATGTGCAATGTCTGTGTGTTATGTGTAAAAACATACTTTTACTAACTTTTGAACCCCTGGTCTGATTCATGCCATTTTTGTATATGTTGTTCCCCTGGGTGAGAGATATTGAATGGTGCGGGACTTAAAGGTGTACCCCCTGTATTTGGGGTACATCCAGAATGTGGTTAAAATTGTGTCTGTTTTAATTGTGTTACCTGTTATCTGAGGGGAGGAGGCGTGGGGGTTGAACCATGTAGATAATTGGCTGTTGTGATAATTATGTGGGTGTAGCCCTTCAGAGGGCACCATTGCATAAAAGGAGATTCCCTGTCATTAAAATATAGTTCTACTTGACCCTTCAAAACGTAGCCTTGTCTCGTTATTGGAGGGGATCGCTATCATACTGGGGATTGCTATGCTTTTGCATACTCCCTTGAGCTGTAACTACTGAACGCTTGTTCCTGATGTACTATCCTTGGAGTCTGTGGTGGTTTTGGTGTCCGGTGCAGTGCTTGTAGGCCTCGACGCAAACTAGGACGCGTCCATCAACGGAGGTACCCGGTCGGGGTGCCAGTAGATCCGTTACAATATATATATATATATATATATATATATATACATACATATATATATACACACATATATATATAAATATATATATATATGAGGTAATTACTTTTAATTATTGCAGTATATAGTGATATTGGACAAAAAAAATAAATATTGCAAAGCTTTCGGGTGATGCTTCTCTTTTTTAAGTCTGAAGCAATACATTGTAACCCATGTATAGTACTATGGAATATGTTGGAGCGTTACAAATAAACAATAATAATAATAATAATATAAGTGTCACTCCCGAAAACCCATCTTTTCAAGTAATATGTTTGTCCAATATAAAGGTATCACAATATACTGCAATACTCTAGATAATTCATCTAGTTTACTGGACACTCACCTCGCTCTTTACATATAAGAGCACCAAGATGAGTCAAAGTAATGCCATAAACATACTGCAAATACTGTACTGCTAATAAAATAATATATTTGACAGAAATGAGTGCAAATCCACTTGAGAATGAAGGAATTGAACCTGGGGCATTCGAAGGATTGACTGTGTACCATATTCGGATTGCTGAAGCCAAACTAACATCAATCCCTAAAGGTTAGTAACTTTAATTCACAATACTAAAATGATGAAAGGAAACATAAAAGGCTCCATAACAGTTTCTAAAGGGCCACTGTACACTGAAAAGATACAAATTGTCTGAGCACAATAATAGTTAAAATAGTATAAAACAATGCAATGTGACATAAATTGCCCAGCAAGCCTTAGTACCGTTTCGCCAAACATGCAGCTTTCTCAAAGGCGTTAAGGAAGCTTCCTTGAAGCCTTTGAGAAAGCCGCCCACATTGCGAAACAGCCTTTAGACTATTGGATGAAACTGAAATTTTAGAGATATTTTTGAATAATTGACCTATCTTTATAGGGATTTCAGCACTTTGTTGAACCTTCTAGGCAGTAGGTATTCCTTTGGGAATCACATAATGATTTATTTGGTCTCTATACCCAATTTATACTATCAATACTGTGCATATGTATTTATAATCTAACACATGAGATTCCACCTTTTTAATTTGTGGCATAGTTTTTGAGTAAAATAAATAACATTTTCTATTCCTAGCCCTTATTTTTGCTTGTTATATGTACCTTGGTGTTACGCGCCTAGAAAATAGGCAATTTTGTTCATGTTTTAAAAGTGGTTAAAATTAAATAGTAGAGGTTTCAAATGCAGTATAATATCACATATATAGTTCTTAGTAGCGCTGGCTTGCCAAAATTTGTTGCTAACGCAACGAGGAAACTGGGGCCCTCGCAAAGGGAGGGCCGCGGTTGCAGCCAGGCAAGGAGCGCTAGTTAAAATTGAAAGTGTCAATTAAAAAAGACACTTTCAATATAAGTGCAATTCTTTAAACCAGCATATTTTAAATCTATGTTTATTGTAGTCTTTTAAACTGTTAGGTCTTCTTCCTCACATTACCCAAGCCCACCAATCTCTTTTGGGCTCATGGTGTTCTGTACATGTTTGTTTCCTTTCACATTGGCTTTTATTTACTTTTCTGACTGCCAGTGAATTTATACACACATTTTTCAGCATAATCTTTATTCCTAGTAAAATGTATTTGTTTTTTCTTTCCTATCCTAGGTTTACCATCATCAATCTATGAGCTCCATCTGGACCATAACAAAATTTCATCAGTAGAGTTAGAAGACTTTATACGCTACAAAGAACTGCAGAGGTAACATTCCTGGACAGTCCATATGGAACAAGTACATTGAAAAAGTCAGAGGAGGAACTGTTCTTGTTCAATCATTCAGTCATGTCTGGTTCACCATGACCCTATGTTGAATAGGTTTTCTTGGCAAGGATACTGGAGCGGGTTGCCTGTTAGCACTTAATCCATAAAGTATTTTAATCTTCTCTACAAGTATATATATAAATGTGTACAGTACCATGTAAGTACTGGTAGTACTTCTTATAGCTTCTGCCAACGGCTCTTTCAAACAGGCAAATAGAGGGGGGAGAGAGGGCACCCTTGTCTCGTCCCGTTGTTTATCTAAAAAATCTGGGAATCAGAACCTAAACAGCTCACTGATGCAGATAGCGATGAACACAGTGATCCTATGGCATGAGAGCCAAACCTTTCAAAACCCATTCTAGTTAAAGTTGCTCTTATGTACTCCCACACTAACCGGTCGAACGCTTTCTCAGCATCCAAAGACATGAGCAGGGTGGGAGCACCCAAACGCTTCAAATGATCAATCAGGTCCAATAATTTCCTGACATTGTCCCTCCTCAACCCTCATCCTCAACCCCCCTCCTCATCCTCCCTCCTCAACCTCAACCCCCCATCCTCATCCTCAACCCATCCTCAACCCCCCTCCTCATCCTCAACCTCCCTCCTCAACCCCCCATCCTCATCCTCAACCCCCACTTCAACGCCCCTCCTCAACCTCAACCCCCCTCCTCATTCTAAACCCCCTCCTCAACCTCCCTCCTCAACCTCAACCCCCCATCCTCATCCTCAACCCCCCATCCTCAACCCCCTCCTCATTTAAACCCCCCTCCTCACTTTACCCCTCTAAATACCTCCCCCTCTCCCTTTCCCCTCACTTACCTCCATCTGCAGCTTCTCCTCCGGCCTCCACGCTCCTTCCGGCGTCTTGACCCGGCCAATGCTAATGACGTGGCGCGCATGTGACATCACGTCATTAGCATATACCGGGTGCCGACGCAGGAAGGAGCGGAGGCCGGAGGAGAAGCTGCAGATGGAGGTAAGTGAGGGGAAAGGGAGAGGGGGAGGTATTTAAAGGGGTAAAGTGAGGAGGGGGTTTAGAATGAGGAGGGGGGTTTAGAATGAGGAGGGGGGGTGAGGATGAGGAGGGGGAGGGAAAGAGACACAGGGGGTTAGAGAGACACGCAGGGGTTAGAGAGACACAGGGGGGAGAGTGACTCTAGTATAAGCCAAGGGGGCCCTTTTTAGCCTTAAAAAAAGGGCTGAAAAACTTGGCTTATACTTGAGTATATATGGTAAGTAATATTATTAGGATTATATTTGTTACTTTTCTCCAAATTATAAAGTTTGATTAATAGTTTGCGTAATGGGAGACCTCTGTTCTTAAACATTTTTTTGTTTTAATCAAAATACCCCTCAAAAAAACTTTAAAAGTTATCCACACCATGCTGAAAAAAGTTACTGATTTTATATCGAGGTCAAAAAATGTAACAATTTCTTCCCTCAGATAATCTTTGATTTTTTTCATCCTCCAACTTTGAATCATCCAATTTCCAAGAGGGTCTTGTAAATGAGTTTTTGTCCGATTTCATAACCAATTTAATATATGTGTGATCCGATAATGTAATCGGACCAATCTCTGATTTAAGAACACAATTCAAACTTGAATCATCAACAAGAAAGAAATCTATCCTGGAATAAACTTTTTGGGTGGGAGAGAAATAAGAGTAGTCCCTTTGCATAGGGTGTAAAATTCTCCACTAATCGAACATTTGGTTGTCACTTATAAGTTTAGAAAATTGGTGAGAGCTCTTTAGTAATTTAAATATGTTCTTAATTGTCTTTTGCGCTTTACGATCATATTCAGGATTAATGATTGAATTAAAATCACAAGCAACTATGATAGAACCTAGCATATATTTTTTTACTTTTTTCATAAATGGAATTTGTTTATTGTTCAGGGTGTATAAATTTAATAGCGTAAATATCTTATCATCCCACAAAATAAATCTTCCATGAGGATCAATCTCTACTAGATCCTCTTTGACCCTCAGTTTTTTAACAAAAAAAATAGGAACACCCCTTGTTATTTTTTTAAAGGTAGAGTTATATTTACAATCGAATAGCTTATGATGTAAAGTTGGAATGCTGCTCTGTGTCCAATGGGTCTCTTGAAAAAAGATAATGTCCGATTTTTCTTGTTTAATTCATCGCATTACTGATTTTCTTTTACTTGGGGCGTTTAAGCCCCTCACATTGAAACTAAGAAAATTTATTAACATACTTGCAAATTTATTTTCCTGAGAATCTGTTTATATATCTTCAAATATTTTAAAATAGCGATGAAAAATAAAAAAATTAAAACATTTATAAACATTCACACATACTTGCTCATTTCCACCTGCCTTTGATAACACTGGCAGGAATACTTGCAGGGCTATATGACGATGTACAGAAATGTTAGGCCTAAATTGAGGTAGGGAAGGACTAACTCATAATAACCAATTTAGCTTACATGTTTGCCTTAACTCAACATTTAAAGATTCTATACTTACTGTCTAGTTATACATTTTTCCATTAATATGTACCCGTAAAAAACATTTTTCTGGCACAAATGAAAAATTAACATAATTCGTTTATAGTGTGATTAACATTTTTATAACTACAACATATAGTACTATATGCTTAGATTACTATCTAACTAAGAGTCTAAATATAATAACTGCTTCTTAAAATTAAGTCTTGTTCTGTGTATATATTATAGTTTCAATGTGCTTAAACTTGTTTAGCTTACTACAAAAAATACTATGTGCCTATATTGTTATTTGACTTATTTGACTAAATATCTGAATTGTAGAGACTTACTACTTCTGAGTCTATTTGATGTGTATTTATTCAGTTCATTAATTCAAATGTGCTTCCTGATAACATTGTGAAAACAATAATCTAAAAAGTGAATACATATTATAATTATTTATTTTTCCTTTTTTGTTGTTGACCCCCCAACAAAAATTATGTGTGATAGAATCTGATTAAGCTCTTAACAAATATTGTAAACCTTCTCTCAATAATTGTTAAATATATCTCATGTGCATTATCACTATCATATAACTAAATTAAAAGTATGACTAGCAGATTCAGAATATAACATTTACATGAAATGTTGATTATGGGGTAAATATTTAAAGTATATGATCCAATTCTGCTTAAAAATAGAAGTAATGTGTTATATTAAGGGTTTTTTTTGTGTTTCATAGGCTGGGTTTAGGACACAACAAAATAAAGGATGTTGAAAATGGGAGTCTTGCTCACATACCAAACGTAAGAGAAATTCATTTGGAACACAATAAACTGAAGAGAGTTCCACCTGGTGTACCTGACTTAAAATATCTGCAGGTAAGTCAAATGGGCAATATACAAAAAAAAGGACACTTAAAATATCCCCAAAGTACCTCTTCTAGGATGTAAATAATAATTTCATGGCAAAATTGCATAGACATAGCATGTAATTAAAATAAAAAGTATATTGAATAAAATTAAACAACAACAATTAAAATAGTAAAAAATGAATCACAGATCACACACTGATAAATTATAATCAAATATTCCAGACTTTTTTATCAAGGAAAATTGGCACAGGAAAAAACATACAAGAACTATAAACATTAAAGTGCTAGTGCTAATGCCAAACAAACCCCTTAATTGTTATGAGGGTAGTGGAGCCTACCACGTACTCCTCTACACCTGCCCATAGAAGCTATCCCTGTTCTAAGTGGTAGAACTGGGGATCCACCACTTACCCCCATAAACTGTAACAAAAACTAAACTATACTAATATATCCCTCTACTAAACTAAGAAAGTGCCCCATACGATCTCCATATGTAATTAGCTGTGCCAATACACAAATAAAACGTCCTCCCTAATGGATAACAGCTATCTTAATTAGGCAAAAGTACGGTATCTAATAATATAGAACTTACAATTCTAATCCCTGGTGAAAAAGTATCTCTAAAAAATGAATGAGTCCGTTACAGGGTAATGGAGAAGTAGCCCCCTGAGATAGGTAAAACTAAACTAAAAGGTGTTTGGAGAAGTGAAGGAATATTAGAAGACAGCGAGGGATTGAGACAGCAAAATGGTTTAAAGTTGAACAGAGATTTATTTCAAAGGAAACTAATGAAAGAGAGTAAAGATAGCCAGCATGTTAAAGTGCAGCAGGTGAGGTAGTGTCCAAGGATGAGAGCCAGGTTTGTCACGATTTGTTATTTGGTAATCACCAATGACAGCATACGCTTTAGCAAAATATAAAGTACCCCTAGATTAAAATAAATTTAATAATTGTATAGAATGTCAAAATAGCATATGGGGGGGCTTATTTTGTGCTATATTTTAAATTTACTGAACATTTTCTTTGTTTCCTCAATGTTTGCTCTTAGTTAATGGCTTAATTCCTTCCTATTAGGTCTTATTCCTCCACTCAAATAATATTGGGAAGGTTGACGTGAACGACTTCTGTCCTGCAGCAACCAAACTAAAGAAGTCTCTCTATAGTGGCATTAGCCTTTTTGGAAACCCAGTAAAATACTGGGATGTTCAACCGGCAACATTTAGGTGCACACTGGGCAGAAACAGCGTGCATCTTGGGAACTTCAGAAAGTAGAAACACAAAACTATTGCACAGGGATTTCTGTCCTTAAGACTAAAGCATCCGTGTATTATTGACGTGTGTAACATATAAAGGTTGGAAGAAAACAGTGCTGTATTTCTGTATTAAACGTATTAAGCTTGATGAAAGAAAACATAATGAGGCAATATGTTTACAAAATTATGTGCATGATTCCCTTTTTAATATAGTTTTTTAATACTTGAATCCTGGTAAGAAGCAATCTCTCCCTGTCAGCGCTTCAGTAACATTCATAATCTGGTGTAGTGGCATCCTCCCAGTCTGATAGTTTATAAGTATTTGGTGCTAAGAAGAAATACTTTGGTTAACCTACATTTTACCTTATTTCAGTGATTTAGGAATTTGTAATATTATATAGACACATATTTTAGTGTATATGTTATTGTTTTTATAAAATGATTAAATAATTTCAGTAACTGGTTAAAAAAAGACATATTGATAAGTAATAATGGTATGTGCATAGCCCAACCTTTTATCATAGCATAAGCAGGTTCATTTATTTCAGAAAATAGTAGAAATAATGCAAATCAACATATGAAAAAGCCAGCTATTAATGAAAAGATTACAGAAAATAAAAGAATCATTAAAGCAGTAGATTCCCAAAAAACACTACATTATACTACATTGAACTACTCATACCTTATTTATTAAAAGTATTGCATTTGACTATTTTCTCTGAGAGAAAGATATTCTGTGCAGCTGAATAAGAAGTGACAAAGATTTCCAGAGCCACAAATAAGAAGGTAGAGAATGCTACAAGAAACCAGATGGGCTTGGAACAAAATAACAATAACGACCTTAAGATTGATGCAGCTCAATAAATGACTATACACCTAAAGATTTAAATTCATTTAATAATATGAGGTGCTAACAGGTCAATATCTAAATTGCTAAACTTCAAAGTAAAGGAATGCTTTGAAATTATTTACAGATTATTTAAAACTCCATTTGTTGTAGCACTATAATAACTGATAAAATGAACAGTATCAATTCATTATGAAACGTAATGTACTAAACGGCATTTGATATAAATCCCTCCCTTACCGTAGGTGCAGAAAATAGTGAAACAAACAGCACACATTTGTTCTCTGTGCGTAACTGATGTGCAAACCCATACATGCTATTCAGAGGGCAGAAGCCATATTAAGCTATGCTACTTTGGTACCTTAGTATTTAATGCACTCATACATGCTGAACTGCATAAAAAAAAAACATATTTTACATATCTAGTTACTGTATATTTGTTTTTCATGCTCATAATAAATTAAATGTGGTCATGTTTTTAAATAATAAAGGTATTTGAAACCCATCATCTTCCTTATTTGCTTTGCTTTGTCTGCTGTACAAGCCCTATTTGACATGCCTGCTTGATGTATAATTATTATATCTACACATAACATCTAATAGTTATTTATGCACACAAATGATCATGTACTCTTTTGGATGATTATATATATATATATATATATATATATATATATATATATATATATATATATATATATATATATATATAGATAAATAGATACAGGGAGTGCAGAGTTATTAGGCAAATGAGTATTTTGCCCACATCATCCTCTTTATGCATGTTGTCTTACTCCAAGCTGTATAGGCTCGAAAGCCTACTACCAATTAAGCATATTAGGTGATGTGCATCTCTGTAATGAGAAGGGGTGTGGTCTAATGACATCAACACCCTATATCAGGTGTGCATAATTATTACGCAACTTCCTTTCCTTTGGCAAAATGTGTCAAAAGAAGGACTTGACAGGCTCAGAAAAGTCAAAAATAGTGAGATATCTTGCAGAGGGATGCAGCACTCTTAAAATTGCAAAGCTTCTGAAGCGTGATCATCGAACAATCAAGCGTTTCATTCAAAATAGTCAACAGGGTCGCAAGAAGCGTGTGGAAAAACCAAGGCGCAAAATAACTGCCCATGAACTGAGAAAAGTCAAGCGTGCAGCTGCCACGATGCCACTTGCCACCAGTTTGGCCATATTTCAGAACTGCAACATCACTGGAGTGCCCAAAAGCACAAGGTGTGCAATACTCAGAGACATGGCCAAGGTAAGAAAGGCTGAAAGACGACCACCACTGAACAAGACACACAAGCTGAAACGTCAAGACTGGGCCAAGAAATATCTCAAGACTGATTTTTCTAAGGTTTTATGGACTGATGAAATGAGAGTGAGTCTTGATGGGCCAGATGGATGGGCCCGTGGCTGGATTGGTAAAGGGCAGAGAGCTCCAGTCCGACTCAGACGCCAGCAAGGTGGAGTACTGGTTTGGGCTGGTATCATCAAAGATGAGCTTGTGGGGCCTTTTCGGGTTGAGGATGGAGTCAAGCTCAACTCCCAGTCCTATTGCCAGTTCCTGGAAGACACCTTCTTCAAGCAGTGGTACAGGAAGAAGTCTGCATCCTTCAAGAAAAACATGATTTTCATGCAGGACAATGCTCCATCACACGCGTCCAAGTACTCCACAGCGTGGCTGGCAAGAAAGGGTATAAAAGAAGAAAATCTAATGACATGGCCTCCTTGTTCACCTGATCTGAACCCCATTGAGAACCTGTGGTCCATCATCAAATGTGAGATTTACAAGGAGGGAAAACAGTACACCTCTCTGAACAGTGTCTGGGAGGCTGTGGTTGCTGCTGCACACAATGTTGATGGTGAACAGATCAAAACACTGACAGAATCCATGGATGGCAGGCTTTTGAGTGTCCTTGCAAAGAAAGGTGGCTATATTGGTCACTGATTTGTTTTTGTTTTGTTTTTGAATGTCAGAAATGTATATTTGTGAATGTTGAGATGTTATATTGGTTTCACTGGTAAAAATAAATAATTGAAATGGGTATATATTTGTTTTTTGTTAAGCTGCCTAATAATTATGCACAGTAATAGTCACCTGCACACACAGACATCCCCCTAAAATAGCTAAAACTAAAAACAAACTAAAAACTACTTCCAAAAATATTCAGCTTTGATATTAATTAGTTTTTTGGGTTCATTGAGAACATGGTTGTTGTTCAATAATAAAATAATCCTCAAAAATACAACTTGCCTAATAATTCTGCACTCCCTGTATATATAAACAAATATATATATACGGTATATATACACACATATACACAAACAGATTGATGTGTTCTCTATGTAATATGCTATTACAATTACATGGAAAGAGACCTTGAATGCACAGGAAGCTGTACAATAGGGACTACTTAATAATGATAGTAGGAGAGAGAAAAAGAGAAGAAGATGGAAATCCACAAATGCTTTCTATAATCATTTTGTCATGACCATACAGTAAAAATGTGACAGTAATACATGAATACAGCAGAAAGTAGAGTGACCTTCTCTATTAACTTAGATCGAAGACACAGCGAATACAATTAATATGTGTAATTCTGTTTCAAGCCTTTTTCCTGTTCTTATATAAAGCATATGCTAGGATTCATGCAGTGTGTGGTGACCGTTCCAATGACAAAACTAGGATACATTAGATACATTTGGTGGCTAGCTATTGTTTTACAAAATTGTGAAAAATGTAGTTGAAATGAGGTTAATATCAATTAAAATAAATTCAAGTGGGTATAGCATATAACAAGCGCCATAACTGAGAATTGATAGTCACGTCAGGGCACAACAAACACTTTTGGACAGTTTGGCTCAGAGGTCATCCAAGGGACCAACCTATAGATTTTTATAGCCTTAGTTGTGAACGGGACTAAATAATGGTATTAAAGGAAGCATGTTACACAGTAACAACATTAGCAGGTATGCAAGGCAGGGATATAAAAGTATTTTAGAGAAATTATTATATTTAAATGATTCTAATTGTTTCATCCCCCTCTGGATCGCTCCTTTGTTGTGGTGAAGGGGCTCAATTGTCCAATTTGAAAGTTGATAGATATGTAGGATGTAGGATAGATATGTGTAATGAGCCTACGTTGTTTATGTGAGGTGTAAGGTTGCTATGCTCCTTCTGGATCACTACCTTGTCATTGTGAAGGGGCTTGTGTGGACAGGTCATAGCAGAAACATGAGACAAATCACAATCTACTGGAGAAGGAACTGGCAAAAAAACTGAAAACCTTATGGATAACCACAACCAAAAACATAACAATAGATGTGCCTGGCATGCTGTGGTCCATAGTGTTACAGAGAGTCGCACACGACTGAATGACTAAAAATAAAAGTGTCATAGGTGAACCCATCTTAAACAGTGCTCTGTCTGTAACGATTGGGAGGACTAGAAGTCAATGTAGATCTTACTGTTCATCTCACTCCTTCCAGGTTTGTAATCCCTTTACAGAGAAAAATATTTGTCATCATTAAAGCAAAATTGAGCACAACAATTAGAAATAAAAGGGTGTAATTATTGGTATTATTGATTGAATAGGGGAGAATATTACTATCAGAGAATGCAGGTATGTTGCTAAAGCGAGTGCAGTAATACTAATAAAGAAAACATTGCCCCAATCCCCTGCTTCCTCCCCATGTATTACAATGGCTGGCACTTTGTCCTGTACCAGAGCGGTTTCCGTCACACGTCACTATGCTAATGTGGTTTCATTGTACAGGGTCAAGTCACATTATTATGACTATTTTTGACCTCAGCAGCACGTAGCCAATGAAATACGGCACGTGTCATGATCTGGCTTGGTGAGCATATAAGTGGACATGTAGGCATTCTGCAAAGATATCACATATATAGTTGTGAGCATGCGAGTTGTTGCTAACGCTTGCGGGCATGCGTAGCAAAGCGAGGGCCTCAGTTGCTGGCATGGAGCGCCGAAGGCGCTCCTTGCCAGCAACTGCGTCCCTCGCAAACTTTACGTCGCAACGCAAACAACACGACACACCAATTACGACCCTCGCAAACTTTTCCTCGCAACGCAAAAAACATACGACACACGTTAACACACATTACGACCTCGCAACACTCAGACGCAACTCGCAAACATTACAAAATTAAAAACACAATACATACACACAGCACATACATAAAAAACTTACCTACAGCAACAGGGGGCATCCAGGACCTCCAAAAACCAACTTACACCTTGATTTCACTCAAAATAAAAGAGTTTACACACTAAAAAATGTGATAAGCGACAGAAAAAATGGCAGCCGAGCAAAACGAAAACGAGGCTACACAAGCAAACACGATACGAGAAACGTTAGCACACATTACGACCTCGCAAAAATCGGACGCAACACGCGAATATAAAAACATTTAAAACACAATAAATACACACAACACACACATAAAAAGCTTACCTACAGCAAGAGGGACCATCCAGCACCTCAAAAAAACAAGTTACACCTTCATTTCAATAAAAATAAAAGAGTTTAGACACTAATAAAATCGCTAAGCGAGAGAAAAAATGGCCGATGAACAAAACGAAAACGAGGCTACAGCACTCTAAACATGGAAAACACCACAACACACTCGCAAAACACCACAAGAAACTCGCAAAACACCACTAAGCAACTACGGATAATCCGCAGACGCATACCACAGATTACTCGCCATTTTACGCCAATGCGGAAGTACACCACTACGCTAACGGTTTCGTCTTGCGCACGCACACTATTACACTGCACACATTCACCACGCTTACACAGCAGCTCCACACCACTAATGCTGCAGCAACCTCAAAACACATTGACAGCTCTTCAACACAATGCTTCAAAATAGGTAAAGTATATTCATTTATTAATGTATTATATATTTCATTATTACACACCAAACACCATTAGCTCACTTACAATTTCATTGCCGTAATTTTTTGACGGGCAATTCGCTAGTTAACCATATCCATCATGGGTAAAACGTGCAGTTTATCCGACTTTGAAAAATGGATGGTCATTGGCTTTCGGGGCAAAGGTGACAGGTACAGCAAAACCGGCTTTGTATGGGGCTCCGAAGAAAGCATCTGGTCACTGCGCCCCCATGCTGACGAGGGTTCATAATCAGAAACAGCTTCTATTTGCAAGACAGTCTCAAAATTGGACCTCTTCTGGTTGGCAAAGGGTTGCCTTCTATGATGAGTCACGTTATCTGCTCCATCGTCTGGACGGACGTTGGCGTGTCAGGCACGAAACTTCCAAGAACAAACACTCTGCAACCATTGTTGGAATAACCCAAGCTGGTGAAGGCAGTGTTATGGTCTGGGGAATGTTTTCTTGGCATTGTCTGGGCCCACTCATACCTCTGGGTTATCTATCTATCTATCCTTGCACATCAAGTACACCCATACATGTTGACTGTCTTCCCTGGAGCGGATGAGATCTTCCAGCAGGAAAATGCAACATGCCATACTGCCAAAATTGTCCTTGAATGGTTGGAGGAACACGGAGAAGACTTCAGAGTACTTCCCTGGCCTCCAAATTCCCCAGAGTTGAACTTCATTGAGCATATGTGGGACCACCTTGATCGCTATTATTATAGACAGACATAATGGCGTCCGTCTACCTGTCTGGGAAACTACGAAATCCCCAAGTTGTGCAATGTTGTTAAACATTTATGACTTACCATTGTTTTCATTGGTATAAGAAGGGGCACTAGGAAATAAGGTTTATGGTCTCTTTGGATCACATATACATGGTGTGTTTTATTGAGAAGTCCTTGTGTGAACATTACACAGCATCCAGCCAATCCAATGAGGGATATCGAACCGGATCACAGATCGAGAAGTAAGATTAGTACTATTGCTGATTCAAGCCCCCTCAGAAGACTAGGTTGTGACAAAAACAAAATAATATAAAGTGTATGATTGAAATAGTATGGCAATGTTACAAAAGTGTGTTTATTAAAACCATTAATGTGATAATTATTAAAAAAAAGTAATGGACATGGAAAAAATGATCTAAGAATAACATTTTCCAGGTAAAAAGATAATTAGCGTGTTGTTGTAATATCAAAAATAAAATTAGTTATTTTTAATACAATTTCTAAATACACATGCACAAGTGCTAAATACATTTTGCTATCAAAATGTGTGTGCCAATTCAGTGCTCACCACATAAAAGGCATTTTTATTTAGTTGTTCAGTCGGTGACACTATGGAGAGCATCACGGCAGGCACATCTATCATTATGTGTCTGGTTGTGCTTGTCCATAAGGGTTTCTTGGCAAAAATACTGGAATGGGTGCAAGCTCCTGGACCCAGATTTGTCTGACCTTTCTGCTATGACTTGCCGATTCTTGGGTGACCCTACATGGTATAGCTCACAGCTTCACTGAAGTATACAAGACCCTTCACCATTACAACATAGTGACTGGAAGGGGGAAACAAGCATTTACCACTGATTAAAACATATTGCAATTTCACCAGAGGATGGCAGTGTGATCCAAATTATTTTTGCACATTGGGTTTGGATGAGTATCTGGGTAAAGTATATATTTATTGAAGGATGTAATTTGTAAGAAACCTGAAAATATAATGGTATAGCCATAGACCTCTTTGATATATTTATTTCTGAACATAGCTCTAAATGTTAATGCCAAAAGGAGCATTCACAATAATCAAAAAATGCCCTGGCTAGCTCCTAAACAACAAAAGAAAAATAAACATACACTGTATATATTTTGGGAGGCAGCAGTCCCAATAAGCAGAAACTTATGGCTATATCAACAATCTAGCTGGTCAGTTTCTATGTATGTTTAAACCTCAACCATATTCAGTCCTCCTTTCTCATATTTAGTTCGGCCTTTTCTGGATCAAGTATTCCTGAACTCCCTCACTGTACTAGCCACGTCAAAGCTATGATATGCCTAGGCTGTTATACTTAATTTCCAAATAAAAGTTCATGAATTTTTGATCATATAAGTAGTGATATATAAACTTAAACTCAGGTACCAAACAAAATCTTTAAACAAAACCCGCAAACATTGTTTCAAAAGGTGCTGATATGATCCTAATATAAGTAAATATAGAGCATATCACATAAATTACACTGCAACGTGTCAGATTATTGTATAACTACATTATTAAAAGAGTTTAGTTTAGAGGTTTAGATTTAGACTCATATTTTCTGCCTATTCAATATACTAAGCGCACTGTTGATGTTTAGTTTTTCGATCTTGTCCAACTCTTCGTGACCATATGGACCGTAGGTACATCTGTCAGCCACTGCCCATCAGAGTTCCATCAAGCTCATTTTCATTGCTTCAGTGACCTCATCTATCCATCTTCTAACCTACTATAATAATTAACGTTGACGTCATGATATCATTGAGGGAATGGGGCCTGAAAGCCGGTATAAAGGCAGTCCTTATGCACCTCAGAGACAGCACAGAGAGAGACAGAAAGCAAAGCGAGAGAGATACAGGCAGCACAGAGAGAGAGAGATAGACAGCACAGAGAAAGGAACAGCACAGAGAGAGAGAGAGAGACAGCAACGCAAGAGAGATAGAGAGTAAAGCAAGAGAGAGACAGACAGCACACAGAGAAAAGCAACACAGAGACAGACAGCAAAGAGAGAGAGACAGCACAAAGAAAGAGAGCATGTGCCACACAACACAGCTAGCTCCGCCACATGCCACATACCATAGAAAGCGGCATAACAGCCACCATTACATACCTCAGAGAAAAAGAGAAAGCACACAGACAGACCACACATGGCAACAGAAACAGACAGCAAAGAGTGAGAGAGAACCCGTAACACAACACAGCAAGCGCCATAACAGCACATTACAAGCCTCGGAGAGAGAGAGACACAGCATAGGGAGCAACACAGCACATAGACAGACAGCACAGAGAGACAGCATACTCACTAAATAATACAGAGAAACAACACAGAGAGTGACAGAACAGACAATTCAAGATAACATTCTATGATACCATCATTTATGATGGTCAGGTTACTAGTTAGATCAGCTGTTCCAAAAGTGTGCGCTGCAGCACCCTGGTGCGCCGTGAGTGGCTTACCAGGGGCGCCGCAAAGCTCCCCCAACCATGGCCCTCCTGCCTCCAGTTCCCCCACACCTTCCTTGCTCCTGGCTCTCTGCTCTCCCCGGGGGAGGAGGATTTGACAGAAGGAGGAGCGCCAGGAGCATGCAGTCTGATTCACATACATTCCCTCTCTGTTTTTAAGTGTTCCGCTGCGGCTGGTGCATCAGTATTAGCTAGATCACGTGGAGGCAATGCTTGGCTCGGTGGTGGTGTCATTATTGTTATTTTGTATTCTTTGCTTGAGGGACAGTCCCCGGTGAGTGAAGGCCGCAGGAGCCCGGGCCTGGGGAGAGAGCTGATGGCGAGGCCCCACAGCCGCAAATACAGGTCACACAGGGCTCCGGACACTAGGAGTCGCCAACATGTCCTCCCCCAGCCCGGGCAAGAAGCGCATGGACACAGACATGGCCAAATTGTATCCTTCAGGGCAAATACTGAGGACGGGGCGGGAATAACGGGGGGGCTGGGGCAGGTAATGTGGTGACAGGGTGTAGGCATCAACATATGGTGTTATCTACTGCTGGAAGTTACCAGGACCTGGAATAATTAGGTAAATATGTGTTGTGGGGGCAAATAATGTGTGTGGGGGCAGCTGGGGTAAATAATACCATCACAAGTGCCCAGATACTGGGCTTTGGGGCAATTAATAAGGAAATATATGGGGTCTGAGTATAGGTGTGTTTATTGTAGCTATAGCACTTGGAGATAGAGAGAGAGAGAAGGGGGAGTGAGAGAGAAAAGGGAGAGTGAAAAAGATAATGGGGAGTGGGAGAAAAGGGAAAGAGAGAGAGAAAAGGGATAGAGAGAGAGAGAAGGGGAGAGAGTGAGAGAAGTGGAGAGAGTGAGAGAAGGGGAGAGAGTGAGAGAAGGGGAGAGAGTGAGAGAAGGGGAAGAGAGAGGGAGAGAGAAGGGGAAGAGAGAGGGAGAGAGAAGGGGAAGAGAGAGGGAGAGAGAAGGGAGATAAGAGTGAGAGAAGAGAGAGAGAAAAGGGAGTGAGAGGGAGAAAGGGGGAGAGACAAAGGGGAGTGAGAAGGGAGAGAAAGAGCGAGAGAGAAAGAGAGAGAGAGAAGGGGATGAGAAAGAGAACATTTGTAATAATTTATGTTTATAACTAATCACACCATATATATCTGTATATAGAACTATGGTTTGACTTGGGGAGCCTTGGAAAAATCTTTAAACATTAAGTGCACATTGAGCCGAAAAAGTTTGGGAACCATCGAGTTAGATAATAATATCCTTATCACCAGCATGAACTAGAAGGTAAATTTATTGGAAAACACAGATACAATATACAGTACATATACAATTATTTTCACATGCATATCATTTGATACTTTTTAAGACCGTCAGACTTCTAATACAGCAATGTACTGACTTTAAGATATAGATAATTGAATATAAAGTTGAAAAATCTGCAATGCTAATGTAGGTTGATGTTTAGAGAAAGAGAGCAAACACAGTGATCCATTCTCCATAAATCCAAGTAGGTGGTCATATTTATGGAATTTTACACATAGTGGATACTTGACCACAGAAAAAAATAATTCACCTTTAAATCTAAGTTTTTTTGTAGCAAGCCTGGGAACTGCAGAGACATGTACAGTAATCAGGTTTTGTTTATACAGAACACAATGCTAAGATTTTCTCTTCTCTGGAGGGTAATGTTTGCAAAGGGAGCTGCTAACAGGAAACATATGGAAAAGATCTGCAGTAACTGTATGCTGGCTGGGATCCGACATGCCACGTATTACACACCCATAACTCCTCTAACTACGACTTTGGAAGGGGACTAAGTATATTAACCTTGTTTGACCATTGCATCTCCTGCAAATATGCAGACTGCAGAAACAGAAGAATTTAAATTTCAATATAAACTGGTTAAATTAACAGTTTGACTCCTTAAAAGGAAGGCTATTTTACTGGAGCTGACTTCGCTTGGGACACCCAACTGAGACTTTGAGAGCTCTACTATGAACACCATTCACTCTGAAATGAGCCAGTCTTTATGCTGTGTATTGTATGTCATCATTGTTAGGCTTTTGATACTTTGTCATATTGTGATTTTATTGTATTTTTGTTTGATGTATCCGGCCAGGGTTGAATAAAGTGTTTTGATCCCAACACTCATGTAACTAAATGGGCCCATTGTGGATCTCCCATTCCTCAGTTGCTAATCCTCAAACATAGTCTATATTCTCTCTGAATCCTCAGTTGCTTCCCCTCAAACAGTCTATAACCTCTCCTGTTACTCAGTTGCTTCTCCTCAGAGTCGAAATCCTCTCCCAATCCTCAGTTGCTTCTGCTCAGACAGAGTCTATATCCTCTCCCATTACTCACTTGCATCTTCTCAGAGTCTATATCCCATTCCAATCCTCAATTGCTTCTCCTCAAACAGTCTATATGTGCTCCCAATCCGCAGTTGCTTCTCCTCAGAGACTATATCCTCTCCCAATACTCAGTTGCTTCTCCTCAAACAGTCTATATTCTCTACTAATCTCCAGTTGCTTCTCCTCAGAGTCTATATTCTCTCCTAATCCTCAGTTGCTTCTCAAGCAGAATCTGTATCCTCTCCCAATCCTCTGTTGCTTCTCCGAAGACAGTTTTTATCCTCTCCTGTTCCTCAGATGCTTCTCCTCAAACAGAGTCTATATCATCTCTGAATCCTCAGTTTCTTCTTTTTAAACAGTCTATATGCTCTCCCAATCCGCAGTTGCTTCTCCACAGAGTCTATATCCTCTCCCAATACACAGTTGCTTCTCCTCAGAGTCTATATCCTCTCCCAATCCTCAGTTGCTCCTCCTCAAACAGAGTCTATATCATCTCCCAATCCTCAGTTGCTTCTTCACAAACAGTCTATATGCTCTCCCAATCCACAGTTGCTTCTCCTCAGAGTCTATATCCTCTCCCAATCCACAGCTGCTTCTCCTCAGAGTCTTTATCCTCTCCAGTTCTTCTTGCTCTGTGCCCTTCTTCCATACTTTATGTAATTATTTCTTCTCCACTCTTAAAGCCTCCTCCCCCTTTGTATTATTATTGGTTTTGACATTATATTACTAAAATGATTCACAAATATATTAATAGTATTTATTATTGGAGTTTATTTAAACAGCAATTTTTTTTTTAATTCAAGATATATATAACTCTACACTTGATAGATTTGTGCATCTCTATAGAATAAAAATCCACTTCTGGACCGCTACCTTGCCATGGTAAAGGGGCTTATATATCTCAGTGAAGCTATACCATGTAGGGTCACCCAAGATGGGCAGGACATAGCAGAGAGGTCAAATTGTGGTCCACTGGAAAAGGAACTGGCACCCACTCCAGTATATTTGCCTTCTTCAGTTGCTTCTCCTCAAAGTCTAAGCCTCTCCCGATCCTCTTCTCAGAGTCTATATCCCATCTTAATCCTCAGTTGCTTCTCATCAAACAGAACCTGTATCCTCTCCCAATCCTCAGTTGCTTCTTCTTAGACCGTCTTTATCCTCTCCCGTTCCTCAGTTGCTTCTCCTCAAACAGAGTATATATCATCACCCAATACTCAGTTGCTTCTCCTCAAACAGTCTATATGCTCTCCCAATCCACAGTTGCTTCTCCTCAGAGTCTATATTCTCTCCAGATCCTCAGTTGCTTCTCAAACATAATCTGTATCCTCTAAACAGAATCTGTATCCTTTAAACAGAATCTGTATCCTCTCCCAATCCTCAGTTGCTTTTCCTCAGACAGAGTCTTTATCCTCTCCCAATCCTCAGTTGCTTCTACTCAAACAGAGTCTATATCATCTCCCAATCCTCAGTTGCTTCTCCTCAGAGTCTATATCATATCCCAATCAGCAGTTGCTTTTCCTCAAACAGTCTATATCCTCTCCCGTTTTTGCTCTGTACCCTTCTTACATACCTATTGTAATTATTTATTCTCCACTCTTAAAGCCTCCTCCCCATTTGTATTATTATTAGGTGTGACATTATATTACTAAAATGATTCACAAATATATTAATAGTATTTATTATTGGAGTTTATTTAAACAGACATTTTTTATTTTAATTCAGGATATATATAAGTCTACACTTGATAGATTTGTGCATCTCTATAGAATAAAATCCACTTTTGGATCACTATCTTGTCATGGTAAAGGGGCTTATATACCTCAGCAAAGTTATACCATTTAGGGTCACCCAAGATGGGCAGGATATAGCAGAGAGGTCAAATTGTGGTCCACTGGGGAAGGAATTGTCACCCATTCCAGTATCTTTGCAAAAAAATCCATATGGATAAGTGTGACTAAAGAAATAACAAGACATGGGCTACGATCCATATGGTCACTGAGAGTCGGACGTGGCTGAATGACTAAACAACAACAATAGAATAAAATATTATATTGAATTATGTCAGAGAATAGCGGGAGAAACTCTTCCGAGATTTATACCTTTTCTCCATTAATATCACATTTTGCATCTCTTTGTTATTTTTTGCAAACTTCTTTTGGGACATTGGTGTAAACTGTAAATGACTAAGAACTTATATATCTACAAATACTGTACAATGTGTGATGCCAGTCTTGGAATTCAAAGAGAAGAATTGAAAACCACAAACAGAACAGATAGATTCTGGCAAATAAATCTGCAGCTTTAGCATAGGATATTGCATAAAAAACTAAAAGGGAAATTGCTGGATTTAGTAAATGCAGTAACATATTATGTATTGTGCAACACATGTGCTATTGGACCTTCTTCCACACATCTGCAACTCATGTGCAACCAAATTAAAATATGTAATAACAAAACCCAGAAATGAATGTCATTCTTGCATTTAGGCCCTGCAGAAATTTTGATGATCATATTGTTCATAAATATATTTGTAATAATGATACGTGTAAGTTATATAAATGTATATTACTTGTGTAGTTGCTCTTAAGATTGCTAAGAGCTATCTCCAAATATATGCATATGGTATTAACTAAGTCCCTTTCTAAAACACTGCCTTGTCATGGTGAAGGGTTTTGTGTTCTTCAATGAAGCTGTGAGATATACGATGTAGGGTAACCCAGAGAGGTCAGACAAATCAATGGAGGAGGAACTGGCACCCACTTCAGTATGTTTTGGTGAAGAAAACCATAAGGATAAGCACAACTAGAAACACAGACAGATGTGCCTGGCATGATGCGTCCATATGGTCACTGAGACGCAGACACGACTGAGTGACTGAACACACACACACATTGCTATTATAAAGTATTAAATAGGAATTTTATTAGTGATCAATTAATAATAGGACATTACAGTGATCCTTTAAAGGAAGTGATACAGATGAACTATACATGCTCCAAACGCACCCTTATATAATCATTTGGATTCCACTATAATTGATTTACAGATGAAACTCAAATCTCTCTATCCCCCTCTCCATATAGCAAGTGCTGCCCCTCAAGCTCACCCTCATGGACGTCTTCTCGTCAACTCAAAATCAACTGAGCTATTAATGTCAAAGACTGAGCTATTAATCTTTCCACCCTCTACTTCAACTTCTACTCCACAAATATCCCTCACCGTTAAAAATGCCATCATCACGCCTACCTCCAAAGCCCGTTGTCTGGGGGTTCCTGTGGAACCTGCTCGCTCTTTCATTCCTCACATACAATCAATACCAAATCATGTCATCTTTACAAAAAAAAAAAATCTCCAAAATATGTCACTATCTTAAACAACTATAATTCTAATATATTCTCTCATCATATCTTGCCTTGACTACTGCAACTATCACCTTTCTAGCCTCCTCATCAGCCGTCTCCACTCTAGTCCATAACAAATGCTTCCGCTGGACTCAATGCTCAGTGTCTGCAGCACCTCTAAGTCAGTCACTCAAAATAAAATGTAAAAACATAACTTAAACATATAAAGCCCTCAGTAACAATGCACCCTCTTACATCTGTGCTCTCATCTCAAAATACTCCACCAACCGCCTTCTTCTTTCCACCTCTCTTATCACCTCCTCTTTTCTTGTGCTGCCCCTTTTATCTGGAACTCCTTGCCTCATTCCACTAGACTCCTCCTGCCTCAAGTCCATCAAAAACTCACTAAAAAGCTCATCACCCTCAGCTTTAATATGCATAACTGCATATAAAATAGCTCACACAAAACCTACTTTATAACACATAGCAACCTCCACTTGCATAAACCTACTGCCTTGGTCACTGCCATCTTGCATATTTTACCATTCTGTCTCATATCCCACCTGTATCTTCTAGATCAGCGGTTCTCAACCTGTGGGTCACAACCCATCGGTGGTGGAATGACAATTTGCCAGGGTCGCCTAACACCATCAGAAATGTGTTTTTTGTCTATTCTAATCTGTAAAACTTGTAATTGTAAAAAAAATTCCACTGGTAGTTAGTACTTTCTTGCTATAATTGTAATTTTTTAGATGCTGGCAGACAATTTAATCATAATGATATAGTAATAGTAACTTTACTAATTTTTACTTTAACTTTCACAATATATATTACATATTGTTTTTGTGATTAATCACCACGCTTTAATTATGTTAAATTTGTAAGAATGAAAATACATCCTGCATATCAGATATATATATTTTGATTCATAACTGTAGCGGCTGTTCTAGATTGTAAATTCTTCAAAATAAGGACTTCAACCTGTTGCATCAACTATGTTGAACCGAATATTGCTGGGAAGGAAATGTTATCACCTATAGAGAGGCATAGAGAGAGAGAGAAAGGGGCAGAGAGGAGAGGGAGGGGGGAGAGAGGTAGGGAGGGAGAGAGAGAGGGCCTGGGAAAAAGAAGGTAGGGAGAGAGAGAGAGAGAGAGAGAGAGAGAGAGAGGGAGAGAGGGGAAGCAGAGAGATAGAGAGGGGAGAGAGAAGAGGCAGAGAGAGAGGGAGAGAGAGGGAGGAGTAGAGAGAGTGAGAGAGGCACTTGATCACTGGGAGGGATTGAGAGAGAAGGGAAGAAAAGAAGAGGAGGCAGAGAGAGAAAAAGGGGGAGAGAGACGGGGGACTGAGAGGGAGCAGGAAGAGAAGGAGAGAGAGGGAGAGAGAGAGGGTAAAAGAGAGAGGGAGGGAGAGAAATAGAGAGGCAGGGAGGGAGGGCGAGAGAGAGAGAGAGCGAGCGGGAGGGTGGGAGGGAGAGAGAGGGAGAGAGAGCGAGAGGCAGGGAGAGAGAGAGCGCGAGCGAGAGGGAGGGAGAGAGAGGGATGGAAAGAGAGAGGAGACAGGGAGGCAGAGAGAGAGGGAGGGGGAGGCAGAGAGCACACAGAGAGCAGAGGGAGGGCACAGAGAGAGAGAGAGGGGGCACAGAGAGAAAGAGAGGGCACACAGAGAGAGCGCACACAGAGAGAGAGAGGGCGCACAGAGAGAGAGATAGGACAGAGAGAGAGAGTGCACGGAGAGAGACAGAAGAGAGGATGCTCGGGAAGTGTGCACAAAAAGAGGGCACACAAAGAGAGACAGCACAGAGAGAGACAGCACAGAAAATTGAAAATAACATATGATACCGTCATTTATGACAGTTACTAGTCCACTATAATATTTTGCAATACATGAGTAACGCTACATTGGCAGTGAATTGGCGCATGTGTGCATGCACAGTACACAGTAGCCATTACACAGTGGTGGGAGCGTCAAAGAAACAGCTTTGGGAAAGACTACGACAGGAGAGACCACATCAGGACAGACAGCTCAGAGGGACAGACACACCGAGAGAGACACACAGAGGAGAGAAACGGGACAGAGAGAAAGACACACAGGAGAGAGAGAAAGAGAGAGACACAAGACATAGAGAGTGCTTGCACTCAGAGAGAGTGCACAGAGAGAGAGAGTCCCTGAGAAAGAGTGCTGAGAGAGAGAGAGTACACAGAGAGACAGCGAGAGAGAGTTTTTCTACCTTTTCGTAGATCCATGGTAGCCCCTCAGGATGATTGGATAGGTTTTTATATACCTTTGTCTAGTATATCAGAAGTGGACATATACATTTGATAATATATTTTATCTATGATAGCAAGACAAAGAAGAGGAAAAGAGTCCACTGTTAATACATATACCCAAAGTCTTTCCATTGTCAGCACTTTTCCAATTTTTTGCAAAAGGTCAAAACCATGTTGATTTTGGAGTCAAACATCCCCAGTTCAGAGGACATTTCAACTTAGCTGTCTAATCTTCATACAATATGTAGATGCCTTAGTATGTTCTCTCTTTGTATCTAGTTTTGATGGACACTTCATACTCATTCCTCCCCTAGGCTAGACAAGCATAGCACCTGCATTTGTCTCCAGAGGCACAGAAATGTGGGGCAAATTTAAATATTACATTTAAAATCCATGATTAGATCACACAAAAGGAGGTATATAATAATATGTTAGGAGGTTCTGGAGGAAAGAGCGCCAAGTCTGCAGAAAGGTGAACTGTATGGACTCTGGGGAGCTTCAAAGTAAGTTTTATGAGGTCTTACTTAATATTTTTTACATGCAATATATATATAACATTTCTGGGCGTTCAAATTCAGATTTTCTCTACTTATACTTGTTACTCAGCAACTTTTAAACCAAAAATAGATATATTATCTCAACCAATTCTCTATTTTGCATAGCAACAGGGTTTCTACAAACAACACAGATTAACATAAACATTACTATATTATACAGCATTTTAAATATATTCTAATCTACTGAAATATTAACAATTTTAAATAATACAATCTTATGATATTTTACCGGCCTATTTCTACACAGTATGCATTTTCATGTTTTATTCCTGCTTTAATCATTATATTCTTGGCACATACCAAGATGTGCAACCAAGGGAATGAAACTGTAAGAAATATGATAAATGAAACACACACTTCCCTGAAACACTAAACAGAAAGATAACCTGACAAATCAAATAAAAATGAATTTAAATTCCATAATGCTGCATTTGGGTTTTTTTATTTGTTGTTTTTATATTCAAGGAATTTCTTGCCACACCTCAAACCAAAAATAAGAAGGGACACAGATTAAACTCACTGAACTCAGCCAAAAGCACAAAGCATATATTTTTTTTTGTCCAGATGACTATGCACAATGAAAGGATATATAATTTCAGTCTAAGTCTGTATTTTGGAGCTTTCTGACTCAAGAGATGATGTCTTGATTCCAGGCAAATCATTGGATTTTTTGTAGCATCTGTTGGTAGATATTGGGATTCTAGTAAGTTTTGTCTACAAGTGACGCAGAGAAAACAAAAGACACAATTGTCAAGGTATGATATCTTTCTTAATATGATTAAGGGGGTTTGTTGTGGGTGATTACAAACTGCTTACATCCCAGTAGTGTCTACCAGAATATTCTCATTGCATTCCAGATGTCACAGGTATGGGTTTTGTAGCCTTTCAAACAAACACATGATTTATTATTCTCCACACACAAGCCAAATGGCACTCTGTCCGGGCATGTCTAACTGTAACATCACATTGTTTAAACCTTATTATAAAATTCCATCTGATGCTGTGGTTGTAAACATTTCTCTCTTAGTTGACATGCCTGACAGCAATCATTCAAAATATTTAAAGCAGAACTTACATTTCTCAGACTTTGTCTGCATTTTGACTAGTATTGTGTTAGTTTTATGTATGAAATGCATAGAAACAATGATTAATTATTGATTTTACTTGGTTACAAATCGCCTGTTAATTCCAAAAACATTGATTTTGGGTTGCGCTAGATATCAAATGGAACAGATAACCTCTTCTGTGAGAATGCATTTTTACTTTAAACATTCAAGAAGTAATCAATAAGTTAAATCATTATGGTATTTAACTTATTGATTACCTCTTGAATGTTTAAAGTAAAAGACTTCCATTTTTGGACTATGTGGCTTTTCGTTGATATCATTAGGTTTTGTAGCCATTTGTTTTTTTTCCTAGATATCAAGGGATTGACTTTGCTTTCGATTGTGTGTGTGTGTGTGTGTGTGTGTGTGTGTGTGTGTGTGTGTGTGTGTGTGTGTGTGTGTGTGTGTGTGTGTGTGTGTGTGTGTGTGTGTGTGTGTGTGTGTGTGTGTGTGTGTGTGTGTGTGTGTGTGTGTGGGGGGGGGGGGGGGGGGGGGCAGTATAGTGGTTTGCCGGTAATTTGTAAATCATTTTAAATGCATTCTCACAGAAGAGGTTATCTGTTTCATTTGATATCTAGCACAACCGAAAATCAATGTTTGTGGAATAAACAGCAGATTTGTAACAAAGTAAAATCAATAATTAATCATTGTTTCTATGCATTTCATACATAAAACTAACACAATACTAGTCAAATTGCAGACTGTCACATTCTTTAGCAAACACATACGCTCAGTTTCTAGAAATATGGAACCCATGGCTCTCCTCAATGCAAGCTATAGACATTACTTAAACAGATACTTACACTTCACCTATATAAGCCTGTCTAAACTCCCCTCAAAAATAAACCTGGATCCCCTTTCCTCGACCCCAGGAGCCGGATGAACTCATAGTACAGGCTGGGTGAGTGACTGGTTGCCGCTCATAGGACACATATCAATTTAAGTTCAAGTTATTGTATTGTTTGTTTGTTCAAATAAAAAAAATATATATATTTGATTATTTTTCCCTTTCTTTTAATTTCCTTTCTATTTTTATAATATGTTATGTGAAACTGATATTGATATTTTAAATCTAAACTCAGTGTGGTCATTTGCAGCATAAGATCTTAACCAGCGTTGTTTATTGTATCAAGATTGTTATAGACCTTCTTACAATCTTTCAATTTAGAAAATTGAAAATGTTGAAATATGTTCTATCAGTGTTAAACAAATAAAATACCCTGCATAACATACAAATTCCTACTTAAACATTGTAAAACTTTATTATGCTAAATGTTTGTAAAAACACTGGCTTTCTTTCACACAAAAAATATTGAAACAAAAAGAAATGATTTACAAATATTTGCCCCCCAATAAAAACAGACGTTTATATTGTAAAGACATGTTTCACTCTGTATCTTTCATACAGTACCATGTAATTAATGACCATTCTTAGCATATACTTGAAAACTTGACTATTAAATGATCAATGTCTATTACATGATCAATTTAGTTTTATGTTTTTCAATTTATATATTTATTTTATTTGTTATTGTTGCCAGAGAGAATGACAGTTGATCAGCAACAATATATTATTACAGTAGACTCTCACTTATCCAGAATTCAAGCAACCAGAAAAAAATGAATACTATACTTTAAATAAAAGTTTTAATTTACAGGGCTCAACAAATGCCAGGAGCAAGGTTTTCATGCCACAAATTTCTTACTGGCACCTATATTTCATCCACTCTACGTCTCTGCAATTCAGGTTTACCTGGAAGCTAGGTCTCTTTTAATAGTAACTCTCAGGCAAACAGAAACTACATTTATCCGTCATCTACCAATCCCCATGGGTGCCGGTTAACTAAGAGTCTACTGTATACATAATATATATAATATATAAGATATATAATATTTTTTTGTCAAATATTAACATCTCAGTGAATTACATTATACTTAATCTATCTTTTTCCTTTCCTTTTATTTATTATGCTTTTCTCTTTCCATATAAAAATACAAAATAGCAATATTTAAAAGGGGAAGGGGGAATTTGAGGGGGGGACAGATCAGATTTCTAGGCAGGTCAAATGGTGAGTGTATCTCTCTGTCTCTCATGATCAATTTAGTTAATAAGCCAACAACAAAATACGATGTTAACAATAAACCTTATATGTCAAGGATTCACAAAAGCCCAGGAGTTATTGAGTTACAGATCCTAAAATCTTATGGTTCCTCACTCCTCCTGTTTTTTTTTTTTCATAAATATGATATAATGTTTGACAATTCCAAATCAAAGGCAATTGTTTAAAGGTATATGGAAGTTTCCTGGATTATGAATGCATCTGATAGTAGTGTATAAAAAACATTTTATGCATGAAAGAAATCCCAAAATGAATAAACTTTTTTAATATAATAAATGTGCATGTGTATAGAATGACACAATGTAATGTGTGTTTCTGATATAAACAGTATGTGTTAAATTAGAAAAAAAGTTACACACAGGGAAACTTCCATATACCTTTAACATGTCCCCCTCAGTGTCATTATCCAGGACTACACCATAAACCTTATACCAATGCATACATTGTCTGAATAAAATCAAACTTATCTTTACATTTCAATATACAAACGTATAAGCATAGACATTCTTCCATTTCAGGCTACGAATAATCAAGGGCACAATGGGTATTCTGATTCATTTATCAGTGACAGTTCTTCTGTTTGGAATAAGTGGTTACTGTCAGTACGATGAAGATCATTATGATCCAGACTATGGTCCTGAGCCTGAAGATGAATTTCCTCCTCCGTTTCAATTTAGCCCAAATATAGACTATGGTGTTCCATATTTTCCCTACACCACAGACTGTGCACAAGAATGCTTCTGCCCACCATCAAACCCACTAATTATGCACTGCGATAATAGGAAGCTCAAGAACATTCCCAAGATCCCTTCACGCATTCAACAACTCAACCTTCAGTTTAATGATATTGAAGAGGTGACATTGAAGCCCTTCATCAATGCCACAGCTCTGCGGGAAATCAACCTGAGTCACAACAAGATTAAGTCAAACAAGATTGAGGCTGGTGTATTTGGCAAGCTTACTCATCTGGTACAACTCTTCCTCCATCACAATGAATTAGAGGAGATCCCAGCACCCCTGCCAAGTTCCACTGAAAGAATATTTCTGAATTTCAACAAGATCAGCAAAATAAGAGATAATGATTTCCAGGGGTTAGTAAATCTAACAATGCTCGATTTGTGCAACAACCAAATAAATAACATAAGAGGAAAGACCCTGAGCAAACTCAAGGGCCTCATGCAGCTCAATGTCTGCAGTAACAATCTGCTCTCTATGCCTGGAACGCTTCCACCGAATCTTATGTATCTGTCTCTGGAAAACAATTCAATTTCTAGAATTCCTGAGGACTATTTTACAACACTCCAAAACCTTGTGGCCATTCGGATGTCACACAACAACCTTGAGGATATCTCAATGAACATGTTTAACCTTCCCAATCTTATGGAACTAAACTTAGGACACAACAAACTAAAGAAATTGTTTTTCATTCCAAGGTCACTAGAACACTTGTACCTTCAGGACAATGATATTGAAAGTAAGTTGAACAATTTGGAATCTTTTGTTAGCACATGGCATTGCATAACGTGTTTTAATATAGCAATTGCTAGTGTTAATCACTAGTTGTGTAGCTAGACCATTAGATATAATTGAAAGATTTGAGAAAGGTATTTTTTATTCGTTTAAATGTCTGACATATTCATGGAGTTAAAGGCATTTTTAATTAAGTGTCACTCTTGCAGTATATATAATTCATTTTCTCTGGTTGCTATTCCGGACAGTAACACTTACACTAATGGCATTTTGGCTGCATACCTGTGTACATCCTCTTAAAATAGGGGGAGAGACAGTCCATTGATAGAAAATCTGCACTACTATTCTGATGATACAAAGAATACATATTGATAAAAGCTTAGACAAAGGGCTCATATTAGCTCCTCCTTGGAGAGATCAGCTTAATGAGTCACTGGAGAAAAGGCTGGATAACCATTGTAGGTTCATGAAGCACTTTACTTTATGCATGTGACACAGATCCCATAATGGGACATAGGCCCAATAAAATAGTTGCTATTAGGAGCAAAACAACAACTATCACATGTCTCTCCATAACAGAAGTTTGAAGTCTTAACGTAAAGGACCACTGTAGGAAAATCTTAACTTGCTTGTGAAGTATGTAATAAACATACAATATTAGTTATGCAATGCAGGAAAATAAGTATACCGAAAATTGTGTATTTAGCTGGCTCTGCTAGATTGCAAGTCTGCCTGATGCTTTAAGGAATGCTTTATCCGGTGGGGACTTACTCTTCCAGAGATGTTTATCGGCAAGTGTGCTATTTACAGAGGACTTTTCAATAGAACTCGTAAGAGATACTACCCAAATCCACCTTTCCACATTTGCTTTTAGGAACAAGACAAAATATTTGTTATCATTAAAACAAAAACTGGAGACAATAATTACAAATTAAAGGCTGTAATTGTTTATTTTAAAAATTGTAAAAACATTTTGCACCGTATGAAGTCAAGTTCTTCAAGAAATAATTTTATAAATATGACCCATCATTGATCTTTTAAATAGAACCCAGGACCTCAGGGCTAAGGGCTATTGAAATGCATTAGTGCAACTTATACCCAGATCTGTATGCATCAAACCAATAGACACTCCACTTATCCACCATTTTGCCATTGAGGGAGCATAATAAAATAGATAGATGGAGGTTCCTGGTACGCACTTCATATCTAAGTTGGTGGCACCTTAGGAGCCCTACCCTTTCCCTCATCCCCTGGTAATACCGACCCTACAATAAGCAGATGAACTTTATTGGTCCTACCCAGCTGCTTAGTATAAAATATTCTGTAGTGCGTTAGGGAGGGCAACTATCCCCCAAATAGACTTCTACCTAGCCACCAAAGTAGTTCTGCTCCAACCATTAATCGGCCATCTATTGCCAAGTTAATAAAGGGGGTTCATGGGACTCAAAGACCCATCCTTGGCCTCAATGCTAAGGATTAGCTTCCCAAGTGAGGGGGTGATAATAATCACCAAAATGAGGTCTGAAGTGGCCTATTCTATCCATTCCCTAACACTAACATGGGTTGTGTGCACTTGTTGTGTTTTGATATATATTTGATATAAGATAATAAAAAAATAATAAAAGTAGCAATTCTTTTTTTCCAGTGTTTCTGAATAGTCATACATTGTACATTGAGTGCTCTCTTCAGTACAGTGAAACTGAGATAAAAGTACCATTCTCAAAAAAATTAAAATGGAAGCTAAACCAGAGCTTTTCCTTTGAGACACCCAACCCATGGAAAATGTAAGCCATGTGAAAAACAAAAAGACTGGGCATGCTCAGACTCCAGTGATTTATATAATCAGTCTAATTACACTCTAGGATCTGAGCATGCCCAATCTTTTATTTTTTACATGGCTTATACTGAAGACAATAGACCCAGAACCACAAAGAGTAATCAGCAATTGTTGGATCTGCCACTAGCAAGAGATGTCCTTAGTAAGTGGATCAGAAAGGATGATTTACAGGTAATATTTTCACATTTCAATGTAAGATTACTGTAGGAAAATATTTTTTTAAAATAATATTACCTTAATACAGTCCTTTTTACTACATATAATTTTAAATTACACCATATTTGGAACCTCTACTGTGTCATTTTAAGTGAAACAATGTATAATACCTAAATCACACTAACTTTTAACTGATTGTCTTTTTTTAGTTTTAAATATCACTTCGATGTGTCCGTTGATCAATCCAATGAATACAAATCGCCTGACCTACCTTAGGGCAGATCAAAATAAGCTGAAGGCTCCTATAAGCACATACGCCTTTCTGTGCTTCCCTCATATACAAAGCATTTATTACGGTGAACAGAAGCATGAAAACCCACATCAACGGCCTGCCGTGTTCCCCCAGTTTCCAGGACCAGAGGAGGAAGAAACAGAAGAAGTTGGAGAATACCACGGACATGGACATGGACATGGGTATGGGCATGAGTATGGACACAGAGAAGATGAAAATGATTTTGATGACTATGAATACTAAGCGATGTACAGATAATACAACAGCAATTACCACATTCCATTCTGAATTATAGTTATTCAGAATTTTATGTTTTTACTACTATTACTTGCATTGATTTACTTTTATAAACATACCTTGGAAGCTGGGGGTAAATCACACTTCAAGTATACATACACCTCGGCAACAATTGCAAAAACTAAAGCCACCTATTTTATAAGCATTTTGATTTATTTTGAAAGGGGTTTCATTACAATTGACTTAAACACACCTAACTTATTCATCTGAAAAGAATACTGATGAAGATAAAAAAAACACAGTCTTTCAAATGTTTTTGAGTACTAAGTTATTAGATTCCATAATCTAACTACACAACTTTTAAGAATATCAATCTACCACAATTCAATTTAAAGTAGATATATCTTTATACAAGATTTCCAGTTATGACAAGACTTAAATTATATCTGTCATTAGCAGTAATGGTGCAGGGGGAAAAAATGCACAATATAATCCATTGCATTACATTAAATGCACCGATATGGATCTGTGAGCAATTTCATTCACTAGTAATACCAATCCTTAAAAGGAGGTAAAAACCTAAAGCTGCTTTGATGTATTATCATGTTGACCTGGCTTTTGACTTCAACAGAAATACCTCTGCCATTAGTGACTGTTATTGATAGTTTCATTTGGAGCATATCTGCAGTTAAAATGTAAACCATTCACATAAGGGAAGAAATAAAGAAAAATGCAATGTCCAAGCCCAGTATATATATATATATATATATATATATATATATATATATATATATATATATACACACAAAATCTTTGCTGTATATAGACCCCATCTCTGCGGCCCTGTTGCAGGCTCGAAGCCGGCTACAATTCTGGTGCCATTCAATTGAACAAGCCCGCAAGTTACGGGCCAAACGGCCTCCAGTAACTTACAATTGCTCAATTGAATGAGGCTCTTGGTGTTCTCAGCTGCATTTTTTCTCTACATAATCCATATCTTAATCCAAACATTATAATGGATTTTGCTTATTCTGACCGCTAGGCACACATACAGACTGAGTTGATGAAGCAGAAAATGTTATTATTTTGTCAGGAAACGTCATTAGACTCAGAGTGCAATTCTGCTAGAGATTCCATCATGTCTTGGGGACTGAATAAAGCAAAAATGTGCCCCTATATACAATTTGCCAAAACAAAGAATTTTATTACACAAATCAGACGTTAAATTGGATATTATTGAATTTTGGGGAAAATCCCTAACCTGAATTAATTTTCCAAACCCAGTTTTAATAGCCATATATATATAAATATATAAGTACAATATAGTGTGTGATACTTTTATATAATATATATTTTTATCATTTATAACTTTGCAAGACTAATGTGTAACCTACTAGTAGTGTTTGGGTGCTTAGTTGTAACTAATAGTTAATCCATTGAGAAAAGGCATTTAAAGGGATGTCCATGAAAACAAGTATTTTACTGAAAAGAATGAATGATATAAAAACGAATCAATACTTTATTATATGTTAAAACAATGACCTTTTCAATAAAAACAGTTTAAGGCATGCATTGTCTATGACTCCTCTTGTAAAATACCACAGTGATATTGCTCCCTTTTGCAGAATGATTTTTGTGGCTTTGCTGGAGACTCACTAAACATCCCAAGGGATACAGTGAACTTTGCAGAGCTGTAATGTCTATTTTAGTAAAGCACAACCTTTTTCACTAGAAGGGCCCCATATGTGGCCCTTGAGTCTTTACGAGGGTAACACAATGTGTTTAAGACTTTATATTAGACTTAACAAAATGGTAAAATCACAGAGGGAGAGATGTAGAGATAGATTCATTGACAGAGGTGCAGATAATAAGAGGTGTTCAGGTGTAAAATAGACAATATTTTTGCTATTTGTAAAAAGACAAAATGGACTTATATTGCTGAAAAGGAAATGTTCTCCCACTGTATAGAATATATTAGGCACTGCATGGGAAGTATTTCCCACCACTGCTCTATCAAAATAGCATTGCAGCCTGTTGCAAACCATGTCATAGATTACTGAGTCTAGCCATATGTTTTGTGCTAAACCTGACCTGGATGGAGCAAAACAAAAAACAAACAGCACAATCCATTTGTATCCTCTTATTCTCCTTTTACTTTTAAATTATAGTTTCAACTCTGTGGCTTGTTCATCAGCTCCATCTGTCCGGTTTCAGACACCGAAATGGGCATTCCTGTCTGGTGTACTTCTTTACAGTTCCAATACACCTCTCTGGGTTTCTTATTTGCAGCTTCAATTACGGTTTGCACAGTTTGCATTCCCAGCCTTTGCAGCACTGAAGGCCCAAATTGAGCCCATCTCAGTTAGCCTCTCACTGCTAGGCTGCATGAAATGGTCAATGGTCACACCCATTGACTCTTTCACCTCCTTGGGGAAAAGGGAGCTTTGAAAGATCTGTGACCCATGCAAATCCCTGGTCTCACTCTGTCACAATATATATATATATATATATATATATATATATATATATATGTATATATAAATATATCTTCAAAACAAAAAGAGAAAGAGAAGGCGCCACCCTAGTGCAGATTATCCTCCAACATTCAAAACTTAATGAAACTATATATATATATATATATATATATATATATATATATATATATATATATATATATTAGTTTATTTATAACGCGCCGACATATTCTGTATAGATCTCCGCTTATGGTTAATGAATGCCAGCTCACATGTTATTACCCTAAACATATGAGGTATAATATGAGGTATAATACTAAGTGACGTCATTTCCAAGCGCAGGAACGTCATTTCCGGTGCATCCGTAACATCACTTCCGGTGCGCCGTGCAACATTATTTACGGAGCGCCACGCAACATCATGCAACGTCACTTCTGGCGCTCCCGATTCACGTCACATCCGGCACATCGGATGACGCCACTTTCGGTCCCGGAGCAGGAACAGGCCACACCATACACTCCCTCAAGAGACACAACGCCCAAAACGTGCTGGGGAAGACACACACATACACACCAAAAAAGAAAAGCCCAAAACCCAAAAACCCTAAAAATATCCATGGCAGCACATACATAAATAAATCGATCAAAAAATTTTAGACATATGAAGAGTACAATCTGTATATAGAATTCAAGAACATTACATACTAGAATTCTATGGGTTGTATAAAAATACCCCAAATATCAAAAATATCAAAGTATAACCACGATTGAATCAACAAAAAAGGTTCTACTGTCTATAATAACAAAAGATGAAAATTGAAAATTAATGTACTCATCCTTAGGTAATACATATCCAAATCAACCCCTCCTCCTGAGCATATATATGGAGAAAAAATAATAATAAATAAATAAATCTAGGATAAGAATAAAGATACCTAAGCAATATATATATATATATATATACTTATAAGAAATCCTCAAATCCACCCCATGTTATAAAATCTCTTGGTATTCCTCACATCTAAATTAGAAAGTTAAATTATGATATAAAATGTATCATATAAATGTTTAAAATATAAAAAAATATTGTTAAAAATCCTCTACTTAATACATAGTACAAATCAGACTCTATAGAAAGGCCACCAAATCTCTCAATATTTAACCCTTCAGGTACTAATGTACCCAATTTATGTATCCATCTAATCTCTGCTTTCCTCAACAAGTTTAGTCTATCCCCACCTCTAGCTCCAAACACAATATGTTCCACAGCTTGTATTTGCAGACCTCTTACATCTTGTTGATGGCATTTAACAATATGTGCCGAAAGTCCATTAGTAAGAACGCCTTTTTTAACATTAACAAAGTGTTCTCTAACCCTAGTTTTAAGGGACCTCTTCGATGGGCCTACATATTGTTTAGGACAGTGACACGTAAACACATATACTATATACTCGGATCTGCAATAGGTTTGACACGAAATTCACATTTCTTACTGGAGGATACGACACAATTCTTGTTCTTTTCTTTCAAGAGACCACATGTAGTGCATCCCTTGATCCCACACTTAAAAGTTCCCATCAGACCTGCAGGCCATGTCTGTTTTTTCCCACACGTCTCAATTCGCTCGGTGCAAGCACATTTTTGAGATTGTTACTCTTACGAAACGTTATAGTCGGTCTGTTTGGTAGGGACTGCCTTAGGACCGCATCTTCCAGTAAGACTGTCCAGAACTTGTGGATACTGTTAGAAATCTGTCTCGCTGCTTGGTTAAATTTGGTTAAAAACGTACATCCCTTATCGTTACCCTGTCTATCTTTCCTCATACTTTTACAAATTAAAAGATCATTTCTATCCAGTGCTTCCGCTCTATCTAATGCTTTCATGACTTGGACCCGATTATGTCCTTTATCTAAAAGCTTCTGTTGTAATACAGCACTTTCAAGTTTAAAATCCGATATTCTAGTACAGTTTCTCCGTACTCTTTGAAACTGCCCAAAGGGAATATTATTTATCCATTTCCGATCATGATTGCTTTTAGCATTCAGATAACTATTAGCATCTGCCGGTTTGGTATATAATTTAGTTATAATTTCTCTCCCTTCTCCTAATAATACCAGATCTAAAAATGTAACCAAAACTCTGTCCGTATACATATTACATTTCAAATTTAAATCATTTTCATTGACGTAGGTTAAAAACTGTTCCACTGATTCTCCAAAGGCATTAATTATTGCAAATGAGGATGATGTCATCAATGGAACGATACCATTTAACTATGTTTTTGGAGAACGGGTTATTTTCATAAATGGGTAAATCTTCCCAATACCCCATGAACAAGTTTGCAAAACTAGGAGCAAATTTTGTCCCCATTGCGGTAACGTTACACAGTAAATAAAATGTATCTTCAAATAAAAAATAATGATGTTTTAAAATAAATTCAATCGATTTTAAAATAAATTTCCTTTGTAAAACATTAATATTATCATTCTCCTCTAAAAATTGTTTTATAGCTAAAATCCCTTGTTCCTGGGGTATTGATGAATATAGGGCCGAGACATCTAGAATCACCCATCTATATGTCTCGGACCATACTCGATTCTGCAGAATTCTTAGGAGGTCAGGAGTATCCCTAACATATAATTCTAGTGTTCTTACCATGGGTTGTAGGAATGTCTCCACATACTCCACATTTTCGGTGAGCGATCCTATCCCTGAAATTATTGGTCTCCCTGGAGGGTTAAGATAGTCTTTAAAAAATTTCGGGAGATGATAAAAAGAAAAAAAAAATTGCTCTCTTGGGACAAAAAATCTCTAAATATTTAAACTCTTTCAATGTCAAAACTCCCTCTTCCAATGCTTCTACTAACATTGATTTATAGGAATCTAAAAATCTCTCCGTAGGGTCTCCTTCCAATAGATTATAAGTAGTGTTATCGTCAATAATCTTAAAGGCCTCTTTAAGATACTGATCCCTGTCTTGGACAACTACTCCTCCCCCTTATCCGCTTGTCTTATTACTATCAACAGATCCTCCTTCAAACATTTAAGAGCTGTCTGTTCTCCTTTGTTTAAATTGGGATTTTTAATAGTATATTTTTTACTACAAATGTTCTCAAACTCCTTTAGAATCATTTTCTTAAATACCAGGATATAATTCCCTTGTGATTGTACCGGATTAAATACTGACGTCGGTCTTAAAGAACTATGTCTAATATACAAATTCTCTGATTCACACACTCAATCTGCTAAATCCTGACACATCAAATCATGACAGAGTGCATCATCCTATCCTCAACACCACCTAAGGAATTAAGCTCTATGAGTGTATACAAATATTGTATCCCCAAAGATTCCCTTGTTATCTGATTGCCTGCATATAGAGTTCCCCCTACATTTTCCATTTTACTTAAATGTCTTTTTAGAGTTAAATTTCTTATAAACTTATTAACATCAATAAAAAGGTCAAACATATCTGGTTCTGAGTATGGTGCAAAAGACAACCCCTTTCGTAGAACATTCAATTTGTATGCATTAAGGACCTTTTCGGATAGATTAAAAAGCGGAAACATGAAACAATGAAGATTTTTAGTTTTTTTAATTTGTTCTTGTTTTCCCGCACTACATCCCCTCCGGCTAACTGACTTAGAACTCTTTTCTTCCTTTGTATTTTTGGCGAGGGAGCAAAGTAGGTTTGCAGCCCTTTTTGGGAAATCAGTTTTAGTTTCTTCTCGTTGACTAAAAAAGAAGAAGAGGGGGAGGATATAACCTCCTCTTGTCCAATTAGTCTATCTTCCGGACTCCTATCTATATGAATTTCTGGCGGGAGAACCAGCCTTCCTTCTGTTTTCTCTATCCGTGTCCCATCCAAATTATAATTAATCCAGTCCTTATACGGTCTACCGGTTGGGATGGAACAATCCCTTCTAAACCTGACTAGATCAAATTTTTCTTTTGACAACAATAAAGGGTGATTTGGTGTCAATGAAGCATTACCATTATTGGTTGATTGGAAATCAGTTCTTTATTACCCCGATTCCCAACTTTATGATCTAGCCTCTCTGATAGTTTATCTGGTCCATTCGTATTATTCCACTTATTATGTCTGTTTGGTAAATTCGGGTTTCTAAATCCTTTTTTTTATATTATGAGGGGGAGGATAAAAAACTCTATTGTGTTTTATCTTATTCTGCTCTCTATAATTGAATGGAGTATAGTATGACTGGTTAGAGCTACTTATCTCTATTAAACTTACTAGTTTTCTTAAGGCGCACCTCATTTTCTAATTTCAAAATTCTACCTTTAATCTCATCATCTATTCTCGAACAGACAGAATCTTCCCTAAAAGGTTTAAGTAAATCTATTACACCCTCAAATTCCTTGGTAATGTTCACAAGACTTTCTTTTCTAAACTCAATTAATAAAGAGATAAGAGATAGAGAGCAATCTTCCAGAATTCTATCCCACCTTGTAGTAAATTTTTCATCCTTCATGTCCAGAGAACTTTTTTTTTTGTAACTCGAAGACCCCTTGGTACTATTTTGTGGTCTCAATAGTTCTCCAGACGTGTAAGATAATACCAATTTTTAATTTCAAGTATATTGAATTTCTCTAATGTTCGTAAAATATTTCTTGGATCTAAACCTTCTACAATAGTGTTATTACTTTTATCTTCTAAAAAATCCTATTCCTACTCTCCCTATCTATATAAGAACCATAAGAACACATATCTATTATGTATATAAATAAGAACAAAATATATATCTAAAACAAAAAACAAAAACAGCTAGACCTTTTAAAATATCCCAACCCAGGTTATAGTTAGCAAATATCAATAATAAACAGAATATAATCAACAAATTAATTAAACCAAGCTTGTTTCAAAGGCTGCTAAACCTAAAAGGATGTCTAAAAGAGTACACCCCCAAGTGAACAATATAGAAATCTAGATAAAAAATAGCGTGAGGCTGTTCATTCAAACAGTCCCCACTTTGGTATCGACAAATAAAAACAAGCAAAGTAAAATCACGGAGGGAGAGAAGTAGAGATAGATTCATTGACAGAGGTGTTCAGGAGTAAAAGAGACAATATTTTTGCTATTTGTAAAAAGGCAAAATGGACTTATATTGCTGAAAAGGAAATATTCTCCCACTGTATAGAATAGATTAGAGACTGCATGGGAAGCATTTCCCACCACTGCTCTATCAAAATAGCATTGCAGCCTGTTGCAAACCATGTCATAGATTACTGATGGCTAATATGTTTTGTGCTAAACCTGACCTGGATGGAGCAAAACAAAAAACAAACAGCACAATCCATTTGTATCCTATTATTGTCCTTTTACTTTTAAATTATAGTTTCAACTCTGCGGCTTGTTCATCAGCTCCCTCCCCCAGAGTCTCTGTCCTCCCATTGTCTCCCCCTTCCCTCCCCTTTGTCTCTTTCACCTATCTCCCGTGTGTCTCTTTACCCCCTTCTCCCTCCCCTGTTGTCCACACCCTAGCTATTCAAGCTCACGAACAGTAAGTGTGTTGGTGAATATTTATATAAATGTAGGAAATAAGTTTTAGCTGGCTCCTTATTATTATTATTATATTTATATATATATATATATATATATATATATATATAAACATATATATATATATATATATATATATATATATATATACATACATACATACATACATACATTCATACACACACATATAAATACAGAGGCAGATTCAAGTATTTTAAATCCAAGGAGCCAGGTAAGCAATATTTTAAGAGATTATACATTTAAAAATACTTGAGAAACAGAGAAAAAATTAAGTGCATGAAGTGTGCAGGATTCAGACGGTATGCAAGAAAGCTTACACTGAAATTTCTGACGAATGATAGAGCAAAATCTTTTTTTGTGCATGTTTTGCCTTGCAAATACCTTATGGGCCTAATAAAAATGTTCCTGTAAATCTTTCACATTTCTACTGTAACACCAATTTATTGGTAACTAAATCATGCAACTGTGCTTTACGTAGACATCTTGAAGTACACACCAAGGTTTTATTAGTATCAGATCCTAATTCTGTTTTGAAATGTCACATTCTTTGCATTTGTGAGTATAGCAGCTCTCACTGAAATCTGCTATCGTTCACATGCAAGTACCCATGTTTATATGACAACACTGAAATATGTTTGTATAAAAGAAATGTCTATATAGCCATATTTCTGTATGTGAGTGTACTATATATATATATATCAAATATATAGTTGTGGATCTTCCAAATGATGGTCACGTTTGCAATGTTGGTCACGCCCTCGTCGCAGTTGCAGGGCTGCAATGAGCGCCACAGAGCCGCAGGCACTCATCGCGAGGGCCGTGGGACTTAGGCTGCATTGAGCGCCGACAGCATAGTCATTAGCACAGAGGGCGCTCATGTCGATAGCTGCCAAAATACGGAGCAAGTTTTCTAATTTAACGGACGAAATTGTTTTAAACGCGTAACTCGAAAGACCCCAAAGACCTGCTATTTGGAATGCTGGCACGCTGGGTGTTAATGTCAAGAATTATTACAATGGACCTGAAACTTGTTGTTGGGGACTGAACTACAATAATTCATTTGGTGGTTACTAGATCATGTTATATGCACTGTAATAATGCATCTGTGATAGAAGTAGGCCCTAGGATGCTATAATTATCTAAAAAATACTGCAGTCACTTATGTGACCAAGGATTAATCTTCTATAGAATCTTTATGGCCCTGAAGTGGGCCACGTGTGAAGGTTCTGGCTTTATTCATGAAAGGGGGAACTAGTTTTATGGCTCTGTAAGAGGAGCCAAAAAGGTGTAATTAGAAGAAAGCCAGATGCCTCTATACATCTGAAAATCATGTGAGTGAGGGGGAATAGCAAGCTATTTGCCTAGGAGGATGGGCTAGAACTGGGGGCAATCTTTGGTGTTTTGTGTCATCTTTCAGTTTTTTTATATATCTTTGTAACAATAAAGAAGTGGCTAGTCTGACTTTGGACACACTAACAAAAGGTTGTGTCATAGTCTGCTTGTACTAATCCAAGGTACATGGTGTGTGATTCTTAGATCCTAAGAATAGGGGTCTGAGGTGCATGTCTCTGCAGTAATGATGTTGTCATCTGAAGTGTCTGCTGGTGTCGAGATCTGAACATAAAGTTGCGACCGTAGAGAGAGATTTGGGGTGAGCGTGTTCCCCCAAATTGGCTGGTCGTGACACACACTCACACACAGCGCAGGGGGAGAGCCAGGAAGCCTGTTAGTGAGGTTGCGAGCGAATTCAAAAATCAACTATGCAAGGAAAAAAAGGGCAGCCGAAAAAACATAAAAACACCAGGCACTCAGGACTTAGAAAATACACGACGGTGAAGCCAGTAACACACGTGAACAATGCCAGACACGTGGAACTTTTAAAATAAAACCAACGGCAGTCGGCACGCGCCACGCAAACATTCAGCAGGCACACAGAGGAGAAAGACACAGGGAAGAGACAGGGGGAGGAGATGGTGGAAAGAGACACATGGCATTCCCAAACACAAAACTTGCAGGTTAACGAGGCCTGCAATGAGCGTACAGTAGACGGGAGGAGAGGCTCGCAATGAGCGCCGAAGGTGATCATTGCGAAGCACGAAATATATACACAGTATCTCACAAAAGTGCGTACACCCCTCACATTCTTGTAAATATTTTATTATATCTTTTCATGTGACATCTCTGAAGAAATGACACTCTGCTACAATGTAAAGTAGTAAGTGTACTGCCTGTATAACAGTGTAAATTTGCTATCTCCTCAAAATAACTCAACACACAGCCATTAATGTCTAAACGGTTGGCAACAAAAGTGAGTACACCCCTATGTTCAAATGTCCAAATTGGACCAAATCAGCCATTTGCCCTCCCCAGTGACATGTGACTCGTTAGTGTTGCAAGGTCTCAGGTGTGAATTGGGAGCTGGTGTGTTAAATTTGGTGTTATCACTCTCACACTCTCTCATGCTGGTCACTGGAAATTCTACATGGCACCTCATGGCAAAGAACTCTCTGAGGATCTGAAAAAAGAATTGTTGCTCTACATAAAGATGGCCTAGGCTATAAGAAGATTGCCAAGACCCTGAAAATGAGCTGCAGCATGCTGGGCAAGACCATACAGCGGTTTCACAGGACAGGTTACACTCAGAACAGGCCTTGGTCGACCAAAGAAGTTAAATGTATGTGCTCAGCTTCATATCCAGAGGTTGTCTTTGGGAAATAGATGTATGAGTGCTGCCAGCATTGCTGCAGAGGTTGAAGGGGTGGGGGGTCAACCTGTCAGTGCTCAGACCATACACTGCACACTGCATCACATTGGTCTGCATGGCAGCCACCAAATTTAAGACAAACAATGGTGAACAGAAGATTGCCAAATGAACAGCATAACAGAGAAAATGGCACCAAACTCTGCAATAGAAGTCGCTGCAAACTATGCCAACACATCTGCAAAGAGGACACAACCCCACACAACAACAAGACCCACAACATCAGAGGCTCATATTCATGTACATCATCAAATGCAGTGTACATGATACAATGTACTGTATGTGAAAGGGTGTGCTACATTGGGAAAACCAGCCAGAATCTACACATGCGAATGAACCTCCATTGAAGCTCCATCAAAAAGCACCATGAAGACAGCTATTGTACTCCAGTTGGAAACCATTTCACCCAGGAGAATCACTCCATCAAGAACCTCAAAATAAAAGTACTCCGAGGGAATTTCAGAACTATCCAACAGCAGAAAACTTTTGAATTAAAAATGATTCCATTTTTTAATACAAAGGATTTGGGCATTAACATCGACTTAGGCTTTCTTGCCCACTATCTTAATGTCTTATAGCACATACATTCCACTTACCTCCCCCCTTCTATTAAGGTTTTTGTAAGCTACAGGCAATGCTGACATTTATTGCTCTTTATTTTACTCTGCTGTGTTCTTATCTACAACCTGATCTATAGACTTACTTACTGACCTATCAGCTGGTCTGTTTCTCGCTTAACTCTGCCCAATGAATTTAGTCTTTCTTGTTTTTACATTTTTTTCCCCATCTCTTTCTGTTTACTGTTTTTAGTTCATAATTGTATCAGTATCGCTTTTTGACTTGATAAAGAGAGGCATTATCTCTCGAAAGCTTGTCGCTTTATTATGAATACGTTTGTCCAATAAAAAAGGTATCACTATTCACTACAATGCTCTGATTATTTATATATATATATATATATATATATATATATATATATATACAGTATATATATATATATATATATATATATATATATATATATATATATATACAGTATATATATATATATATATATATACAGTATGTATATATATATATATATATATATATATATATATATATATATATATACACACACACACACATATTGCATACTAGGTGAGCACTGATAATATAATTTATGACTGGTAGGTTCATAGCATTTGCTGCCATTGCATGGAATTAGAAATGGGTAAAAGCAATATAACGAGAACTCACTTATTACGCAAATATCTCCGGCCACAATATCAGCTTTATATAAGCAAAAGAGTGTGGAAAAATCGTTTTTCTTTTTAAAATTGCTGCTATATTAATGAGCTAGAGGCATTTGAAGATAATAACTTTAGAGTGCTTGTATCCACATGAAACTGATTTTTTTTTAGATTAGCTAGCGTTTGAGGGATTGTTTCAAGGGCTATATGAGCAATACATAACTTTGGCAGTATTCAAATCTTGATAATTTTAAAAGATGAAAATCAGTGGGGAAAGCGGTTTATAAGTCTCTATCTGAAACTTCATTGCAATTGTGTGACTTTCGTGAGAATTTTACAGATATGCCTTTAAAAATGATAAGTTATAAAATGTTCATAATGTGCTTTTTTATCAGCTCACAGTTTGGTGAAAAAAGCTCACTTTGAAAAAAATATACTTTTCATTAAATAATGGATGGAGTAGTAGTCAGCAAATCAATGCTTTCACAGCTCCTTTATAACTATACCCTTTACCTTAAAACATTTTTTTATTTCAGTAGATATTGGTTAAAAGTAGTATACATTGCTATCAATTAACTATATTTTATACAACTGTAAGTAGGATATAAAAATCTACATTACGTACCGTATTGGTCCGAATAAAAGCTGCACCTTTTTTCCGATTTTTGAGCTTGCGAGTTACGTGTGCGGCTTATATTCGCGCCTGTAAAAAAATCATTGCCAATTTGCAAACTTTGCTTGTTACGTGTGTGTGCTGCTTCTATTCGCGATTGCAAAATTACTGCCGATTTGCGCGATTGCGAGTTAAGGGTGCCGATTTTCGTGCTTGAGACTGCGGTATTGAATAGCGATTTACGGTTTTAGTGATTCTAACATCCTGTAGAGCCTGTAACCTGCAAAAAAAGCTACAGTGCTAATTAGAAAGCCTGTTTTTTTGCAATGGCTGATCACTTTGAGAGTCTTTTTCTCTCCAATTTTACGGGTGCGGCTTACTTTTACTATCTTTTTTCTATTTTTTCCCCTTGAACTTTACAGGTGCGGTTTATATGTGGGTGCGGCTTATATTTGGACCAATACGGTATATGAAAGAATTACTGAACCTTAAGCTATGTTAGAGTATGCCTGTGTACACTGGCATAAGAGCACACATGATCCCCACCTAAACCAGTGGTGAGCAACTCTTACGCACTTCGCATTCAGCCCCAGCCTGTAGGGAGAGAGGATGCCCCTCTTCAGCAACATACAGTCCATTATATGTCTCTAACACTAGCAAAAAATACCTAGTTTTCTCCTAAAACCCTTCTTCTATTTATCTATACCTCTACTACCAATTAACCAATTTGCCTCACAATAAAGCCATTATCAGGGGATACGGGAAGTCATAAAGTGAGCATGTTAGCATATAATAACTTTACTGACCTAAGATACCTTTACAGAGTAACTGGTAAGAAATGGTAATTTAGGACATTATGCATTACAATTTGAAATCAATACTACAGGATATTTCTCCCTTTGAAGGGCACAAGAGAGATAAAAGAGTCTGCTCTCTGAATAGGTGACCGGGCCAAAATAACAAACCGACTTAGGTGTTGTTCGTTTTCACATTGAGCGCCTCTCACTTTGTTTCTGAGTAACATTATGACACCATGGTTATCAAGCATTTAGAAACACAATCTACCAAAGGCACAGTGAACCCTTAAAAAAAACAATTTTACTTCAACGTATTCTTATTTGTTTCTCTACTATTTCCTTTTGATTTGTCTCCATCAAAATAACAGTTTTCACCCAGAATATATATCTAGATTAAGCCAGGCGCCCTCTAATATTTCTGTAACAGTATATAATCTATCATCGTCTTTTGTATTAACTTTTGCTCCTGTATTTTGTATATTGGTATAAATATGAAATAATTTAATCCACTGCAGTAGGCAAACAGCTCATGCTCTATCTGCATAGTAACGGTTTCTGTAATTTTCCAGTATGAATATGATAAACCACAAGCCAGCTGAACAGCAGATGTTCCAATTTAAAATGTGCTGACCAACAATAGAAAACTTCTGCCTTACTTTGTAAAACATGCAAATTCAGATCATCATAAAAAAACTGGGATATTCTTTATGCCCCAATATTAAAATGTGTATAGAAGTTTCCTGGATGATGAATGCATCTAATAGAGGAGAACCAGTAGTGTATATAAAAATTTCCTGCATGAAAGAAAATCCTAAAATAAACATTAATATACTCACCCTAATTTTTTTCATTTTTCTGGCAACTGATTTAGAGAAGAAACAGCCCTGAAACTCCTACCTATATTAGCATAAAATTCATTGCTTGTTTTGGCCAATCAGAGGCAGCAACAACTTTGTTGCACTGACTGGGGATTCAGTCTCTGCAGCAAAGCATCATGTTGTGTAGTCTTTTGTTCCCACCACAAGGAAGCAAAGGGAGCAGCGCTCGCTGTGCTACTCTAAATTTCTGCACTGTGCTACTGTTGGCTTGAAGGTTAGTATTGGGTTAAAAAATTCACTTGAATGCAGTGTTTTTATTGGTTAGTACAGAGTGGATATGTAGGCACCTCTGGTGGTGTGGAAACCATTTAAACAAACATCAGTCAAGATAGTTTAACAGGTAAACATTCAAAACACTGTTGATAAAAATAACATCACATATATAGTTGTGAGCATGCGAGTTGTTGCTAATGCTTGCGGGCTCGCGCAGCAAGCCTGCGGCCCTCGCTTTGCAAGGGCTGCAGTTGCTGGCAAGGAGCGCCAAAGGCGCTCCTTGCCAGCAACTGCGGACCTCGCAAAATTTACGTTGTTACGAAAAGAAAATACGAGACACATTACGACCTCGCAAAAATCGTCCGCAACCCGCGCACATCAAAACATGAAAAATACAACAAATACATAAAAAGCTTACTTACAGGAAGAGGGGGCATCCAGGACCTCGAAAAAGTTACACCTCAATTTAACGCAAAATAAAAGAGTTTAGACACTGAAAAATTCTCTAAGCGAGAGAAAAAATGGCAGCCGAAAAAAAACAAAAAAGAGGCTACAGCAGTCTAAAGACGCAAAACACCACCAAACACCTACAAATTTCTTGAAAAACACCTACGAGATTAAAAAACAAGCACGCAACCCGCCTGACCCCAAAAACATTACAAACACAATAAATACAAACAACAAACACATAAAAAGCTTACCCACAGCAAGGGGGGGGCACCCAGGACCTCTGCAAGTCAAGTTACACCTCGATTTAAGTACAAATTTCGGAGTTTAAACACCCGAAAATCACCTAAGCGAGAGAAAAAATGGCCGCCGAACAAAACGAAAATGAGGCTAAAGGACCCGAAACAAGCAAAACACCAACATAAACACGCAAAACACCACCAAACAGCTACGGATATTCCGGACGCTAAATCAGCCACAGCCGCATACCACACATTAGCAGCCATTTTCGAACAATAACTTATATAATGCGGAAGTACACAGCTACGCTAACAGATTTGTCTTGAGCACGCACACTATTACACTCCACACATTCATCACGCTTACACAGCAGCTCCACAGCACTAATGCTGCAGCAACATCAAAACAGATTGCCAGCTCTTCAACAGAATGCTTCCTGCATATATTACTTCAAAATAGGTAAAGTATATTAATGTATTAATCTATTATTTATTTTATTATACACCAAACAGCATTAACTGACTTACAATTTCATTGCCGTCATTTTTTGACGGGCAATTCGCTAGTGTTACATACAAAAGTAAAAACTTCTATTCTGATGAATGTAATGTATGCTTAAAATGTTCAAAAATACATTTTCTAAATCATAAAACAAATGGCAATTTTTGCTGTGGCATAGGGAGGTGTATCCAGGACGGAGTTATGAGGAGGAGGAAAATGCTTTCTCCGGGAAATAGGCTTGGTTTGCAATTTCAAGGTCTCCTATTAGCTACCAATGGTCTATCACATATAATAGTTGTCAAACTGCGATTCCTTGTCACGTTTGCGACAAATCGCAGTTTGACAACGCATGCCCATTGCGCGAATAGGCTGTGCATAGTGCGGCGTAAGCGGCGCATGCGCATTGCGCAAACGTGCCGCGCATGTGCAACCGGCCTGCGCATTCGAATTGCGCATTGAAGAGGAGGGGAGACACACAGGGGAGGGGGAAGACAGAGGAGAGGGGGGAGAGACACAGGGCAGGGAGAGGAGTGGGGACAAACACAGTGCAGGGAGAGGAGGGGGGAAGAGACACAGAGGAGGGGGGAGACACACAGGGGAGTGACAGGAGGAGGGGAGGAGAGACACAAAGGAGTGAGAGGAGGGGGGAGACACAGGGGAGTGAGAGGAGGGGGAAGAGACACAAAGGAGTGAGGGGGGAGAGACACAAAGCAGTGATGGGGGAGACACACAGGGGTGGGAGAGGATGGTGGTAGACACACAGGGGAGGGGGATAGACACTGAGGTGAGGGGAGAGACACAGGGGAGAGGGAGAGAGACTCAGGGGAGTGAGAGGAGGGGGAAGGAGACACAGGGGAGGGAGAGGAGGGATAGACACAGGGGAGTGAGAGGAGGGAGAGACATAGAGGGTTTGAGACAAAGGGGAATGAGAGGGGGGAGAGACACAGAGGAGGGGGAGAGACACAGGGGAGTAAGAGGAGGGGGGAGAGACACAGGGGAATGAGAGGGGGAGACACACAGAGGGGGAAAACACAGAGGAGGGGGGAGAGACACAGGGGAGTGAGAGGAGGGGGAGAGACACAGGGGAATGAGAGGGGGCGAGACACAGGGGGGAAACACAGAGGAGGGGGGAAGAGACACAGGGGAGTGAGAGGAGGGGGGAAGGAGACACAGGGGAGTGAGAGGAGGGCGGGGATAGACACACAGTAGTGAGAAGAGGGGGGGAGACACAGGGGAGGGAGAGGAGGGGAGAAGAGACACAGGGGAGGGGGGAGACAGGGGTAGGAGAGGAGGGGAATAGACACATAGTGGAGCGAGGGTAGACATTTAGGGGAAGGAGAAGATTGGGAGAGACACAGGGGAATGAGAGGGGGGGGAGACACAGGGGAGTGAGAGGGGGGAAAGAGACACAGAGGAGGAGGGTGGAGACACACAGGGGAGGGAGAGGAGGGGGAAGAGTTAAAGGGGAGGGGGGAGACACATAGGGGTGGGAGAGGAGGGGGGTAGACACACAGGAGAGGGAGAGGAGGGGGAAGTGACACAGGGGAGGGAAATGGAGGTAAGAGACACAGTGGAGGGAGAGGGGGGAAAAGAGACATGGGGGAAAGGGGCGAAAGACACAGGGGGTAGAAGGGGTAAAAACACAGGGGGGGGAGACACAAGGGAGGGAGAGGAGGGGGAAATGAGACATAAGGAAGGAAGTAGACAGAGGGAGAGACTCGCAATGAGCGCCAAAAGCGCTCATTGCATGGCCCGTGATGAGCGCCGAATGCGCTCATCCCGAGGCCAGTAAAGTAGAGGGGGAGAGGCTCCCATTGTGTGGCAAACAGCATTGCCAGGATTCACATTTTATTGCTGACATTTTTGACAGGCAAGTTGCTAGTAAATAATAAATACCCTACTAATATATTGCTCTAAAAATCACTGGTTGCTGCCAGGAGATTTGCCATAAAATTTTCTTCTTAAAAGGAACATGGAAATGTTTCTTTTGTTGTTGTTGATAATGTGTCACGGAGTGTTTTCTTTTTTTAAAAGGAGCTCTCAGAGCCCAAAATCTTATTCAGATGTTTTACTGCTCTTGGGGCTTACCCTCTGCCTGCCAATGAGATCTACAGACTAAAGCATGCTCTCTGAATTTTGTGTTAACTTCATTTAAACAAGTCTTACTTAAAGATATATGGCAGTTTGTGGGATATCCTGAGCATAAGTCTGCCCGGCGTCTCATATAAAGTAATTTTATTGCGAAATCCTGTATATTTGTAAATCAAAGTGTTTTTTTTACATTTCTTGTGTAACCTCAACAGAGGAACCTATGTAGACAGAGCATCCTAGCTAATGAGCTGTGCAAAGTTGTGTCCTAGCCAATCAGCTGTTACTATCATGTCTGCCTCCTGAGCAGTGAGCTGGAAACACATACATTGTTGTACCTGCCTCTGATTGGCCACAACTAATTTAGAATTTATGCTAATTTTAGGGGAGTTACATCTCAAAATCAACTGAAGATATTTTGCAGACTTTAGAGTACACTTATTAATGTTTCATTTGGGATGTTTTCATTGGAAAAAAAAGTTTTCATTCTCTACTGATTCTCCTCTATCAGATGCATTCATATCCGATGAAACTTCCATATACATTTAATATTTTTTCATGCAAAAAAGGGGCATTTGTAATGTTTAAAACATGCTCTTTAAAATGGTTGAAAAAACATCTGTGTTCAATGTCCCTTTTCTTTAATCATGAAGGTGCTGATGAATAGACTCCATAGATCATAATTCAGAGTGCATTAAATGCAATTTGCTTCAACAGTACTTAATGTTCTGCTCGAGGATCTTCCTGTAAATGCTTTGACATGAAGTGAATGATTATGCAGATGGCACCAACGCATAAAGTGGCACCGAAAAGATTTTAAAGGAACACATTTTCACTGCTCTATTTTAAAATATGTACATGTAGACTGGGGAAGAATTAGAAGACAACAATGGAGATGAGCATGACATCATGTTGTTATTTAGTTGTGTTCCAATTTACATGACCCTATGGACCACAGCACGCCAGTCACTGTCTCTCCGAGCTCCCTCAAGTTCATGTTCATTGTTTCAATTAACTTATCTATCCATCTCTGCTGTCCCTTCTTCATGTACCTTAAATCTTTTTCAACATCAGTCTCTATAGGAACATGAACAAAATATTTGAGCTTCAGCCTCAAGATCTAACTTTCCAGTGAACAGTTTGGCTTAATTTTCTGTAGTATTGATTGATTGGATTTTCTTGCAGTCCCATGGACTCTAAGTATTTTTTTCAAACTGAAATTCAATGGTGTCAATTCTACAGCTCTCAGTCTTCAGCATACAAGTGAATAAATTGGTAATAATATTAAACATTTTTTTTCCTTATCAATACTAATTCTTTATAACAGCATCAAAAATATTGGAGAACAGTGTACCTTCAATCAAAGAGATAGTTGAAAACAAATATGAGCGATTTAATAAAATAAGTTTAAATGATCAGTAACATGTAATGAAGGCGAGATGGGATTAGGATTGAAATACGTGCTATACCATAGGTGGAGCTACTGCCGGTGCAAGGCACCGAGGCCCCTGACTACAAAGGGGCTCCCGCAGGTCACCTGTGGCCCTTGGTGGCCCTGCAGTCCCCCTTTGGCCCCTAGGGTCCATGGATGCCCCCTCAGACCCCCCTGTGCCCCCTGTCAGCCCAGTGACCCCCACTGCCCCTTATGGCCCCGCGGAACTCCTGTGGGTCTCCTGCAGCCCCTTATGGCCTACTGTGGCCCCCCTCAGTAATGAAAAGTAAGGAAAATTAAGGAAAACAATGAAAGGTCCACTACAAACACTAAAATCAGTACTTTAATCTTGTTTTTAACAAGATTACTAGGCATTTAAAAAATACTTTTCTTTCCAAATAACATTAATTTATTTATTATGTATGGAAAAATTTAAATTCCTTTAATACTTTAAATGAGAGTAAATAAATGTTTTTTTGGCACCTCAGGATGGAACGGTTTTTCTACCAATAATATTTAAAAATAGTGTTTATGAAAGAGAAAACCACTTAGAGAACACCTTTTTTCCACCAATACTTTCCTGACAAAATTATAAGTATCTACTGGAAATCAGGATAATGATATAAAAAGTAGCCAAACAACCTTCTGATAATAAATGGCTTCACATAACCACTATCCTTCAATAAAACACTTTTTTTTTTTTTGCATGATCAGTCATATTTTCAAAATAAATGCAAACTTTTGAGCACAGATATATATATATATATATATATATATATATATATATATATATATATATATATAATATATATATAAATAAATAAAATAATTATTTAATTTAAAATAATTTAATTTAAAATATTCATGTAATACAAATTATCAGGAATCAAAATATTCAATAGTTAACAAAGACCAGGCCAGATAATGTACTGTACATGTTTGAGAGGCTCACTGTATTCATTCAAATTTCCAGTTTTAGTTGCCAAAACACATTACCTAATCCTTAAGCCATCCTGGCAAAAGTTTCCCTTTTTACTAAAATAAAAGAACATCTGCTGAACTGTTTCTGGCTGATTCCAACTAAAGTCAATGTTCTCTACAAAAGGACGACTTGAGTGGAAAAGCCTTGTTAATAATTCACCAAATACTGGACTAACTTTGAATGTGCTCCAGCACTGATTTGAATATCCACTCACTAATTGGAATCATTGTTTGCAGTTTAAATAATAGAGAATAGTAAAGAGAATAATAAATAAGTCAGGGATTACCTGTAATTAAAGGTACATACTTCTTAAGTATATGGAAGTTTCCTGTATTGTGTGCATCTGATAGACGAGAATCAGTAGTGTATGAAAACATGTTTCGCCTTAAGAAAATCCTAAAATAAACATTAATAAACTAAGGTCGGGGGAAGCCTGTGTTATGCAGTGATATGATAGCAAGGTGGGAGGAAGCCTGTGTTATGCAGTGATATGATAGTGGAATAATACATTTGCAAAACGTCAGTAGATTCCAACCAATCTATCACTACAACACAAACACATTGCTGTGTTTTCCTCTGAATCAGGCTTTTGACTGCTTTGCATACATGTTGCTTATTTATAGTTTAGTTCTCTTTTGCTGCCTTTCTTAAACATAGAAACATTGATTTGATGACAGATAACTAAAAAGGCCCATCTAGCTTGAACATTCTATCAACCAAAAAGTCTGCCTTATTAAGCCCTAAGGTGCCCTTGTTTATCCCCAACATGCTCCAGTTCCTTAACTGTGTTTGACGCTACGATTTCCACAATTACTCTTTCTGTAAAGTGCTACTTTCTTTTCTTTTTCTCTCTCAATTTCATTAAGCTGATTTACTCTGCAGAGAGGTCTCAAGATCTTTAGGATAGCAGCTCATCTTTCATCCATACTTTGACTGATACCATTAGAATTAAAGGAGAATCGGTATTGCCTCAGATCACTGCTTCCATTTGATGGTGGATAAGTACCATTCCTCAAGGCCACAGTCTTTTTGTATCTTTAAACTTTGACACCCATGCAGACGTCATTAAAGATATATACAAGTTTCCCTGTTTGTAACTTTTTCTAACCTAACACATACTGCTTATAGCAGAAAAATACATAATATTGATTTATTCTATGTACATATGGATTTTCTTTTTATGGTTTCCACACCCCCAGATGTGCCTACATAGGCACCTGGTACCTACCAACAGAAACACTTCCTTTAGGTACGTTTTTTTTAACCCTTTACTAATCTTCAAGCCAACAGCAGCACCGTGCAGAGATCCAGTGGTGGTAACAAAAGACTACACAAAAATACTTTGCTGCAAAAACATTTTGTACCTGTTTCTGACTGGCCACAACAAATTATGAATTTTAGGCTAATTTAGCTTGGATTTTCAGTGGCATTCTTTCTGAAAATCAACTGCCAGAATACTAAAAAGTTTTGCAAACTTTAGGGTAAGTTTATTAATGTTTCATGCAAAAAAATGTTCATACACTACTGATTCTCTCAGTTGCACTCATAATCCATGAAACTTCTACATACTTTTAACAGTGAAATTGAGCTGTAGCATATAGATTCCAACATTAGTTTTGGGTGCAGGTTAGGCTTTAGTATGCATTCAGCTGATTACACGTCTGCAGTGTGGAAGAGAGGACCGTAGTACAAGTAGGTTTTGATGTTAGGAGCTGGAGCTGCTTCAGCCATTTGCATTGCATATTCTATTTCTAGGCAAAGCAAGGCTTCAGAAAGCTCTGTGCAATATGTCTTCCCTCACTAGAACCCAGCCATTATACATATCAAGCCTCCAAACCAACACTTAACTTGCTTTCTCCTATTCCGTTGGGTTCTGGCAATGTAGAGAAAATGTTAGGGTTTTTCCCCACCCCTGTAGAAAAGTTATATACGGCTAATTCACATATTCCTTGTAATCTGTGTTGTGTTCTCCATGCTTGTAAATAAAAAGAAACTTGATTGGCATCACTACTTTTAACTCCTTCATTGGGTGAGGCTGACAGAAGAAGCACTGACAAGGGTTTTTACCTCTAATAGCAATCACCTACCCTCAAGTCAAGAGGAGAACAAAATGTGTTTCCTTCATCATCAAGTCAGTCAGCGTATATAATCCCGAAACTGGGCTATCTAAGAAAGCCTGCCTTTTTCTCCCGCATCTTGCTCCAGTAGACTCCATACTTGCTATGAGCTTGGTTACATGTCTAACATAAGATCTTCTGAAAGGCTGAGTTGTAGTTTATGAAAGAACATAAGTAGCTATTACATGGCACCCACAGAACTTACTGATATAAAGCCAGGGCAGTTGTCACGTAAGATTTGCAAGGAGCTTTACAAGTACACTTATGCAAATGTGAGTCAGATCCCAGAAACACAGTAATTCTCATAGCTACCTCAGTAAAGTTAAAGAACATGAGTGGATACTGCCACATTACCTGTATTTGGCTATGTGTTTCCCACTCAAACACTGACACATTGATATGGTTTATTATTCTTGCACGCAAACATTATAGTTTAAAAATATTTTATATGTTGTATATATGTGTAGCTTATATTTTTATGTGTATCCTGAAATTTGCTTCTTTAGGCTATTTTTTTCTGCTACTAGGATACGTGTTGTAACAGAAACCCATCACTGTTATTATACCAAGGACATTATACCAGGCCAGGGAAGGGTTAACTGGACTAAACGAGGCCCAAGGGTTAATCTTGGCTTTCCATCATCTTTGTTTAGAAATGGAAGTCTGCAAGGGACAGGAAGAGCTAACCCAATTATCCATCAGCTTTGTTTGTAAAAGCTCTATTGTGTAGGGAACCAGTCAGCTCCAGTGATGATGTGTTAAGATTATAATCCAGTTGCTAATTAAGTCTTTGTATGGCCAAAGGTGGGAGTATTCCATTGTCCTGGTGGAGACTCTCACCCCCGTTCTGACTGTATATATATGTGTGTAAAAGAATTAAAAATGTATGCCTGTTCTGAAAATTCACGGTGTGTATCGTCCATTGTGGAAAGAGGGACTTGTGGGACCGGGCTGCGCTATACTTGGCTATCTTTGTTATTTATTAGCGGAGATATTGACCTCTGATGTCACAGCTCCGTTACACGTGTAGCTCCTTCATTGCCTTGCAAGTGTCTTGTAAAGGTTTTATCTGCTCTTGGAGGAGTTTGAGTTTACACATAAGGATTTGTCTCACGGTGAGCACTTGCAGAGCATTACGAGAACCCGTAGGGTGTTCAGTAATTCTTACTGGAGCCATGTAATAGCACTTAGGTAAAATCTCCCAAAGCAGCAGAGAACAGTTCACACGTACCGATCACTTGTCAATGTTTGCTGCGGGAGTAAGATTATGACTCTGTTGCTCCCTATGTGGAAAGTTTACTCTCAACATTTCTTACAGGAGTGACGTAATCAAGCCCTAGTGATGAACAAAAAGAAAGGGGGGTAGGAGAAAGTACACCACTATCTAGTGCAGATTATTCAAAAGGTAAGCTATTGGATATACAATATGTGCAACTAGAATAATTGGACTCTCACCTTGAATACCCTCAAAATATATGAGGTATATAAAAGCATTGGTGAGATTGTTCTTGTCAATCTCTGGTGGTATGGTCATCCACTAATGTTTTTAGATTTGGACAAAAGTAATGAAGTAAATAGTAATGGTGATTCGTGGAAATAGATCATACAAAGTCCCATAGATTTAAAGAAGGACTTTATTATACACAATACTTTTCCACATAAACAATGAAATAAAAAATCACTATTACGAGTAATGATAAAATTATGGCAGAAGTAGTAAGCACAAGTTTGTATGGTTGTCAGGTACAAAAATCCCAGTTATATTGTGATGTTAGGATAAAGCCCTAGTGATGCACACGGTTTCCACTTGGGAGCATTTACTATAGTCAGGACCTTGTTGATGTCTTGTCACATAGAAGTTGAGTCCAGTTTTCCCAATGCCTCTTTATAGGTAATTCAATGAAGATTCTATAAAAATATTTGTTCAAATATTGTATTGATAACAGTGTAGAGCTAGTGTAGGATGGATGTATTAAGTATGTATTAAGGCCTAACTCCTACTATTATCTTCTAGGGGTAACAGCCTGCAATCATTTATAGCAAAATGCAGTGATAAACCTCAGCAACGTGAAAGTATCATAGACTTGGCCCTGTTTAGTAGCTCCCCAGTAATCCAAAATATGGGATTTAATACAAGACCAGCTGGATCTGCATGCTTCCCCAGTGAGAGAGAGACCCTGGGAGCAGGGACCTAGAGATAACTGTAACATTAATTCTTTGGGGAACTTAGTATTTACACCAGGGACTGGCTTAAGGAAATCTGTGCCATGTTTTCTGTAATAGTCTAGCTGAATTTAGAACATTAGTCACTATACCAGTTTGATGTAGCTTGTTCATATTGGTATAGAGGCGACTTCACAGAGCCTAAGAAACTGTTTTAATTCTTTGCTGGCTGTTCCTGCTCAGTCACAGAAAATTATAATTTTGTCAGGAGATGCGATTACTTTAGGGAGGTTGAATTACACCAGCTGTCAGATGAACCCATACCCCAATTGCCATCAATAGGTCTGTCCACCCTATTGATGTATATTTTAAAACAGGGGTGCACAAGTTCGGTCCTGGAGGGCAGCACAATAGTGGATTTGAAGATATCCCTGCTGAACACAGGTGAGTCAATCACTTCTTCGGTCATCCTGATTAACTCACCTGTGCACAGAAAGGATAACTTCAAATCCAGCCTTGAGTGTGCCCCTCCAGGACTGAACTTGTACACCCCTGTTTTAAAAGGACAACACAGTCAAATGTCTGCCACCATGTACTGTAAAGTGCAGAATGTAAGCATCTTAAAATATTTTTTTTGATTGAAAGATGTGTATTGACATGTGACATGTACTGTATTGAAGGGTGCGGATGTTAACTTGGTGAACATATCCCAGGGCTCCTCTAAAAAGACTGTACCGGGAATGTGAGACAGATATTAGAAATAACTGATCTCCCCTTTTCCTAGGGCATGTTTAAGTATGTCACAGATCACATAACTGATAAAAAAAGCCATTTATCATGCATACTAGGAATCTATGTGTTCAAAGTTCATTTGTAAAGGGTATTCGTTTAAGACAGTGTGTTGCATTAATTTGAAAATCGCCTGAAGGTGCTGAATCCAAAATTGGAATTTAGAGACTATTATTTAATTTATCCATAAACATAAAACAGCTACAAAACAGATGCATTGGCTCCCAAGCACTCTGTAAATACCATGGCCAGAAAGATATTGCCAAAAAAAAGGTAAATGTTATTTTGTTAACTTTAAATAAAATTTTGCAGAATTTTTTTTTCAGTTCATATGAGAGTCTACAAATAATATATATATAGTTTAAACAAACTAGAATAATAAAGTTTGTAAATAATTGTAAGATTTGTCAGTTATATATATATGGGCGTTAGAACAATCCCTGCTGTGGGATACAATCTATCACCCTGGAGGGAGAAGGCTGGAACAATCTTACTTAAAACTATGGCACATGCTGTCAATTTACAAAACTACTCTATTCCACCTCCTAGGAAATATCCACATCTGTACAATTCTCCTCAGTCACTTGAGGTTAATGTGCACATAAGAACTATAACCCAGAAGGAGATATCCAACTAAAGGTAAGTTTTTTTATTTTTTTTATTTAACCCTTTTATTCTTACATCCAAATTTAACACTATATGTGTGAGAGAAGAATGCTTTGGGGTTACTGTATGCACAAATAATGTTATTTTATTAACGTAATTTACAAACGATATAGTAATAAATTATTATCCTATTTTCTATAACTAGCAAAAACTGAAGTTTTTTTAACGCTCTTTCAACCAAATCAGAACAGTATATAATGGGCCCCTTTGGCAGTAAATGCATACCAAATACTTGTATTTATTTTTCCTAGCCAATACTACTTTAAACACTTCCAGAATTCCATTGCTTCATACAATGAGTAACACATGTTATGGCAGAAGAGTGAATATTAACAGCATGTCAAGTTTTTGGTATTTTTTTCCCAGAGGCATACTGCCCCAATTTTTATAATTATCCTAAGGGGTTAAACATTATCCCCCAAATAGTCTGAGCCTGCACAGACCTTGCCAACAAGATTTGCAGTCTCTCTAACTATTGTTATGACAAGTTCTTTTCCAGACGCTGAGAAAGGATTTTCCCCAAGAAAACGTTAACCAACCTCTCCAAGTTGTGCTTCAGAGACAGCTACAATGCAGGCAATATCCATTGTGTGCATGGTTACCCTGCTCCTGCCTTCCATACATTCGGCACCACCCGCACCACAAGAGTTCACAGATGACTATGATGCAGATTTTATGGTTGAAGGATTGCTGTTTAAGAAACACTTTGAAGCAAACTCACAGGAGTCACTAACAGATAAGGTACCTACCTCTACATAATCATTTTATTATCAAAAACTGATTCAAAAGAAATACACATTGTGTGGTGAATAATTTTTAAATATATATAGCTTGTGATCTTTTGAATCAGTTGATATGATTTTGGAGTTTTATTTTCAAAATACCGTAATTGAAAACAAACAATATTCATTAATTGGTTTCTGCATAATTGTTGTGTCTACATTCAATCCAATGCACCAAGTGATAATTCAAGAAAGTAATATGAAATAAAACATTTATGAGGTACACAGGACATAAATGACATTGCAAATATATATATATATATATATATATATATATATACACATATACAAACACACACACACACACACTTATATACATATACACACACATACTTATACTATATTTATAAACTCTTTAGGCCTCATGAACACATCCAGCAGGATAAATTCAAACAAAGAACTTTTGATGGTCGCCACAGCAAATGATAAGCCAAACTTTAATGTTATACTGAAGGCTGTCCTAACAACATGACTCAGATTCAGTAACATTTGTCTATGTTAGAGCCTATGTTAGAAAGCATATTGTTTTCTTATAAGTGAACGCAGAGAAGTTCATTTTTTTGCATAGAAAAAATGACATTGCAATTTATATGCCACCTTAGATGTTATGAATCTGGTTGATTTTAAGAAAATAATATCATTTTTTATTCTAATGTCATTCTTTATTCAGAAGTACTGGAAGGTGTTAGGATTATGCATTTCAGATATCACTATGGGAAGTTTCCAACAGAAATGCATGTATGTATATATATATATATATATATATATATATATATATATATATATAATTTCAGCTCATATGCTGGGTTCACTTTCTGGAAATACTGATGGTACTGGGGCCTCTGGAAAAATGTAGTAATTTATATGGCAGGATTCTGTTTCAGTCCTCTGAGAAAGGTAGTTAACATCAAGGAAGGAAGATCTTTCTTTTCCTGATTTAAAGACTTAAGACCCCAGGGCAACACAGTAACATGCCTGATTACCTTTCTTATATTTCATTAACCCTCCATGAGCATTTAAAGGTATTTTGTTTGTCACAGATAAAACTACTGCAAACTAACCAATAAAATATTACTTTAATTATTTTTATTGTAACTATACAGTCTTTTTAATAACTAAGCAAGATAATGTACAACATACTTTTATAAAGTAAAAAAATAAATAAACAAATTATAATTTATTGCCGTATCTCCACTGCTTCTATCAGCTGTTACTTTTGCAAAAGGGCTGTACTTGTAAACGACTGAGCTTTCCATTAATTCAACTGAAAGCACTGGCAGTTTTAGTTGCTACTTCTCTACTGTGCTTCCTCTGCATTACAAGCCTTCTCCCACTTTAGAATCAGAACAGCAGAAGGCAAAATGGTAGATTCCAGTATAGCATAAAAAGTGAATGCATTAAGGATATACTATTTTCTTTTTTACAGTTTCCTAGAATAGGGTATATTTTAAAGCGACTCAAAACTGAATTGTTACTGAGATAGTCTGCATTGTTTCTTCTGTGTCATTATGCAAATGCAACTCCTAAATACTAACTTGCTCATTTAATGTGCTAATTAGCATCAGTCTGCTTGACTGTTTCTGTGATGACAAAAAGAATATGACCTAATGTCATCCTGCTGCGATATCACCTCCTCTATACTTGTCAAGCACTATGAGCTACTAATTATCATACCAAAGTGCACATTTGCATAAAGGAGACATAAAACAATGCTAAATACATCAATAAGTATTTACTGAAGAGACAAATAGATTATACAATGTATAGGCAGTTTGTATTGCTCTTTAAAATTAAAGCAACTTGTTACTGGGGTGACAGTATCCCTTTTGTGTCCCAATAACTCTATTGCCTACTTTCCATTAGCTCAATCCAGTGGAGGATCTTCTAGTAGTAAAATGGTATCATTCATTATCTAATAGATGACTTGTATAAGTACTATAAGATTCCTATAGAGAAAATTGCCAAGCAGCATAATCTTTATTACTCCAAAATATCATGATTACATATAATTTGATATGGCTTCAAAACTTTGCAGACTGAATCTGCCTTTTGCAGGTTACCATATGAATGCTTCACTAAAATGAATAGGAGTGACATGAAGCAATCTCAAGATTTACAGCCTTATTAAATTGCGATCTGACCAATTGAAAAGGACTCTATATAATCACAGAGCATATTTGTTTTACAGAAGTTTTTAGTTAATGAAGACCTTGCTTTTGGATAGAAGTTCACTAACTAAAAACAATTATCTCTGTGCTTATATAGAGCCCTATGCAATTGGTCAAATCTCAATTTAATAAGGCTGTTAATGTTTCTATGATAGGCCCAAATAATAAAAACTAAATGAAAGGTCCAAATTATTTGTATTATTACATTCTGAATGATTCCATGTATAAAATGTATTTTTTTCCTACAATAGGAAACTGGCCTTATAGTTGCACCTCATGGGCGGTATAAGAGAGATGAAGAAAAACCAACTGAAGAATCTAAGGAGGGTGATGTAGGTAAGAAGTATTATCAAAAGTTATAGAAGAAACATGACACATTCACATGACATGAACACTATTATAACAAAGCTCAAATTACCATATATTCAACCAACAAGCAATTAAGGAAGATATTGCTTTTTATAGGTAAGATGTCCAACAACACATGATTTACACCACGTCTCAGTTTGTCATTTTCAATTGAATCTCGGATTGCTTGTTTTAGTATAGTGTACAGGAACTAATAGTGGCAGACACAAGGTTCTCACTAACTTCCCTTGATATTTATGTCCTCTGATTTGAGGTGGTGGTGCTCTCCATAATAGCTGGCAGAAAGGATCTCAAATGTTTATAATGCAACCCCAAGTTGACCATCAAGCGTGCAGATAAAGGTGGTGCATTTGTTGTTATGAACACTCTAGAAGAACATATTATTGAACTTAATCCAAATGTTCCCTAAACATATGCAGTAAGATTTGGAGCAGATTATACCCACCTTTTCTAGAACAGGGAATTTTTACATGCTGCCGCAGATCCACAAACCCGGCGACCCAGGGAGACCAATAGTTACAGGGATGGACATAATGACTGGAAAGATTTCCTTAAACCACTAGTTATTAATACTAATATTTATATACAAGACACTACTGACTTCATCTACAAACTCAGTCTAATTAAAGAACTACCTGCTAACACACTACTTGTCACCACGGATGTAGTCTCTTTATAGCAATATCCCAAGCAAAGATATCACTGAGTCATGCCTTACGTTTTTTTCAACACACAATCAGAACCAGAAATATGACCATGATGCTATTGCTAAGCTAGCAGAATACATCCTGACTCACAACTATTTTAACAAGGATACCTACCTACAAATGATGGGGACATTCATAAATATCAAAATGGCTCGAACATAGGACAATCTTTTTCTGGCCGATCTGGAAGAAACATTCTTATCTATATTCATTCACAAACCTTACAAATACTACCATCATATAGATGATATGTTCATTATATGGACAGAAGCAGAAAAAACATTTAGAGACTTTCACAATTAATTCAATACTTTCCAACCATCAATAAAACTTAAAATTGATTTCTCTATAGAACATTTGATCTTTCTGGACACTACCATATACATCACCAATGGCACATGCCACTCCACTGTATATAGGAAATCTACAGACAGATATAGCTACCTTCACAGCTCCAGTTTCCGTCCCTCTTACATTAAGCAATCCATTAGACACTACCATATAAGCTCAAACACTGGAGCATGTCACAAACACTTAAAAACAGTGTCTGAATCTTTCAGACATAAGGGTTATAAACCTTGTATCATTACCCAAAAATTATCCTCTGCCATTAAAGCATCCCATGAACACCTGTTACAGTACAAAACGAAAAAAATTACTTCACATACACCTCTAGTAACCACATACCATCCTGCTTTAGAGAAAATATGGAAAATTATTAGAGATTTACAACCACTAATAATAGAGGATGCTTGATTAAAAAATATCCCCCCAAGCTTCCCATTCTTGCATTTAAGCAACCACCAACCCTGAAACAAAAACTTGTCAGCAGAAAATTGATGAATGAACAGCCCAACAGAGAAAATGGAACTGAACCTGGCTACAGAATTCTATGTAAATTATGTCTGCACATTTGTAATGATGGCACATCCACACAAAAATCCAACAAAACCAATAACATCAGAGGGTCATATTCATGTACATCCTCCAATGTGGTTTACATAATACAATGTAATGTATGTGAAACGGGCTGTTAAAAACAGCACCTAAGGATTAATCTACACAGATACTCTATTAAAAAGCACAATGAAAACAGTTATTATACCCCAGCTGGACACCATTTTATCCAGTCACACCATCCAAAACCTGAAAATCAAATTACTCCCAGGGAATTTCAAACACACACAGAAGAGAAAACGTTTGAAATGAAGATGATCCCATTCTTCAACACTAAAGATCCCGGGCTTCTTTCTTCTCTCTTTTGACCCTGTCTTAATCGCTCATGTTTTCCCCCACTATAACAGGCTGTCACTCTTAGTAAAGTGCTTGTCCATTAAGACGGATATCACTATATACTGCAATACATTCATGGCTACTTCACACACACATATACATATATATATATATATCACATATATAGTTGTTGATGTTGGTCACACAATGTTAAATAATCGCAGGCGCTTATCAGCTGCAATGAGCACCAAAGCGCTCATTGCGAGGCCTGCAGGACTTTAAAACAGCCTAGACAAGGAGCTCATGTCAATGGCCGCAATCACCGCCGAAATACGGAGCACGTTCCAATCACTGCCGAAAACCGGATCACTTTGCTGCTGGTCGCGAGGCAAGCAGTTTAACGGCCAATATTTTAACTCGAAAGACCGCCCAAAAAAAGCTACATAATTTACAAAAAAAAATTACACACTCACACACAGCGAGTGAGTGAGGTTGCAAGTTAATTTGAGACATATTTGGCGTTTTTCAGCACTCAAAAATGGTCTAAGCGAGAGAAAAAATGGCGAAAAAACAAGGCTGAAGGCAGTAAAAACGATCCTGAAGCCAGTAACACTTAGCCCAAGACCGTAAACCTGATCACGAAGCCAGTAACACTTACCGGAACAACGCAAGCAATGACACTCATTGCGAGCCACGCAAAACTGCAGCACAGAGGAGAAAGACACAGGGGAGGAAGAGGGGGGAGAGGGTGGAAATAGACACAGGGCTGAGAGACGGATGAAAAGTGACAGTGGGGGTGAAATAAGGAAAAACAAAAGACACAGGGGTCAAAGACTGGAGAGAGGCTTGCAATGAGCGCCGATGGTGATCATTGAGAACCACGAAAGTTGCGGGTTGCCAAGGTCTGCAATCAGCTGCAAAGCTGCTCATTGCGGGGCCCAAGATGAGCGCCGAAGGCGCTCATCTCGAGGCTCTTATCTTGAGGCTCTTAAAGTAGACCGGGTTGAGAGGCTCGCAATGTATGTATGTATATATATATATATATATATATATATATAAACACACACACACACACATATTGTTTTTAATTCACAATGCATTACAGTAAAGGAGAGTAGGGGCTAACTTTGATTTTTACATAATGGTCTCCAGATTGTCTTGAATTGGTCCTGCATAAAAGTTCTCACCCATGATCAAAACTTAATAATATAATGCAGAATCTTACTACTGCACTAAAATTACCCTATAGTGCTGTCTAAGCTTGATTCCCACGAGGCATGAAGTTTTAAATCACTGGCTCTCTGGTATATATAAAAATGGAGGGTCAAGTTTTCTTGTAGCTGGGTCTCCATTCCTACACTTTACCTACATTCCACTCTTTTCATCAGTAAGACCCATTAATAGGAACCAGTGTTAAACCTAATCATGATTAGAATATGGCATGTTCAATAAATATCATTAACATGTGTTTTGACAATGAAAAAACAAACATTTTAATTCTTATTATTTTTACAATGTTTCAATACAGATTTACCGACGTGTCTGCTCTGTGTGTGTATTAGGGGATCGGTCTACTGTGAAGAAACAGAGATAGAGTCTGTGCCTCCTTTGCCTAAAGAGACAACATATCTTTATGCACGTTTCAATAAAATAAAGAAAATTACAGCAAAAGACTTTGCCGACTTCCGTAAGTAATACTTAAAACTGTGATTACTTTTTATTGTCTAATCATTTAATAACAAAACTCAGCCATTCCAAAAATGATGTACCATTATGAGTAGTATTTACAAATAATTAAACACAGATACAAACTATCCACAAAATTATCAGCATACTTCTAGAAAATAGGCACCAAAAGTAAACATTTTAGAAGAATTTCGGGATGGTTCTAACCCTATAAGAGTGTGAATAATATCTGATTCATTTTAAGACCAGTATTGAAAAATGAAGTATAATGTTTGCACCTTAGAAAGCTATGGGTCACACTCCTATATGAAATAAATTGAGGGTCACCAGTTTGACATGCCTAATCAAGGAGTATATTACATACCCATATATTTTTCGTCATGAGCAAGAAGACGATGAAAGTATCTATAATTTATATATGCCTGAGCAGGTTGCTTTCGGTTAGATTTCCAAAGTGATAATAAAGTATCTTAATGACAATTTGTTCAAATGGAAAACTAGTGCATTGTACATGTTTTCTATGTACATCAAAATTACTTTTAAGAAATCAATGTGTATGTATATTTGTTATAATAAGCATTCAAGTGGCTTCTTATCTAAAGTTTATCAGATTCATAACTTGTGGCTGATGTAATTAAAGTGCCATTGTACAATTAACAAAATGTATGCATGTCTTGAGAAGTCGCAACAAATTGGTGGAAATGGGTGTGCATGTTTGAGAGCTGTGTTTGTATCTATTATGTAAATGGCTTCTGCTAGTGCTGTTAATTTGGTACATATTTTACAAAACAAGTAATTTTTTTCTTAAACTATAGTGATTCTTTAACTCTAGCAGTGCCACTTTTATACAATGCAAGCCAAAGAACTTTGGGCAGAGGATGTCACCCAGCAGAAAGTGCATTACTATATTATACACTAGCGACTTGCCCATCAAAAAATTACGGTCAATAAAATTTGAAGCCATGGCAATGCTGTTTGCCACACAATGTGAAGGTTTTTGTAATGTGAGGACCTTCGGCGCTCATTGCGAGCCTCTCCTCTGGTGTACTTTTGCTCCTCTGAGCAGCCTCTGCGCTCATCACAAAGACAAATTCATATGTCTATATTTTGCTAAATATTAATCAATGGGTTAGTTACTTAATTAATTAATCTACTTTACCTATTTGTAATTAATATATCCATCAATCAATAGGCTGAAGAGCTAACAATCTTTTTTCATTTTCCCGCAGCATATAATGTTCAGTTGGACTGTTGCTGGCCTGTGGAGATATTTTTATGAATGTCCCAACTGTGCATTAGAATTAGGCTGTGTCCGCGAGGGCAAACCGTTGGTTTATTTGTGTAAAGTGCTACTGTAGATGTGTAATGTTGTGATTTGCAAGTTCTGTGTGAAAGTGTTACGTGTTTGGCCTTGTGTTGCGCGGTCCAGGGTCGTGTAGCCTTGTTTTCATTTTTTTTACCCGACATTTTTTTTCCCTCGCTTAGCCGATTTTCAAGTGCCGAAACTCTTAAAAATCAACTTAAATTCGCGTTCCACCTCACTTCCAGATGTCCTTGCTGTTCCCCCAGTGCTGTGTGTGATGTTTTTGTTGTTGTTTTTTGTGTTTTTCATGTATTTTGTTTTTCGTTTCGGCCGTCAACTTCGTATTTTTCCTACCCCGTATTTTTCCTACCTCCTATTTTTTTTTTTCTAAGTCGGGGGGCCTCGTATTTTTTTTTTTTTCTAAGTCACGCATTCGTGAACTGCTTGCAGCCTAACAGCCTTATTAAGTTGCGATTGGGGCAATTGAATAGGACTCTATATAAGCACATAGCATATATTTTTTTTTTCCAGAAGTGTTTATTTAGTGGAGGTCTATGCAAAACTAACTAAAAACTTATTTTTAAAAAAAGATGTGCTTATATAGAGCCCTATTCAACTGGGTGAATGTGAATTCAATAGGTCTGTAAGGCAATCCCGCATTTCCTAAGTGTTTGTAGGCTAAGTCCCGCGTGTTTCATTGGCTCGCAGGCAATGAGCGCTTTTGGCGCTCATCAGCCAAGTGCTGTTCGTGTTAGTGCCTTAATGGCTCGCCTTGCTACGCGAGGCTGGCAGACAAGAGCTTTGAATGTTAGTGCCTCATCACCTAAGTGCTGTGTTGCAATTTTTAGTGCCTTAACGGCTCGCCTCGCTACGTGAGGTTTGAAGGCAGGCGCTCATCTCCGAGTGCTGTGCGTGTTAGTGCTGTAACGGCTTGCCTCGCTACACTTATATTGTGTTAACTTACAGAGGCCATTAGTCAATCTAGAGTAGCCAGCAATCAGTGGTTGTGAGTCTTGTAAATTAAGATTTCAAGACGCTGGCTTGGGGGAAAAGTTAGCATATGTGTATGTAACCAATACTGGCACTATTATAATTAAATGCAGTCCTAATAACAAATTTAATGATGACCTTTTTGGATTTCAAAATTAAGATAACAATATTGTGTTTCTATCCACAGCAACCTTAAGAAGGATTGATCTAACCGGAAATCTAATAGAGGAGATTGAGGAGAACGCTTTTGATAAGCTAGAGTTACTAGATCAACTATCACTTGCCGAAAATAAACTGATAAAGATTCCAGCTTTACCTACAAAGCTCACAGCATTCAATGCCAACAATAACATGATTGAAAGTAAAGGGATCCAAGAGAATGCTTTCGAGGTAATCTCAGATGACACATTTTTTTTCCTTATTTGGAAAGAAGGCCTGGCTCCAACTAGCATTGCCAGAGCACTTGTCAATAAAAACTGCTTTCAATGTACTTTTTCACTGTAGGAGCATCAGATTGGTGTCATTAAATTGAGTGTCTAGAGAGTAAATTGGCTCCAATATATTGTGGCTGTTACCATTTTTTCAACTGGGCATGCTTTTTATTTATTAGTTTCCCAACTCTAATCTTGGCGATTCCCTAGAAAAAAGGGTTGGCAAATATATCAAACTTAAGAGACAGACAGACTTTTCTTGAGACTTAGAGAAGGGTGTATACATATACACATATGTAGTAATCATTGACATTTTTGGAAGTAACACTTTAAGAGGCTGGGTTTAGCAAGCCTTGCCATAGCAGCTGGTGTAATATTCTGAGTAGTCTGGTTAACTGAGCGCATATGTTTTATTTTAGCTCCAAAATATCTTTCAAGTGGCTCTGTACTGGTCCAGCATTCATAATGAATCTCAGTGAAAGCAAATGTTTAATCTATTGTAGTTAAAGGTTGGTCTTTTGTGATAAAATTGAAAATAGTAATTTTACTGATATTTATTAAGACTCCTTAATATCAAAATAGATTTGATTTCTGTTTCTATATTTCACAAACCAGAACGCATTTATGTTAAAATAACTAAGCAATTGTAAAATTCAATCTTTTGCTGTAATTGCCATCTTCAACACATCTTTGCAATCAGTATTTAAAAGGCTATGCAACTCCCACAGTTTCAGTCAAATATTTTAATTTTGCAAGAAAAAATACTGATCTGGATTATTTAAAAAATGACATGGAGACAAACGTTCAAGAGTGAGTTATCTAATCTCATGCCATACAAATGCTACAACTTAGAGAGAGCACTCATAAAATGCAGACATGTTCTCATTAATAGACTTTGTATGACTTAAAACCCTGCATTAGCGTGTACATTGCATTTTCATCAAAAGTATTTTTAATTCCAACAGAAACTAACCAATTTAGCCTATCTCTACTTGGCTGACAATGCTTTGGAGAGCGTGCCACAACATCTGCCTGAGAGTCTACGAATTCTTCACCTTCAGGTGAGCAATAATGTTTCTTAATTCACCAACTAATTCACCAATATTGCTAAATGAATGTATTTCCTGGTAAGAGTTCAATCACACTATAGGGCCACTACAAGATTTGTCAGGCTTATATGAATCTGTTATCTGGATACCAGCAAGTGATTTAGCTCACGCCTTCCCTCTAGAATGACAAGTACACCATAGTTATGTACAGTCAAAATCAGCAACTGATTTATTGGTTACAGTTCAGCACATTTGTATAAAGCATCACCCAACCAAAACAATATACAATCTCTGGTGTCATTCCCCATGATCACCCCCTTTTGGCCAGTAATCTTGCTAAGTAATCCTCTTAATCCTTTGTTCCCAGCCTCCTAAAGTGTCATCAGTCAGAACAATGGCGGTTTATCCTATCTCGCCCACCCTTTCATAACCGAATCCCCAATGTTCCCTGGCGTCTGCCAGCCATCCCCCTGGTCTACCGGATCCCTTAAAAGAATACCCTGTAACTTGTAGCCCTCTTCCCCAGGGAACACCAGTGATATATTTTATTAAAATACCTGAGGAAAATACAACAGTTTTAGACCAAATATGACTGGGTACCATTCATACACCAATAATTACGTACAGGAATAAGCTATACATATTAACTCAACAAAATGGAACATAGATAACCAACATGGTTGTAATAGTCCAGGTGTCCATTTAAGCGTAGTCAGCCTGCTGACTGGCTGAATGCCAATTCTAGTACCAGTACTGAGTTTCCCCAGGGTCAAAAGTGAGACAATCACAAGAGGGCCTGTGTGCCCAGGGAATCTGAACAGGCCTACAGTCAACGTGAACATGGGAACATCTTCCCCGCAGACGTTCATTGTAACAGTCCCACATGTTCTTACTGGAACTTAGCCTTGTCTGAAAAGGCTTTGGGCAGGGCTGGAAAATTGAGGTTCAAAAGGGTCTCCCCTTGTCCCCCAGAGTCTGTTCATAACAGTGCATTATATCTAGAATTAAGGAAAAGGTCTAAAAAAAATTAGGGAAGAAATAAATGATATTATGTGAACATTTTTAACCATTACTATGAGAGGGCAAATACATTCATTTTGGATCTAACATTATATAAATATGGTTTCATTACAGTGACTGTTAAGTCATCCTCTTGTTTCAAGCACACACAATAACACCTCCAAAATAAGCTTATTGACTATTTATTGTTTGAATTTATAGGAATCCTAGATGCTTTTACCAGTTACTTTAATCAAGTACAGTTGTGATACAATGAGTGCAAGGTTGCACACTAAAATACAATGGTGATTATTGAAACATAATTATTTCAAAGTTGTTACAAGAGATGTAACAGTTATTTAAACAAGGGACACTTTGTTATATATTTAATTTTGGAGGCAAATTGGATTAAACCAAGACATCTTTGCATATTGTAAATGTTATAACAATGGGAGTGTACCATAATTATTGAGATATTGTTCATTGTACATTTTTGTTTTAACTATCTTTCCAGCTAAATGTATGTTTTATTCTTAATACTACAGATATAGTGTACTTTAACGTAAAGGAGTGCCTAAATGTATGTTTTTGTTTTCTTTTGAAACTCCGTCTCAGACGGCCTCCCAGTCAGCAACACTCCCACCTTCTCCATGACATCTCTCATGATGCTCTGTTTCTGAATAAACAATATAATAATTTCAGGTTATGGCATACTGTGAGTTCCTTTTGTACATTTGAGTACATTTAAGTACAATTAAATAGTGTTCTTGAACTAAAATGGGCCAGTTAGTGAGGTCTAATTACTGTGAAATGGCCTTGTCAGTGAGTGATGTTGTAAGAGGTTTCATCAATGTATGTTTGCTTTGTCTTTTTCAGAATAACAACATAACTTCCATCTCAGATAACACATTTTGCAGAGCTAACGACACACGTTATGTTCGAACCAAAATGGACCAGATCAGAATGGAGGGAAATCCTGTGATACTGGGAAAATATCCAAACAGTTTCACCTGCCTGAAAGTCTTACCAACTGGGTCATACTTTAAATAGTGTTTGTGTAAAAATATTCATTTTTTTTACATTATCTACATTGCTGATTTAACCATTTTAATTTTCCAATTACAAGGAAATTTTAAATATTTACAGATCACTCATTTTAATACCTTAAATGTCAAAGGTCTTGTAGATTTTTTGGCTTCAAGCCCCAGTATTATTTTAGCACCGCCAGTTACAAGGCTCAACACTCTCAGAGGAACAACAATATGATCTATTACCATGTTTGTAACCTGTGAGTATATGCTAAACATACATTATGTATAATTAAAGGAAAAATTAATCAGTGGCAGCCCTTTTTAAGTAGTAATAGTGATCCCAAAATATGCTTATAAGTGACTTGCTCTAATTTGAAAGAACACGGTTAGGGTTGGGCCACTTTTGATTCATATATAGAAAACCCCTGAGTTAAATGATATACCACGGTGACAAATGTCTAATTTTTATTTGTTCTATCTGCTTTATCCATGTTCTCTGTTTATATTTCTTTTTCTCCTCTATTTCCAATCTTTTAACGTCCCTCTTTCTTTTCTCCTCGAGACAGTTCTTCTTTCTGAGTCAAACTCAACCACGATCAGAAGGCACAGTGTATTTTATGAGTAAATCATGAATACCACAGTACACTGTAAGTGATACTGACAAACAGGTTTTCATATATAACAATAAAAGTTTGGTTAAGTAAAAAAACTATGATGATTACATTGTATAAAGGGAAAATCATGTTAATAGTGAAGAGCAAGAAACAACAAACCACCAGAAGACAGTGGCAGAATGTGGCAGTGTTAACACACTCACTGGCAAAAAGATGAAAGCAATTAAAAAGGGGGAATGACGTCACAAAACTACTTTCATTTATTTTATCCAGACTTTGCAACTTGCATTTGCTCCAATCTGGGGAATTCTTGTTTGGGCAAATAACTTTGCAATCACAAAAAAAGGTGAGGTAACAGCTTCCTTTTAATAAATATTACACTTAAACCTGTTATTTTAATCTGTAAAAATACTTTGAACAAATGCTATTCTGTGAAACTATGAGCCATCAGACAGTCTCGATGTCAGAGCCAGCAATGGGGCAAAAACCATTTGCTCTACTGTAAACTTTGTTTTGCAACCACTCTTGAGAGTCTATAATCTTGTAAATTTGCTTTCTTACATAATTAGGTTTTAATTTACACAAACTTGTGTTGTAGCCATTAAATGAACACTGTAATGCCATAACCATAATAAGAGGCGTTAGTTGTTTCACCATTAATAATCGATCATTGATGACATTCCTATTCATGCATAATATTTCTACTCAATGATTTATAAAAGCAATATTCAATAATATCAGCCTCCACTTTTAATACTGGTCATCAAGGGGAGATGGTGTAGCTAGGAGAAAGGTCTAAAGGGCTTTAAGAGCAATCTGATTCGACAGAGTCTAGATAATCATTCACAGGTCTGCCTCTAAGCTATAGCACATTGTTAAGAGAATCTATTTTAACACAGCAAGTAACCAACCAAAGAAGAGCGCCTGATAATTTGGCACTGCATACCAGGCAGAGTTGTCTGACCTTAAAGTGGGTGGAGACAAACAGCAGTTGATTCTTATCTTTGAAAGTAAGTTACATAAGTTTTTAAATTGTTGACTATGAATTTAATGAATGATCGATTCCGAATTAAAACATCTCACTCTTGCTGTTATGGTATTTAAAGCAATTGCTACATATTGCTTGCTTGGTGCTTAAGGATTAAACATAGAAACAAAAATGTAATGCTTGGTAGCTGCTCTTGGAATGAAGTAGTTTTAATATAAAAAGTAAAATAGAATAAAATGCTGCAAATATAAAGTATTATCACTACACACAGCTTCACCTTTCTTGATTCCTAAAGTCATCACTGTGCAATAATGTTCAACAACCTCTCCATCTAATGTAACTTTTATTTTTGTATGAATGAAATTTCTTTTGCATGTTTATATGTATTATTTCAAGAAGTTATAAATGATAGTAGAACATTTGGTTGAGCCAATATTCTGCAGCAGAATCATCCCACAGACTGAGTTTTATAAATGTATTTACACAAATGATGTCAAAATAAAAATATTCAAATATATGTTGAGTATTGCTTATTTTATGTGTTGAAGACATGTCTTTAATTATTATGTAGCTCTGTGGCTTCCACTCACGGGTATGAGGTTGGAATATCCTTTAAATGAGTATATCACATTAATAGTTATTTAGTTTTGGTTAAAGGGACTTCAATCTCACCAGATAAGAGTAGAAAGACATGTGGAACAAGTGTTTTCCTTTTTGGAATTGCTAAGGGAGTGATGGAGTTAAAAGCATTTTAACTAGGGCTTGTAAAAAGTTAAAATGACTCCTTCGAACTGCTGTACATGTATTGACGACAAGCCAAAAAAGGCATTGAAATAGTTAGGGAAGTACTAAGGAGAACTGCTCAGAAGGACTGGATTACTTTATATAGTTTAATATTATACTCAATCTGATAACCAGCAACTAGATTGCAAATTCAATGTGTGACAAACCTTGGTATTGGAACCAAAACTCTTACTACTTTAAAGTAAACATTTAAAAAAATAACTTGTTATATTAACTGTAACCTCTGCTATACTGATGGAGCTCCTACCAGTACAAAAAGAGTAGAGGTGCTCATCTGAGAATGAACAATACTTTAGTGGGTTTTCTCTATAGATCTGGTTACCTACTCAGAGGGTACAGTGTGCAAGTGCCTTAGGAATTACAGCTACACTTCACTGACGAGGCCCACCGAGGCCGAAACATACATCTGGGGTTTGCTGTTTCTCCTGTTCAGGGCAGAATTTCCTGGTATTTCGGGTCTGGATCACTCTTTTGAGTGAGCCTAGACTGATATACTACAGGATAATTTTCCATGTGAAGGGTACAAGTAAGCTAAAAGTGGCTGCTCTCTAACCAGACCTATTGAACAAACCTACTAAGATATTGTTCATTCTCAGATAAGCACCCCTACTCTTTTTGTTTAGCTCCTATCAGCGCCAATGTTGTTATGAATACAAAATAAAATTCCTGTCGGGAACGACACAAAAGAGAGTATAGATATTAAATACAAAAGTTAACTCTTACAAGCCTCGTAAAAAAAATATATATATATATATATATATATATATATATATATATACACACACACACCAGTAAATCTTTCCACTGAAGCTTCCTACATGTACACCTCTATGTACAACAAAGTGCTTTATAAACATATTTCCCCTTAGTTGGCTTTATCAAAATAATATTTGCTTCCTGAAGGCAACATTTTTAAAACCCTTTCAACCAACAGCATGTTATAACCTATCAACTCTTGGTAGTCCATAGTGAAGATCACATAGAGAGAAAGCACAACTGGGTTTGTTCATTTCCATAAAATATACACAAATGTGATCTCAGTTTGACTCTATATGTGTACATGAAAGACCAAATGAGAGCCTGATAGGAAAAACGTGTGCACACATGGAGTGTGCACTGCTGATATTGAGTGCGTCATCTGGGGTGGTTGGCAAGCCGGCAATGTAGTTGGAAGCTCCTCGTGTGCATAATCATGTATGGCACTAATTAAAAGGCTACCCTCCCCACCGAGATACACATTGACCCCTATGATGATGTCAGAAGGTGGGAAGAGACTGCACAAGTAGAAATATATTGAAATGGGTCTTCTCTGTAAGCAAGCTACTTGAAACATGAAAAGTAAACAAAATATAAAATGGGCTTTATTACACATTTGTTACTAACCCATTTTTGTTGTCTACACATGAGTAATACAGTACATTTATGAGAAAAGAGGACTATTTTACGGTTGCCCTTTAAGGGTATATCTACTTAAACTCAAACTCAGTAGGGACATTCCAAATCACGGAACCAATAAATAATGCAGCTAGAGCTAAAAAACTCACTGCTAAAATGGAAATAAGCATAGATAAAAACAACAGCTGTATCATCCAGTGATAAACTGCAGACACCAAGCCCTCTGTAAACATTTTGTACAACTTTGAGAGGGAGGTAACAGGACGTAAATATTTACTAGCAAAAACGTGTTTAAACTTGTTCGCAGCTTCTAAGAAATAAAGAAATATACTGGCTGCCATATATTATCTCATTAGCGAAAGTTAATTACGCCTAAAAAAATATTACAGCTCATTGGCTGAAAAGGCATAACCCCACTTCATACTTTTCAGCAATGGTACTTTCACTGTCAAAGATAAAACATACTATAAAACATTTTCAGATACTATCTTACAGATGTAACAAGCATTTCTACTTTAAATTTCTATTAAACATATTCTTTATTATCGCTTACATTGTTTGTTTTTTTTAACTTAAAGGAAAATCACCATTTGGGTATGTGATACAGAAGTAGGTGAACAGGAAATGTCTGACAAGAAAGTTCCATAGCCTGAGGATCTCAAATGAAGTGAGAAATGAAAATGTGAATATGAAATGTATAGGAGAGCAGAGAGTTCACAGCTGGTAACTAGCATACTGTTTGTAAAATAATTTCACATACACTGCGTTTAGTTTTTCAGCATGCCTACATAGAGTATTAGTACCTTTGTTTTCTATACTTGTTTTTAATAATCAAAATTCTGAAGTTATATTTGGAACATCAACCACCTTTCTTAGGCCCTGCCCCTCCCTGGTCATCCAACAAGTAATCCCCTTCCCTACTGATACCCTTAACCCGCAGGTCCCTCAAAACCTACTGTACCAGTATGTATATAACACCTTCTATACCAGTATGCATATGTTTGTCTTATGTGTTTACTATATCCCCTTAACAATACAGAACATGTTGCTGCTTCATAAATAAAGAATAATAATTTACATTTATGGATATAGCAGGATTACACCAAGAATTTGCATTACTGAGCAAGTGTGCTTTTCTCTTGTGAGAAGTTTTTAAAAAGCAAGTTTTAGAATATTGTTTTTAAAATCATACTGCACTATAATTGTTTTTTGTTTTTTTTGTGCTTGCTACATTACTTTTAGTTTATAAATAAGGTTCCATAAAAAACATGAATTTTTTTACACACTTATGTATTATTTATGTACAAAGAGGATTTTGTATAAAATAAATACATGGAGCTAACATCAATGGAAACATTAGGACCCAAGATCTGCGGATCACAAAATTAAAAAAAGTCAACGATTACATGATTATGAAACTATCAATATCTAAAATGTGTATCAAATAAAAGGGTGTCCTACCTTGAACTGTAGAAAGGTATGCTTGCGATATTCACACCATTCTGCAAACTTGGAAAGTGTACGAAAAAACAGCAACAGATTCTTTCTTTCTTCAGTCCTGAATAAGGTTTGTGGAGAAAAAAATTGTAGTTGTGGAATAAATAACGCTAAATATACAAGTCTTAAAATATTATATTTCAGTCATTAAATCAGAATTCTGAGAAATACAGTTATTACACTGCATTCTGGGAACCTAAGCAGGGACATGTCCACAAAGGCTTCACTCTTTAATCCAATACCATTTCAAACATGGCTCCTCTTAAGCATATGCCTAATGTATGACACAGCATTAAGTAAATATCAGGATGGATTATGCACAAGCCGGGAAGCCTTCCCACAGACAGCTGTTTCAAGGTTACTTGTGGGGGGGGGGGGGTAGTTTACCACAACACTCATTTAATTTATGGTGGGCAAAAGAGCGATAGAAGCCCTCCACAGTAGTCCACTCCATCCTAAATGCATCTGACAGACTTAACCTCCCCACTCAACATTCATCATATGCTGTTCCCTAGTCTCCAGTCCCCAATCCCTATACTGGCTCCCCATATCCTAAGAATAATTTTCAAGATCCTTAGCCTCATTTACAAAGTACTGAACAACGCTACACCTTCCTACATCTCAACTCTTCTATACACTCCAAACTGCCCCCTCTGCTCTTCCCAATATTTGCTGCTCTCATCCTCTACCACTTAGTATTATTGTTTATTTGTAATAATCATATATTCCATAGAGCTATACATGGGATAAGTTCCAGGCAAAGATAAATTCAGTATTAACACATTGCAAAAAATGTAGGGTGATGTCTTTGAGCTTATAATCTAGTGTCCATAGTGCTTTCTCCAAAGCAGCATGCAAGATTGAAAACTCACAAACTTCCGTCTAAAGGTTTTGTGTGTAGTACAGGAGGGTGAGAGAAGTGTTGTGCATGTTAGGCAGCAGGTGATAGGCTTCTTTAAACAGGTGTGTTTTTAGTGAGATTTTGAAGGTTTTGAAGCTGGGAGATAGTCTGGTGGAATGAGGAAAGGAGTTCCAAAAAATAGGGGCAGCACAAAACAAGTTCTGAAGGTGGGAATGAGAGGAGGTGACATGAGTGATAGAAAGAAGAAGGTCTTTAGCTGAGCGAAGCGGTTGGGTAAAGGAGATGAGACCAGAGATATAAGGGGGTTCACATGATTTTAAATTTATTCTGGAGGCTATGGGAAGCCAGTGGAGTGCTTGACAGATAGGTGCTGCTGAAACTGAATGTTGTGTATGGTAGATAAGTCTATTGGAGGCAATCATTATGGTGATAGTCTGGTGTGGGAGTTACAGTAGTCAAGACGAGATATGATGAGAGCATTTATTAGAATCTTAGTTGTGTAATTTGGAGATGTTTTTTAAATCGAGAAGGCATGATTTTGTTAGCAACTGTATGTGAGGGATGAAAGAGAGGGAGGAGTCCAGTAGAACCCAGAGGCAACCAGCCTGAGACGTGGGAGTGATGATGGCATTGTTAACAGTGAGAGGTGTGAGGAATCAACGCTGTAATAGAGGGTGGGAAGATTAGGAGTTCGGTCTTCGACATGTTGCGTTTGAGATGGTGGGCAGACATCCAAAAGTATATACTAGAGAGGCAGATGGAGACATGTGTTAGAAGAAAGGGGGATACATCTGGTGCTGAGAGCTAGATGGGGGTGTCATCTTCATAGAGATGATACTGAAGCCCATTACCTCATCACATGCTCGCCTGCAGGACATCTGTCTCCATTCTTTCTTTCTCTACCTCGCTCTGTGAGACTCTTCCCTAGTGTTCAAATGTTTAAGCATTTTCTGAAAGATTAACTGACACGAGTCTCACCGTATTTCCCCTTAACTAAACGATTCACAACTTTATACAAGGTTACCTGTTCTAATTTGTATACCTTGCCTCGTTATTAATCCATCCAGAAGTCCCTTTACATCAGTTTTCTAGGGTCCTCATCTGCTCATGTATGTACACATGTGCTGTCTTGTTTTATCTTCCTTCTAATGTATGTAAATGTTATTTGATTGTTTATTGTACTCCTAGAGCTACGGAATCTACGAGCACTCTTTAAATAAAACTTACATACATATCTATCTCTCTCTCTCTCTTGGAAGAGTGTGTTATTAAAATGTTCAAATTTATTTGCAGGATTCTAGTTTTCTAGTTAGTGTTGTGCGTTGATTCTACCCCTATTCTTTAGGATCAAAACTGTTCAAGGAATTTATATGTTCTGAGGTATGAACAATCTAAGTTATTTCTTTCATTCAGCACTAATGACAGAAGTGTTGTAGGAATGTCTGTGCATTTTGTATACAGGACTATATAAAACAAAAGAGGAAGCTTAAATGTTGCATGATTCCTCCGACTCTACAGAACAGCATTCACTGAAAGTCTTTTAGAGACAATAAAATATTTTTTTAGCAATATTAACATGAAAAGCAAAAGGGAAGTTCTTACATAAAATATAACGTGTATATTATTAATTGAATTATTTTTGTAGGAAAAATAATGTGGAACAAGCTTGCAGAAGGGGGTTATTATGGCTGCAATCCCATCACCATTTCTCTCCAATGTAAGCGAGCTTCACATTATCTGGACGGCATAATTATTTCAATTTGAGTTGAATGTGTGTGTATACTATTTTGTACATGACAATAAGCGAGGAAGGGAAGTTGTGCAGCAGCCATGTTTAGTAGTAACTATGGGCCGTATTTAATTATTCAAATCGCAATTACATGCGCCTGTAATGGAGCCCATAAAAGTTACTGATATTCAGTTGGCTACTTTTAGCTACTTGCATTCGATTTGTGATTTACAGGCTCAAAAGACCTGTGGGTTATCAAATCGTAACTCAGCCCTATCTCCTACTTTGATGTTTCAAGCCTGCAAATGTTAACAGTGATGAGGACGGAAAATCGATATTCAATTACAAACGGTCATGTAGCCTGCAAAGTTATAAAACGGCAAATTTATTAAAAAAAATATATATATACTTTAAATTGTATTTTTGTATTATATTGATCCCAGGAATCAAGGGGTTAATACATATTAGGCCACCCACATGGACTAGAACAGTTGCTTTAATAATTTTTAATTATTTCTTCATTGCGGGATTGCGAGCCCGATCACAAATTGTACTTCTAAACACCAATTAATGTTTTACTGACGAAATGATGACAGTCTTATTTACTATTGGCTCTGTATAAAAAGTAACTTACGGGCTTGCTTAATTGATAATGATAATGCCCTGAAATGCTACTTACGGGTTCATGTTTTGCGTGTGGTGGTTGTGAGCATGTAATTACGGGTTAGTGACAATTGGATACATCTATATGCTTAGAAATAATTTGACCCGCAGTCAAAAGTTCAGTTTGGAGGTGATTACAGGATTGCAATTAAATAGGGACCTGTGTCTTTAAATGTTTTTTCTTCCAAGAGTATTTCTTTGCTGCTATTTGCATATGTATTTTAGTGTTCATTAAAGGTGAACTAAAACACATTTAAATTGAAAAGTGCTTTCACTAGGTAAAAGCATTTTTCAACATTTAAAAATAATTTGTTTTACATGTCACTTTTCATCAGCTATGTGAGGAATACTTTAAAAAATAAATCAGCTGTGATAAGAAATATACTCCACAAGGTGATATAATGTAAGATCATCTAAATGTTATTACACTTCAGAGGAATGTTTGCCAGCTCATGAATGACTGGAACAGAAGGGCAATTTTCAGCCTACAAACAAAAACATACTTCTGACGTAATGTGTCAGAACATACCTGGATACAAACTTGCTTAAATCAGAATGTTCCCCACACTCCATGATAATGTTTAAGTCAGTCACATCACAGCACACACTACCTTCACCCTATAAAACAGCAAATAAAGGTTATAGCATCTAAATATGTATATTACATAAGGTAAAGTACATTTCACTAACATAAATATTAAACACAAATCTGAAAAGCAGAGTATTTACATATAAAATATATATAGTATATACTAAACTAGATTGTGTAATTAATTATTATTACATATTACTACTCTTACTCATATATACAAATAAATACACAATTTTATTATTATGGAGATAAATGATAATATTACAGTTCAAATATTGTGGTCTATTTTTATTATTTGAACATTAAATAATGGCTAATAATGACAGTACTCAGTACTGCACAGTATATTACAGCAAGATACCCAAAACTAGTCCTCATGATACCCCAGAGAGATCAGGATTTAGGGATAAAAGTGTGAATTTAGCACTGATTATTCAATAGATTGTTTTTGTCTCCCATTGTCTCACGTGCATCCAAAGTGTTAACCAAAAATCCTAACTTGTCTGGGGTACATTGAGCATTTTTTGGAACATCTGTATTACATTATGCAGTGCTATAAAACAGTCACACTAAATATCCCCTTATAACATACTGCCATCTAGTGGTGGTTAAAGGACCACAGCCATTCAAGTTAAAGAGACCAGCAAGAATTTACCAAACTACGTTAGCAGCTTTGTAAGCCCAAAAGCATTTTTTGGGGCAAATCTGGATTTTTGAAGACTCTGCTTATAAGTATAGGAATCCATTTTGTGTTTGTTACATCACCTCCTCAAGTATGAATCAGTAAAGGGTTTGTTTTGTATATCAGTGAAGACAAGGGTTTGGAATGAGGGAACAGAAATCCATTGTAAAAATATCTGGATAAGAGTGAAATTCAAAATGCCCTTCCCTCTCACTGGCCCAGAAGCAGACCCCTTGCATCAGAATCTGCCCCAATAGCTCTTACAACTTCCAATAATATATCATGGATCTCTCCAGGGTCCTGCAGAGGCATCACAGATTTTTTTCTTTCTAATTACAAATTATATATTACTTTTTCCAGCTTATTTATGCCTTAAATCAGACTTAAAGTCTTCAAACAAATATGTTTTTTCCATTGTGCAGTAGGCCTTTAAATAACATTTATTCGTTTAGATGTTCTATATTACACATACAAGTTTGATATTACCTGTGAGTCCACTGTTTGAAATTCCAGCTGAAATGTGAGTGACTCACACTGACCGACCAACCTATGTTTATATAGGGTCTTATTCTCAGCTGTAAAAGAAGATAAAGATGTGTTTAATGAGCTGATGTACATATGGATATATATTTGTGTGTGTGCGCATGCAGTGTCTGTCCTCAAGTGCCAAACATAGACCAAGATTTTCCTACTGAGCACAGGTGACTTAGTCTTGTTTGGCACCATAGGACCATTGTTGCATACACTAAAAGAAAAGAAACTAGCATTAAGGAAAACCCATATAAAATATTTTGATCCTGGAGCACAACTATTGAGATGCTTTGACAAAGGATTTTTTTTAGGGTAAAAAATACATGCATTTGTCCGAAAGAAAAACCTAACAAAGTAATTAAGGTTGAAAAAAAGGCCCTTAGTCCATCAAGCTCAGCCTTTTAGATTTTCTCAGATGTTTGCAATATGTGGATTCATTGTTAATTGATTCACAGGAAGGCAAACAAAAAAACTAAATTAAAACATTGCCAATTAAATTCCTTCCTGATGCCAAATACTCGAAATCAGATTACTCCCTGGATTAATACTCCTTGTTCTCTAGTTATCCAACCACCAATCAATAAAAATGTGTTAAAAAGGATAAGACCTAACACTGAATCCTCAGGAACCCCACTTACCATATTATTCCAATTTGTGAATGTTCCATATACAACAATCCTTTGCTTCCTGTCTATTAGTCCACTCTCAATATATGTGCAAATATTTACAGCAATTTCTGTATCCATTACTTTGCACAACAGCTTCCCATGTGGCGCTGTATCAAAAGCCTTTGCAAAATCCAAAAAGACTACATCTACTGAATTGCCTTGGTGCAAGATCCCGTTTACTTCCTCAAAGAAAATAATTAAATTTGTTTGACATAACCTATCCCTCATGAATCCATGTTGACTGCTTATTATATTGTTCACATGGATATATTATTGTATATTATCCCTAATTAAACCTTCTAAAAGCGTATCCACTTTAGAAGTGAGGCTTATAGATCTACAGTTCCCTGGATTTGCTCTTGCCCCCTTCTTAAATAAATATGTTACATCTGCTTTTTTGCAGTCAACTCCTACAGAGCCTCTGGACAGTGAGTTATGAAAAATTATTTATAATGGTTTTGCTATAGTACCTTTGCAGGTTTCTATCAGGACCTGGTGCTTTATTAACATTTATTTTAAGCCTCTTTTCTTCCTGCAATAACCAATTATTTGGTGAAGATAGTGCTGTCCCATGTTAGTGCACGTTCCTAACAATTGGTACCTCACTTGTGTATATAGAAGAAAATGACTTATGTAGCTTATCTGCCTTTTCAAAAGTAGCCTTCAGATGTGATTTACAAAATGAATATGCCATGTTTTGCATGATAAACAACATGGGAATTCAGTGAATTTAATGTGAAACACAACTCACATTTGCACTCAGTTTTCTTTAAGTATTTGGTGAATTCTATCCCAGAAATATGGCTAAGAAACTGGAGATCTTTTTCATATTTCCCAATCTGCAGCTTTTCTTTTTCTTTAGCTTCATAGCTCAGAACGTCTGTGACTGCATTTCCACGATATGACTCTCTGAAAAAGAACCAAAGCAGCACAGAAAAATCATAAATATTGACCAGAAAGATTGAGGTTCCAAGAGTAAAAATCTATTTTTGTATATTTACAACAACAATACAAAAGAAGCAACTAAAATATTGCGTATCTTGAGGAAAAAACATATTTAAAAAAAAAAACATACAGTGAACTGTAAAAATACTAACAGTTTTTTTTTAATATTGGTGCTGGAAAGGAAGGCAACTTCTTGCTGATTCTCCTCATACTGTTGAGTCAACGCCTGGATCTCTTTCTGCAAGGATAGTATCTCATCTTTGAACATCTCAATTGCAACTGTCTGCATGTTAACTAAAGAACAAGAAAAAACATAGAACACAGAATAAATTTGATCAGGAATTAAATTATGTAGTATATTCATCACATATACAGTTGTCGCATTTCCGAATTTGTTGGCAACGCTATGTTAAATAATTTGGGCTTGTGCATGCGCAATAAGCGCAAAGGCGCTCATTGCGAGACCCGTACGTGACTGGCTTAACGGGGCCACAATGAGTGGTGTAGGTGCGGGACATGAAAGTTGCGGATCGGCCGAGGCCTGCAATGAGCGGCAAGTTAGAGGGGGGGGGGGGGGGGGGGAACCTTGCAATGTGTGGCAAACAGCATTGCCATGCTTCACATTTTATTGCCGTCATTTTTGATGGGCAAGTCGCTAGTTTTAAATATTTGTGGGTTTGATAGACAATCCAACCCATTTCATTACCATTTTTAAACCACCTACACAGTAGACAATATCACTTTCCAGTCCAATCTGTTAACTATATGAAATTTGGCTATAACTTGAAGGAACAATGTGACTCAGTACACATCAGCATATGGCTATTTTATTTTGAAGTAGCTACTACATATTAAGATCATTGTTTTGTTCTATGAGTTTAATAGTAAGAGTAATAGCAATCTTTAATAATTTCTTGTATCAGTGATTAAAATATTTGTGTAACAGTGGAATAATATGGATTCTGTACCCAGTTTTACAAACAGATTTGGACCTTTGTGAGTTTTGGAAAAATAATTGACTAATTCATTTTTAAACACAGGTCTGGGCAGCTCTGTACTTAATTTGTCAAGCAGGAAGGATTCTCGAAATTTGCAACTAACTCAATAAACTTACATAGCTTAATTTGCAATACTATCACCCATTTATATAAAAAAAAACTAGAAAAATTCTTAGAAAGAGTAAAGAGCTGCAAATCACAGGTAGGATATTACAATGCTGTTAAAGTAAGTCCTACTCTCAAGCCCCTCTACTCAATACTTACATATGCCCTCATTCAATTGTGATTTGGCCAATTGAATAGGGCTCTAAATAAGCACATAACATATTTTTTTTAAATAAGTTTTTAGTTAGTGAAAACCTTGCTTTTGGATAGATGTTTACTAACTAAAAACTTATTTAAAAAAGATATGTTATGTGCTTATTTAGAGCTCTATTCAATTGGCCAAATCACAATTGAATGAGGGCCTAAGTAATTAAGGTTGAAAAAAGACTTTCAGTCCATCAAGTTCAAGCTGTTAAGATCTCCTCTGATCTGCAATATGTGGATTAGTTATTAATTAATTTGTTGTTAAATAATTATTAATAGTATAGTATTGGAGGATGAAAAAAATATTTATTCCATCAAGTTCAACCTTTTTAGATCTCTATTGATCTTTTTAATGTGGACTATTTATTATTAATTGTTAATTGATCCAGAGGAAGGCAAACAGAAAAAAAAAAAAACATTGAAACTTTGCCAATTGTCGCATAAGGGGGAAAAAAGCTAAATTCCTTCCTGACCCCAGAAACTGGCGATCAAATTTCTCCCTGGATCAATATTCCTTTGCTAGTTATCTAGGATAGCCTTGAATGCCCTCTTTATTCAAAAATATATCTAACCACTTTTTGAAGTTGTCTATCGAATTTGCTGTTACCACCTCCTTTGGTAGAGAATTCCACAGTTTAACCACCCTAACTGTGAAGACCCCTTTTCTTTGTTTAAGGTGAAATCTTTTTACCTCTAACCTCAAAAGGTGTCCTCTTGACTTCTAGTTGCGAGCTACATACAATCCATTGTTACATTTTCTAAATACATCTCCTCCTTCCTCTGGGCTTGTGATAAAATTCCCATCTTTTTCATGTAACAATTTAATTCTGGTTCCCATTGTGTCCTCGTCCCCTCCTTCAAAGTTTCCCATTTGGCATTGTGTTCCTATCTATTTCTTGTATGTACATGAAAGGATCTGCAGTTCCCACTCTTTGTGTTTTTCTCAATTGTTAATCTCTCTCATTTCTAGTTGCTAACTACATAATATCCCTTGCTACATTTCCTAAATAAATCCCATCTATCCTTCCTCAGGTTTTGTAATGTGATTCCTGCCGGTCACAAATTATTCATGGTTTCCCACCTGCCTTCCTCTGGTGTTTTGCACTTTCTAAGCATTGTTAGCCAATCTCTTTTACAGTTCCTGTATGTGCATCAATTTCACTGTAGTTCTACCCTTCATGACCTACTTATTTCTTTAGATCTCTTGTTTCTACTTGCTTACTACATAATCCCCCATTGCTACATTTCCTAAACACATCTGCAAGAAATTGCCCTGGTTACCACCCAATCCACCTCCCTGCTCCTCCTCAGATTGCAAGAAGATTTTCTGAAGCTGAAATCTAATTAACTTTTTAACTCCCACCTCTTTCCATAGTACCCAATTATTCTGTTCTTCCTCCTTTCCCTTTTGTCTTTATGCCTACCCATTGTGCTTCACGTGTGTCTCTATAAATACCGCCCCTTGTGTCATCATGCCCGATGTCTCCTTGTGTGTACTGCATTACACCCCCCCCCCCCCCATTTGTGTCACCGTGACATTACCCCCCCCCCCACTCCTCTGTCCCTTGTGTATCTTCATGGTGTCCCTTTTGTTTCCTCCTTGATTCCCTCCCTTTGTGTCCATTTGCCCGCCTCTGTCACTTGTGTCTCCTTCATGATTCCCATCTTTTGTGTCCTCATATCTCCTCCATGATTTCCACCCTTTGTCCTCCTGACATTCTCCTGTCTTTTATGTATCCTCTATGATTTCCTCCCTGTGCCCTCCTCCTTTGCCTTGTGTCTCTTCCATGATTCGTACCCTTTGTGTACTCGTGTCTCCCCCTAGATTTCCGCCCTCTGTGTCCTCCTGCCCTTCTCCAGTCGATTATGCTCATCCAGGATTCCTGCCATGTTTGTCTTCATGTCTCCTCTATGATTCCCTTTGTGCCCTAATTATGGCCCTTGTGTCTCCTCCATGATTCCCACCCCTTATGTCCTCATGCCCTCTTCCTTTACCTTGTGTCTTCTGCCCCGCCCTTTGTGCCCTCATTTTGTCCCTTGTGTTTTCTCCATGATTCCTGCCCTTTGTGTCCTAGTCTTCTCCATGATTCTTACCATTTCTGGTATTGTGTGTCTATTTCCTATGTGCTGTGAATTTCTTATGGATTATGGTTAGGGTGAGGCCTGATAAGGTTACTGTGAAGAAATTAACGGACCCCTCAGCCGCACCACCTAGTGGCCAATGGGCGCTACTGCGCAGGGGCAGCGAACAGGAAAGATCCCAGCTCTGATTTTAGTTCGAACCTATCTTGTTACGTGCACACACGGGAATCGCACCACCGACGTCCCAATGTAGCTGCCTCTAAGTTAAGTGGTTAGGGATGGTAACTGCTGTAGGGGCTTAGGGCCGCCAAGTGGTGTAGTGCGTTAAGTTTAGGGTTAGGGCCGGCAAGGGGTGTAGGGTGTTAAGAACTTAGTTTTAGGGTTAGGGCCCGTAACTGGAGTAGGGGCTTAGGGCCGGCAAGGGGTGTAGAGGGTTAAGTTTAGGTTAAGGGCCGGCAAGGGGTGTAGGGGGTTAGGTTTAGGGCCAGCAAAGGGTGTAGGGGGTTAGGGAAGCGATCGTGCCCTGGCACCAGGTGGCTTATGCATGCACAAAATAGGATAGATCAATTAGTTCTTCTATTTTCAAAACAAACAGCATTTAGGTTTCCTCAGCCACTACAACATAATTCCCGCCATTTTCCAGTCACACATAACCTAACTCCCAAGCCTCTGCCTCTGCCTCTGCCTCTGCCTCTGCCGCTCCCCCAATAAGGCTCTCTAGGTCCCCGCCTTCTCCTCCACTAGCCAGCTCTTCTCACATATGATTCCCGCCCTTTTCAGTACTTCATGCGTCAGACTCCGCCCCTTTCCCCGCGCGCCCTCCTCCGCGTTTCCCGCCCTTTTTTTTATCCTTGCGCCCACCTCCTCTGACATTCCCGCCTCTTTCTGTGGCCTGTGGCGCACGTACTCACCTCTGCCTCTTTTCTCCATTGAAACTTTCGCGCGTTCCAGAGACTAGCTGGATGAGCCCATTTTCCGGTAGAAGGGGGTGTAATGTTTGTACTATATTTCGTATTTTCCAACAATTGTCAATAGTAGCTCTACAGCCTATCCAGACAGTTTAAATAATAATACATTTACAATCTCTTATTTTAATAGGAGTTTCTGTTGACAATATGAGAGAAATGACTCGCCGCGCCCCCCTGTACAATATTTGCAGGATGGTTTAGTCCTGTGTGCAGCCCTTTTGCTTCCCCCGAGCGTCCGTCAGATCAGACATAGCATAGGGAACACACAGAGCAGTTGTATGAGTCATAAACACACTCTCTAACATAAAATATGTAATAATCAATAAAAACATTTGGTATCAACCATAACTTGTACCATCTTTTGCTATTGACCCGTTTTATATTTAAAAAAATACTATTTTAAACGCTTTATATAAAATGCTCGGATACAATGGATATAAAATGTCTGGCTACATTGGCCCCTAAATTAGGAATTTAGCTCACAGAGATGTTTAGACTAAGAAAATGATATGTTGGATCAGGGCTAATCCTCTTCTGTCTCCACTCCAAAAAATCCTTGCTCTTTTAAGTTTTCAATATTTTGCATCACCACCTATAGAAATAAATACCATATTTACTCAATTCTAATGCGCACCTTTTACATTGAAAAACTGGTCCCAAATTTGGGGTGCGCACTACATTTGATGGCAAAAAGGAACGCACAGGACATACCGCAACATCACTATCTCTCGCTTCCCGGCTCTCTAGATTGGGTGACCACAGGAGGAAGTGGCACCCAGAGAGCCCCAGCACAGTGGTACACAGAGACTGGCACCCAGAGTGCCGCAGCATAGTGGCACACAGAGCCTGGCACCAAGAGAGCTCCAGCACAGTGGCACAAAGAGCCTGACACATAGAGAGCCCCAGTACAGTGGCACACAAAGCCTGGCACCCATAGTGCCCAGCACTGTGGCACACAGAGCCGGGCACCCAGAGAGCCCCAGCACAGTGGCACACAGAGCCTGGCAACCAGAGAGCCTCAGCACAGTGGCACACAGAGCCTGGCACCAAGAGAGCCCAAGCACAGTGGCACACAGATCCTGACACATAGAGAGCCCCAGTACAGTGGCACACAGAGCCTGGCAGCCAGAGAGCCCAGCACAGTGGCACACAGAGCCTGGCAACCAGAGAGCCCCAGCACAGTGGCACACAGAGCCTGGCACCAAGAGAGCTCCAGCACAGTGGCACACAGATCCTGACACATAGAGAGCCCCAGTACAGTGGCACACAGAGCCTGGCAGCCAGAGAGCCCAGCACAGTGGCACACAGAGCCTGGCACCCAGAGAGCCGCAGCACAGTGGCACACAGAGCCTGGCACCAAGAGAGCTCCAGCACAGTGGCACAAAGAGCCTGACACATAGAGAGCCCCAGTACAGTGGCACACAAAGCCTGGCACCCATAGTGCCCAGCACTGTGGCACACAGAGCCAGGCACCCAGAGAGCCCCAGCACAGTGGCACACAGAGCCTGGCAACCAGAGAGCCCCAGCACAGTGGCACACAGAGCCTGGCACCAAGAGAGCCCAAGCACAGTGGCACACAGATCCTGACACATAGAGAGCCCCAGTACAGTGGCACACAGAGCCTGGCAGCCAGAGAGCCCAGCACAGTGGCACACAGAGCCTGGCAACCAGAGAGCCCCAGCACAGTGGCACACAGAGCCTGGCACCAAGAGAGCTCCAGCACAGTGGCACACAGATCCTGACACATAGAGAGCCCCAGTACAGTGGCACACAGAGCCTGGCAGCCAGAGAGCCCAGCACAGTGGCACACAGAGCCTGGCAACCAGAGAGCCCCAGCACAGTGGCACACAGAGCCTGGCACCCAGAGAGCCCCAGCACAGTGGCACCCAGAGAGCCCAGCACAGTGGCACTCAGAGCCTGGCACCCAGAGAGCCCCAACACAGTGACACACAGAGCCTGGCAACCAGAGAGCCCCAGCACAGTGGCACACAGAGCCTGGCACCCAGAGAGCCCCAGCACAGTGGCACACAGAGCCTGGCACCCAGAGAGCTCCAGCACAGTGGCACACAGAGCCTGGCACCCAGAGAGTCCCAGCACAGTGGCACACAGAGCCTGGCACAAAGAGAGCTCCAGCACAGTGGCACACAGATCCTGGCAACCAGAGAGCCCCAGCACAGTGGCACTCAGAGCCTGGCACCAAGAGAGCTCCAGCACAGTGGCACCCAGATCCTGACACATAGAGAGCCCCATCACAGTGGCACACAGAGCCTGGCAGCCAGAGAGCCCAGCACAGTGGCACACAGAGCCTGGCAACCAGAGAGCCCCAGCACAGTTGCACACAGAACCTGGCACCCAGAGAGCCCCAACACAGTGGCACACAGAGCCTGGCACCCAGAGAGCCCCAGCACAGTGGCACACAGAGCCTGCCAACCAGGGAGCCCCAGCACAGTGGCACACAGAGAGCTCCAGCACAGTGGCACACAGAGCCTGGCACCTAGAGAGCCCCAGCACAGTGGCACACAGATCATGATATCCAGAGAGCCCCAGCACAGTGGCACACAGAGCCTGGCACCCAGAGAGGTCCAGTACAGTGGCATAAGTTGGTAACATACCATAAGTTGGTAACATAATCTAACTGTTCGGTACTTCTTGTACAAATGACAAATGCGCATTACAATCGCCAGCAAAAACTTTTTTTTTACTCATGGGTTCAAAATTTGGGGTGCGCATTAGATTCAATGGTACACTAGATTTGCATAAATACGGGATATTAATTAGTGATGGAAATTTCTTAGGAGCCAGAGATCTAAAATATGTACATCTGGCACTTGCATTTTCCAAAATAAAATGTGTGTCTATGAAGGGCTTCTTCCAGGTTCAGAGATCATAGATATTTTCCCTGTAACTTTACAATGCACCGCTTTTGTTCTTTTGAACCACATACTAACATTTTCGAGAAATACACTGTACTCTAGGAAACTGGGTGAGGACATGCAAATGAGCCCACAATGCATTTTCACTGTTTAATCCAATAACACTTTATACATGGCTTCTTTTAGGTATATGCTTGCTGTATTACATAGCTTTATAGCATAGGATAGATTTTGCATCAATTAGGAGACCTACCCACTATTTCAATCTCAAATGCATTATATAAATATATATATATATATATATATATATATATATATATATATATATATATATATTTATTTAATAAATAGTACATTTATGTTCACATTTGAATGTCTAAAACAAGTTAAAAAACTTGTTTCATGCCCAGAATTTCTAAAAATACAGGTATCACACTACCCACTGGGAACCTAGGCAGTGACATGCAAATATGTCACGGACTCCTTTCCTGGGCCTGGCATTTGGCCCAGTGAGCTACCATAGAGAAAAGACTTCCCATTGGAAAATGGGTAGGGGAATTATATTGCCACTGTGCTTCAGGTTTCTTATGGCATATGCTCCTGCCTGATCCTGTGTACTGTATGGAATTCCCCATGTAATATAAGTGTGTTCTGTGCCACGATTAAAATAATTGATGTGTGAGCATAGTTACTGTCATGTACAGTATCTCACAAAAGTGAGTACACCCCTCACATTTTTGTAAATATTTGATTATATATTTTCATGTGACAACACTGAAGAAATGACACTCTGCTACAATGTAAAGTAGTAAGTGTACAGCCTGTATAACAGTGTAAATTTGCTGTCCCCTCAAAATAACTCAACACACAGCTATTAATGTCTAAACCGTTGGCAACAAAAATGAGTACACCCCTAAGTGGAAATGTCCAAAGTGGTCCCAAAGTGTCAATATTTTATGTGGCCACCATTATTTTCCAGCACTGCCTTAACCCCCATGGGCATGGAGTTCACCAGAGCTTCACAGGTTGCCACTGGAGTCCTCTTCCACTCCTCTATGCTCAATAAGGTTTAGGTCTGGTGACATGCTTGGCCAGTCCATCACCTTTACCTCTTTAGCATGGCAGTGGTTGTCTTGGAGGTGTGTTTGGGGTCGTTATCATGTTAGCATGAGTGCTGTCGGCACTGGGGAGCTGCAATTCATTGAGGGAACCATGAATGCCAACATTTAATGTGACATACTGAAGCAGAGTATGATCCCCTCCCTTCGGAGACTGGGCCGCAGGGCAGTATTCCGACTTGATAATGACCCCAAACATATCGCCAAGACGACCACTGCCTTGCTAAAGAAACTGAAGGTATAGGTGATGGACTGGCCAAGCATTTTACCAGACGTAAACCTTATTGAGCATAGAGGAGTGGAAGAGGACTCCAGTGGCAACCTGTGAAGCTCTGGTGGCCACACAAAATATTGACACTTTGGGCCCAATTTGTACATTTCCACTGAGGGGTATACTCACTTTTGTTGCCAACGGTTTAGACATTAATGGCTGTGTGTTGAGTTATTTTGAGAGGACAGCAAATTTACAATGTTATACAGGCTGTACACTTACTACTTTACATTGTAACAGAATGTAATTTCTTCAGTGTTGTCACATGAAAAGATATAATAAAATATTTACAAAGATGTGAGGGGTGTACTCACTTTTGTGAGATACTGTATGTAATGTGTGCTGCCATAGTTTCTTGATTACAATGTATATGCTGTTATTTATATCTTGTGGCAGAAATGGTTCATGTGATAGTCTGATGCAATTCCCAGATGTAACCCCCTACCCCCAGCCATAAAGTCCATCATGCATAATCAAAGGAACAGCCATAAAGTTTTACGCTAGTTTTATTGCCCTTTGGGGTTGTAAATACAGCAAAGGAAAAATTAACTCCCCTTCTAATGACAACCGATATATACCAGATCAATGAGGTCAGAGGGTGAGGAAGGAATGTGGGTTGTGCTTTGGTTCTGTTTCTGTTTGTTTTTAGTTAGTTGTTTTTGGAAGTGAATAAAGACAGTTCACTTTTGGAGACATATAGAAATTGTGTGTCTTTTATTTTGCTCCTGGATGGCTGCAGGGAGGCACTGAGAGACTCTGCAGGATCCTGCTGGGGTAGGTTTGACTCTAACAAGTCTTATCAAGCCCCCTAAGAAGAAGTAGATCTGAAGTCTCTTGGTAGCCTGGAAGTGCTAATTTCTGATGCAAGGACCCTAACCGATACAGAAACCGGATATCAGGGTGCTTGTTCAAAGATTTCCAAGAACCCCACGGTCCTTGTTTGTTGTTAACCTGTAGTCTATAGTAGGTGGCTCTGTGCTTGTATAGCCCCTACCAGCTTGGATCATCACAGTGCCCACAAAGGCTTCACTCTTGCAATCCACAACCATTTCAAACATGGTTTCCCTTAAGCACATGCCTGTTGTATCAAACTGCTTTGAGCAAAGCTAAGGTTGGATTATACACAAGCTAGGAATCCCGTACAGCAGTTTCAAGGTTACTGCCTCTCATCAGCGTGAGTCCGTTTCCTTAGCTTGTGTAGTGGATATGTTGAGGAGGTAGTTCACAACAATCATTTAATATATGGTGGGCAAAAGAGCGATAGATAAAGTTGTGCCGAGCCTGCGTGCCCCCGATGCAAACACGCCTCCATGACATGAGCATGCGCAGTGCACCGCCACCTACCACACACAATGCGGTACTACGCATGCAATTTATAATAGATTGCTCTAGGGGAGAGGGGTTAGGGTTTTAAAATGTATTGCTGTAGGGGAGAGGTGTTAGGCTTAGTGTTAGGCATGGGATAAAGGGTTAGGCATAGGATTAGGGTTAGGCATAGGGTTACCATTAGGCTTCAGTTAGGGTCCTGCTATTACTTATTTTATTTTTAATGTGTACATTGCAAACACTAGGTAGCGCATTCTTGCCACTAGGTGGTGCTGTGTCACAGCGCTCAGGTGTGATCGCAGTGATGTGGTGTAGTCATATAGGAAAGATATATATATATATATATATATATATATATATATATATATACAGTTGAGCTCAAAAGTTTGCATACCCTTGATAAATTGGTAATCTACTGTATATACAATTTTTAAAGAAAACATGAGTGAGCAGGCAAAACACATTTCTTTTATTTCTTATGGGATTCATATTCAACTGTATGTTATTACAGACTAGAATATTGCCCCTCAAAAAATGATGGGACTCAAATTGTAAGTGAGCTAATGCTGTTTGGTGTATGGTAATGAACTAAATATTATATTAATAAAGGAATATACTTTACCTATTTTGAAGAAATAAATGCAGGAAGCATTATGCTGAAGAGCTGACAATCTGTTTTCATGTTGCTGCAGCATACAATGTTTGTTTTGAGTGCTCTGGAGCTGCTGTGTAAGTGTGAGCAATGTGTGCAGTGTGTAGTGTAAATAGTGAGCGTGCGCGAGTAAAATCCGTTAGGGTAGCTGTGTACTTCCGCATTATGTAAGTTAGTGTTGTAAAATGGCGCCTAATGTGTGGTACGCGGCTGTTGGTGATTTAGCGTCCTTGTACTTGGACCTCGTCCGGCTTTTTTGGAAAATCTGTATGTGTTTGGTGGTGTTTTGCGTCTTTAGTGTCCCGTAGCCTCGGTTTCGTTTTTTTTCGGCGGACATTTTTTATTTCGCTTAGGTGAATTTTGGGTGTCTAAACTCTTCAATTTGAACTTAAATGGAGGTGTAACTTTACTTGCAGAGGTCCGTGGTGCCCCCTCTTGCTGTGGGTAAGCTATTTATGTGTTTGTTGTGTGTATTTATTGTGTTTTGAATGCTTTGAGGTTCGCGCAGGTCGGGCGTTAAAGTCATAATTTTGCAAGTTCGTATTTTTTTTTTGGTCTATCTCCCGCGTCTTGTATTTGTGTGTCATAAGTCCGTAAATTTTGCGAGGTCCGCAGTTGCTGGCATGGAGCGCCGAAGGCCGCAGCGTTAGCAACAACTTCTGACAACCCACAGTTATGACAACTATATATGTGATGGCACAATCATAAAACAAAACATGGCAACAAAGAAAAAAACATGAAATGACACTGTTCAAAAGTTTACATACCCTTAGTTCTTAATACTGTGTATTGCCCCCTTTAGCATCAATGACAGCGTGCAGTCTTTTGTAATAGTTGTCTATGAGGGCCCTAATTCTTGCAGGTGGGATAGATGCCCATTCATCTTGGCAAAATGCCTCCAGGCCATGCAAACTGTTTAGACATCTTGCATGAACATGTCAGGAGACTGTGATGGCCACTCCACAACCTTCACCTTTTTCTGCTGTAACCACTGAAGGGTCAAGGTGGCCTTGTACTTTGGGTCATTGTCATGCTGGAAAGTCCAAGAGTGTCCCATGCGCAGACAGTATTTTCTGATAACATGCTGCATTCATCTTGCCATCAATTTTCACAAGATACCCGTGCCTTTAGAGCTCACCCCCCAAAATATCAATGAGCCACCACCATGCTTTAGAGTGGGGATGGTATTCTTTTCACTATAGGCCTTGTTGACCCCTCTCTAAATATTTATTTTGGTCAAGTCACTCTAAATAACAGTGTACCAGAAGCTGTGAGGCGTGTCAAGGTGTTGTCAAGCTTTTTTGTGGCATTGGCGCAGTAAAGGCTTCTTTCTGGCAACTCGACCATGCAGCACATGTTTGTTCAAGTATCGTCATGTTGTGCTCCTAGAAACAACCACACCGTCTTTTTTTCAGAGCAGCCTGTATTTCCTCTGAGGTTACCTGTGGGGTTTTTTTTGTATTCCAAACAATTCTTCTGGCAGTTGTGGCTGAAATCTTTCTTGGTCTACCTGACCTTGGCTTGGTATCAAGAGATCCCATAATTTTCCAATTCCTAATAAGTGATTGAACAGTACTGGCTGGCATTTTCAAGGCTTTGGAGATCTTTTTATATCCTTTTCCATCTTTATGAAGTTCCATTACCTTGTTACGCAGGACTTTTGACAGATCTCTTCTGCTCCCCACGGCTCAGTATCTAGCCTGCTCAGTGCATCCACGTGAGAGCTAACAAACTCATTGACTATTTATACACAGACACTAATTATTTTTAAATTAAAAAGTTAATTAATTATTTTTAAATTAAAAAGTCAATTAATTAATTAATTTAAAAAGCCACAGGTGTGGGAAATTAACATTTAGTTGCCATTGTAACCTGTGTGTGTCACCTTGTGTGTCTGTAACAAGGGTTCAAACATTCAAGGGTATGTAAACTTTTGATCAGGGCCATTTGGGTGATTTCTGTTATCATTATGACTTAAAAAGGAGCCAAACAACGATGTGATAATAAACTGCTTCATATGATCACCATCCTTCAATAAAATAAAATAAAAATTGCATGATCAGTCATATTTTCAAAATAAATTTTACAAGCTCTGCCAGGGTATGCAAACTTTTGAGACTGCATATATATATATATATATATATATATATATATATATATATATATATATATATATATATAAATAATAAGAGTTTTGCAGTATATAGTGATACCTTTTTTATTGGACACACATAATCATAAATAAATGACAAGCTTTCGAGAGTGTTGACCTCCCTTTATCAAGTCTGAAGCAAAACTGACATGAGATGGAACTCTCAGTTTGAATAAAAACAGCACATGCAGAGAGAGTGGTGGCAGTGTCTGACATCATCAGGCAAATACATATAGGTGGAATGAACACAACATAGTATGGTACACATATATATATATACAAATGTTATATACACATATACAAGAAGTATCATAATATAATTCAATACATATAAATAAGTAAATATAAATATATAAACATGTGTACATATATATACACATACATACACATAATCATCATATCAGGAATATAGGAGGTTATAAGAAATTAAGATAATGAGATAAAAACTCCATATTAACATTAAGTCCTATATTTTTCGTATTAAAGTGAGTTATCATCTTCATTTCATAGATCTTTCTTTCTTGTGTGTTTTTAAAGTAACCTCTGAGTATTTTTATTTTCAGGTTTTGTATAGAATGGTTATTTTGTGAAAAGTGATGTCCCACTGGGGTACAATAATTGTCTTCAGAGGTTACTTTAAAAACACACAAGAAAGAAAGATCTATGAAATGAAGATGATAACTCACTTTAATACGAAAAATACAGGACTTAATGTTAATATGGAGTTTTTATCTCATTATCTTAATTTCTTATAACCTCCTATATTCCTGATATGATGATTATGTGTATGTATGTGTATATATATGTACACATGTTTATATATTTATATTTACTTATTTATATGTATTGAATTATATTATGATACTTCTTGTATATGTGTATATAACATTTGTATATATATATATGTGTACCATACTATGTTGTGTTCATTCCACCTATATGTATTTGCCTGATGATGTCAGACACTGCCACCACTCTCTCTGCATGTGCTATTTTTATTCAAACTGAGAGTTCCATCTCATGTCAGTTTTGCTTCAGACTTGATAAAGGGAGGTCAACACTCTCGAAAGCTTGTCATTTATTTATGATTATGTGTGTCCAATAAAAAAGGTATCACTATATACTGCAAAACTCTTATTATTTATCTGGATACTGGACACTCACGGCTACCTTACTCTTCATTATATATATATATATATATATATATATATATATATATGTATATATATATATATGTATATATATATGTATATATATATATATATATATATATATATCCTAGCGACTTGCCCGTCAAAAAATGACGGCAATGAGATGTGTATGTTTGGAAAGTTGTTTAGTTATTAATATACGTATTTGACACTGTAGTAAAAGTATTAACATTTGAATGTAATAACAGTTGAACTTTAAATTAATCAGTATTGTAAACTTGAGGTAATGTTTTTTTAACATGCAAGTTTTATCTCAAGAATTGTTAACTTAAATATACATTAAATCTAGAGGAAGGCAAACAGTAAAAACCCTCTTTGAAACGTAGCCAACTGTATCAAAGCAGGAAAAAAAATAATTCCTTCCTGACCCCATTAACTGGCGATCGGATTACTCCCTGGATTAATATTTAACATAAAAGACAACATTTACATTGTGCCTCAAAACGTGGTTGTGCTCTTAAGATGAACTTTGTAATATGTCTAAGTAAGGAACTTGAAAGTATATTTTTTGAAACTTGAACTTTCTTATGCGTCTAAGGAACCTGAAAATATTTTTTTGAAACTTGTAACATTGGAAACAGTAACATAGTTAATTAACATTTGAACAGAATATGTCAAAATAATGCAAGGCAAGTGTTTTGTGAGGCTAATCGTGCATAGTACTTCCATGAATTATGACTGAATTGTTTATTGATTTGTAGTTTTCAATGGTTGACCTTTGTTTGTTGGTGTGGTAATTGTTTTAAATGGCACATAGAGTTACGTCTGTGGAAAAGTGGTTCTCTAAAAAGAGAACGCAAGAACTTAAAGTTGTTACGCGATGTGTAACCACTGTTCTTTATGTGTTTGACAATTTCATGTAGTTTAATAGTAAAATATTGTTGTTGTAAACCTAATTTCTGTGGTGTAATAATGACCTTTTGAAGGAAACGGACAGTTGTGTGTAGTTTTTGTAAAAATTTGGTGGTTATATTGTGTTTTTTTAGGTTTTTGTGTTTGCTTTTAAATTTGTTTTGCATGGCTTTTGTTTGTTTGATGGAAAGTTAGAGTACTTCATAGTAGACAATGTATTTAGTAAAAATGCATCCATCTTCTAATAAATCACCTTGACTTTCATTGTTTTCAATGTAAACTTTAATAGCCTGTGGATTTTTGCACCGTGATAAGGCAAAGTATAATTGGCCATGTTCAAATACTGGTTGTTCTAAGAAAATACCCACAGATTTGAAAGTTTGTCCTTGTGATTAATTAATGGTCATGGCAAATGCCATAATGATTGGAAATTGTCTTCATTGAAGTATAAAAGGGAGACTACTTTCACTTGGTGCTAAATCTATCCTTGGTATGAAAACTCTCTCTCCTTTGTGGGTACCAGTTAAAACTTCAGCATCTATGAAATGGTCCTTTAATTGTTGCACAATTAATCTTGTGCCATTGCATAGGTCTTTTTGGGGGTTCATATTTTGCAGTAACATGACAATTGCACTTTTCTTTAGCTGCAAAATATGTGGTGGCATTCCATGAGGAGTTAAGGAGTTTATGAATTCCGTGGAAAAGTTTGCCTGACTTTCTTTGTCATCAGCAAGTACAGAATCAGCACTGTGATCATTTATTTGGGGTGCATTAATTTTTTTTAAGATTTCATTATTGAGGATTAATGCATCCTTATTTTTACAGGTTAGGATGACTTGGTTGGCAAGCTCTGAATATTCCTGCTTATTTATGGTACCTTCAAATATAGCTGATATAAGATCTTGGTGACAAATCATATGAGGTGGGATGTGCACAGTGTCGTCAGGTAAATTTGGTATTTTTTCTGTTCTGCCTTCTCCAATTTTAATAAGCCAATCATTGAAATCATTTGGCCTTCTGATCTCATATTTTGTTGCAGTTGAAGATGGGTAAAATGTTTCCATAGTGTGCTTGACTTTATACATGTTTCGATAATGTCAGTTTGATTTCCATGTACAACGACAGGTAATGTTTGTCTAAAATCGCCACCTAACAACATTACCTTTCCAACAAATGGAAAAGTATTATCCATGACTTCACGAAGCAAACGGTCAATACATTGGAGGGCATGGCATGACATCATTGTGGCCTCATCTATTATAATTAATTTACTTTTTTTCAATTTTTGTTTGTAATGATGCCATGCGAATATCTGACACTGAGGTTTCTAAAATAGGCACTGACAGTTTAAACCCACTATGTACAGTTCTTCCACCTTCTAACAAAAGTGCAGCAATTCCAGTTGTGGCAATCGGCAGTGCTATTTGACCTTGTGCTCGTACAAAACTCATTAATAAATTATATAGGTATGTTTTTCCTGATCCGCCAGGTCCATCAAGATAGAAATAACGCTCTTTGACCATGTCATCATCTAGTGCATTTTTGATGGCATTAAATGCTTGCAATTGTAACGTATTTAAAGTTGCAAGTCTTTCTTCTGTCCTTTGTACTTGTAGTTGAATGTCATATTCTTCAAAGTTTATGTCATCTATAAGACCTGGATCAGGCAGATTAAAACTTGCACAACTTAATCCATGAGTTAAAAATACTTCTTGGATTTTCATTAATGCTTTTAAGTGTGCAATAGGTTTATTATATCATTGCATAAAGTCTTCAGCCATATTACTTTTAAATGTGTCCCACAAAGCTAATGCATTTGGAGCATTTGAGAAGATACAAATGAATGCAAATTGTTCCCTCATCTGCCGTGGCATTTGACATAGTGCTGCTTCTTCTAGACATCTTTCCCATTCGGTATCATCAGCTAGAAAGTTTCTATGTCTTGCAGCTAAATGGAAGGATTCATATACTATGTCATTAACAGTTCTTAAGTGTTCAAAACTTTGTGCTCCAGGAACATTTAAAAGTAATAGTCGTAAGCAGAAACGTTCAAGGTCTCTTGGACTGACTGTGTAAATTCTTGGGATTATTTTATTTCCTCTGCTTTTTCTAGGTCTCCATAATCCATTTACAAAAACATAGTGATATGGAATTTCAATATGTAAGAATTGTGTTGCTTGTGAATCTGTAGAATTTAATTCAAACCATGCAGTTAGTGTAGTGTGACGATGCTCACTTTGGACCAATGCATTACTTTCATTTCCAGCATGGAAATACACTAAATGTCTTTGTGGCAAATGTACTTCTAATCTATATACTGCATTTGATCTATCATGCATTTCAAATTTTAAAAGGCGCCACAAAGCTTCTGGTGTACTTACATAGCGAGCATCTACATGAGCTGCAAGTTCATCATGTACTAACTCAGTGCTTTCGGGGTTGTCTGCACTTTTGACGACTACAGTAGCTGCATCATAGCCTTTGTAAATATATTTGTACACATATTTAATATATTTGATGGAAGTGCAGGCTTCTACATTAATGTGTGCATTATACTTCATGAGGATTGTAGGGTACCACATATCTATTGTCAACCTTTTTGCCACGAATAATGGCACTATCTCCTTCTCTTCTTCTATAAAGTTGATAGCCATCACAATTGGCAAAAGTTTTGTCTCTATAATCTTTTGGAAAATCTTTGGATCATTTATTATTTTCCATACGTGGTGATTTTGGATTAAGCTTGCCACAGGGTCCATGAATCATGCGATGAGTTACAATCTCATATAGTGTACCATATTGTTCTGGATCTGGTAGTTTAGCAACAAAGACTGAATCCACTTTGTCACCAGTATCTGCATGTGGAAGGCCTCTTTTTTGAAATTCAATTGTATATACAGTACTGTACATAAGCAAGACATTTGCCAAATAAGTGACTTATAGTGATGTCACATATTAACTCATTAGATTTAATTATTTAAAACTCTGGCTACTAAATCTGGTCTATCGGAAGGACTTGGGGGAAGAAGTCAATTTTATGTAATTTCATTGGGGATTATAAGTAAATGAAATAAATCAATCGGGTTTTCCAAATTTGATGACAAGTGCCATGGCATCATTGTTTCTTTCTCTCATATTTCGAGGAGATCCCTGAAAAGAAGATGGTAAAATGATGGCTTTGCCAGCTGTCATGTCTCTGCTTGTAGCCACCTCAGCAACATAGTCCATTAATCCATAATATTGTTCTACACGTAGTTTATCTTGTTGATATTTTATGAAGTTTAAATTATTGGCCTCAACTTGCAAATAGGAATTAATTATCCATTGTTGTGTTAGTTTTCCACCACATAAAATTGGATTAAATGTAATTTAAATGGCAATTTGAGCTACTTTAAATTCAAGCATAGAAACATTATTTTGTATTCTGGCTTTAGCATTTGGGTAACTGGGAAGGGTTAATTTTGGTTGCCAACCTGCTTCTCCGTGCGGGAAAAAAATGGGATATGTCAATGGATCTAAATTTGGACTGGAGATACTGATATTAATGAATGGTTGCTCCTCATTTCTGGGATATATTCTAATGTCTCTTTGAAATGGTGGTTCCCCTTCATCATTTTGAAACACCATTGCAACCTCATTTAATGTTGGCAAGTTATAACAGCGTTTATCAGTATGTCTATCTCTTTTAAGCACCATATTGACCTTTGGGACTGGTAATTGATGTCTTTCTGCATGAAGTTGTTGTTCATTTTCTACTTCTGCCAATTTTTTATATGCTTTAGTGTAGGGGTTATTGGCCATAATGTTATCTAGCTCTATAAAAACAGTGGTTAAGCATTTTTTATTTTCTTGCAGCTGCATACGCTTCCATTGTATCTAGGACATATAGTTAAGCAAATTTTCTTTGCTCTCCTTCCTCTGGATGTAAATGGGAAATCCGATGGTAAATTTGGCCTTGGACTTTAAAACAGTAAGGACCATGTCCTGGTACATTAGCAGCTAATGTTGCCCTCATAGATGCAAAGGATATGGCACTATTGTAGGATCTTATGTTTGTCTTGAAATTTTTGTAGTTTGGAAAAGTAGGTTCAGTCATAATGTTTTGTAAATAGATTGGGAATTGTTTTCTTTCTGGAAGTTTGACCTTGCCTTTTTGACAGCAACTAATGAATTGGCCATCTCTGGGTCTCTCCTGTTTAAAATGATAAGCCTCACAAAACTGACATTGAGTATTCATGTCCCCACAATTATGAACCTCTACTGCTAAAGACTTGAGTAAAGGACGCTTTGCAAAGCATATATCAGTTTCAGTTTCAAATTCATCATTTGAAATGTCATGTGATGTTTCAGGAACAGGTTGTTAATGCTTTGTTTTTTTAGTGGCTTTTTTTGGTCTATCTTTTATTTTTGCAGGTGAAATGTCATGTGATGTTTCGGGAACAGGTTCTAAATGCTTTGTTTTTTTAGTGGCTTTTTCGGTGTATCTTTTATTTTTGCAGGTGATAGTCTTTTGCTTTAAATTCTTTTGCGTTCTTTTTCTCGTCGAATTTCCTTCTGCTCCGGTGTCTGCTGGTTTGCCCATCTTTGTTGTCGTTCTCTAGCTTGACGTCTTATCTTTTCTTGTTTGGTGTCGTTATCAGCCATCTTAATCTGTAAAAGAAAAAAATGTATCATTAGTTTAGTTTGAGATGTTAAGTTGGTTTCTGAAATATTTTATTTGCAACAGTTTGTTTGTATGTGATTGTAGTTCATTGTAGCTGAACTTTCTTTCTATTGTTAAATGAGTGTGTTTTTTTTTTTGCTCTTACTTTCTCTCTTGTAGGTTGTAATTTTTGCCTTAGATGCATAGCACACTCAAGGTAATTGCATTATAGCTTATTGTAGATGTAGTAGGTGTATAGTGTTAATTTAAATTGAGTTTTTGTTTTGTTTGTTAATTGCTTTTTATGTTGTAGTTTTGGCTTACAGGCATAGTAGAGGGCAAAAATTGGTCTTTCTAATTTGTCCTGCAGGGGATTGTTGTAATAGTATTCCTATATTTTACTTAAAGGCTTATATGTTGTGGCTGTGAAAAGAAGGTTTGTATTGTTGTTGGTTCTGTGTTAGTAGTATTTGTTGTAGTATTCTATTTTATGTGTGTGCTTCGGTTTTATGCTTAATATTGTACATTAGGGCTGGGAATTGAGAATTAAAAATGTTATTTAGTATATGTTTTCACTATTTCTTGGACTATGCTGTTGGTTATTTTTTTTTTGATAGATTGAAGTTTGGGTTTACTGTTAAACGTTGTACGTAAAAGGCAATTAGCAGGTAAATGACAAATGTGTCAGTAATATTTTGTTAAAGCTGATAATTAGTGGTGCTTATTGTTGTTGGTTATTTTTTTTTTTCTCTTGACATGGATGCAGCGCAAACATGTTTATTTAGTTTTCTCTTTTTTTACTTGTTATACTGTACCTTGTTTGAAGTGTGATTTCAAGCAGAATATTTCTTGCTCCGCTGTTGTAAGTCTTCGTGCGATGCTCTTCATGCAGTGTTTGTTGTAAAAGAAAAAGCAAAATTGTATTTTATTGGAATGTATTTGTAATGAATAGCATATAAATTTTTTGGGTCTACTGTATCTGTTATCGTGAATTTTTCTGCTTATGGTGTTTTTTGTGCACCACTTTAAAATACTTTAATTGTATTGGTATATTACAGTTATGCTTTTTTTTTACTGTAATTATTAATGTTTTTGACATTTTGTATATGATCGAAATGTTTTTTGGATTATCCTGTTTTGTGTCTGCCACTTTTGGTATGCTTATTTAGGCTTCTTTGTAAGGCTTATAGGTTGTTAAACAGTAAAGATGAATATTAAGTTATTTTTCTATCTGTTTGTGTGATTTTTTGTACAATCCTGTTTTGTGTCCACCACATTTTGCATGCTCCATTTGCTTAATTAGTCTTGTTTGTGAGGATTACATGTTGTTGGACAGTAAAAAGGAATGTTAATTGCCTTTTCTATATGTTGCGTTTTTTTTGTTCTATGCTGTTTTGTGTTCACCACTTTTTAGGTTGCTGTATTTGGCTTGTGGGTGATGGTTGGAGGTTATTCTACAGTAAAGAGGAGGAATACTTTTGTTTTATGTATGTTGCTAATGTTTGGGATGGTATCCTGTTTTGTGGATACCTCTTTTTTTTTCTTTCTTTGGAAATTGTATAGGTCTTTGTGAAGTTTGTTGAACTGTGTTGTTTTGATCTTGATTGAATTTGTATTGTTTTTTTTTTTTTACTTTTAATTCTCATATTGGCGGCCATTAAACATATATATATATATATATATATATATATATTTTTTTTTTTTTTTTTTTTTTTTTACTTGTTATATTATACCTTGATTGAAGTCTTGTTCTTGTCTGAATGACAGAGGGTCCCCTCCTGCCAATCTTAATCCGCCAGTCTTCTTGGTTAATTGTATATTTATTATTTTTGATTTTGCATAGCATGGTCTTTTTCTGCATGTAATGTATTTTTCTATCTTACCTCTTCTTCTTTCTTTCTGTTCTTTAAAAGTGATTCACTTTCACAGTCCACGGTGCAAATTCTTGAGTGACGCTGTTGATGCAGAGTCTGTTTCAATAGTGAAAAAAGTGGAAAGATTGAGCTTCAGGTTGCATATGTATTAGTGTCATCTTTTTTTTTGGTATGAGTTGCTGTAAATTAATGTCATTTGACTATACTTCTTTCATTAGTTTGAGTTAAGATTAGTTTGTTGTAGGGCCTATACACATAAATGTGCGTGTCACATGTCATTATACATGAATCCCATTTTCATTGTTAAAGTTTGCAAATTTTTTTTTTTTTTGCTGTCTTTGTAAGAAAATTTTATGTATTATAGCTTACCTCTCAGTTTCAATTTGCAGAGTGTAAAGTAGGAAATTAGGAAATAATTCTCTTCTCAAGTAACAGCAGCAGTTAACTATCCAGTCACTCTGTTCATCACCTGAGGAGAAATGTAGAATTTTCTGAAAAGTAGGCAGTATTTATAAACTTTGAGGTGCCTCAGACCGTTAGAACGCAATATGCATGCACTATTTGCGTTCCAGCGTACAATTTGCGCTCCAGCTGCCATTTTATGAGTAATAGTTGTCATTTTCCTGTAAAATGGTGGTTAATATCAGTGTGGTACGTGTCGCATAGTGTGTGTTATGTGCCTCGTGAAGTTGACTGGAGCGTTGTTTCAGTTTTGCGAGTCACTGCAGTATTTTTGCTCCTTTAGCCTCGTTTTCGTTTTGTTCAGCGGACATTTTTTCTCTCGCTTAGGTGATTTTCGGCTCCGATTTTTTGACTTAAATCGAGGTGTAACTTCACTTACAGAGGTCCTGGGTGCCCCCCCATGCTGTGGGTAAGCTTTTTATGTGTTTGTTGTGTGTATTTATTTTGTTTGTAATGGTTTTGGGTTCGCCTGGGTTGCGTCCTTGTTTTCGTATCTCGTACTTCTTTTTCAGATAATCCGTAGGTGTTTGGTGGTGTTTTGCGTCTTTAGAGTGCTGTAGCCTCGTTTTTGTTTTTTTCGGCGGCCATTTTTTCTGTCGCTTAAAGGAGTTCTAAACTCTTTTATTTGGAGTTAAATTAAGGTGTAACTTCAGTTTTCGACATCCTGGATGCCCCCCTTGCTGTAGGTAAGCTTTTTATGTATTTGTTGTGTTTATTTATTGTGTTTGTCATGTTTTCATGTGCGCCGGTTCCGGACAGTTTTTGTGTGTTCGTAATGGGTCGTAACGCGTCCCGTATTTTTTGCGAGGGCCGCAGTTGCTGGCAAGGAGCGCCTTCGGCCCGCAAGCGTTGGCAACAGCGCGCATGCTCACAACTATATATGTGATGGGAAACCAGTCAAAAATTACACTTGAGGATGAATCTACACAGGCTTTCCATCAAAAAGCTCAATGAAGACAGTTACTGTACCCCAGTTGAGCACCATTTCACCCAGAATAAAAACTTCATCCAAAACTTAAAAACAAAAATACTTAGAGGGAATTTTAAAACTATCCACCCTGTTCAATTGCTGTTTTTCTAATCCACAAACTGGAAAATTTATGTCTCTAAATAATGATTATATATATATATATATATATATATATATATACGTATATATATATACATATATATATATATATATATATATACATATATATGTATATATATATATATATATATATATATATATGTATGCTGTTTGCCACCCAATGTAAGCACCTTCGGCGCTCATCGCGAGCCCCACTCCAGTGCAAGTCTCTTCCCCTGTCTACTTCCTCCCTTGTGTCTTATTTCCCCCCTCCTCTCCCTCCCTTGTGTCTCCCTTCCCCCTGTGTTTTTATCCCCTCTTCCCCCCCTGTCTTTCCCCTGTGTCTCTTCCCCTGTGTCTTTCCCCCCTCTCCTGTGTCTCTCCTCCCTGTGTCTCTTTAGCAATCTAAAATACCAACAACTAAACAAACGGTTTGGCCTCGCGCACGCAGCCTATTTACACTGCACACTTGCCACATTGCAGACACTTACACCTCAGATCACCAACAGTCCAAATGTACATTGTATGCTGCAGGAAAAAAAACAGCGATTGTTAGCTCTTCAGCATATTGATTGCTGGATATATTCATTACAAATAGGTAAAGTATATGAATTTATTATTTAATTCATTCATTATTATAAAAAATATATATTTATATAAAAATAACAGAGCAGATGAGAGACTCGCTTTGCCAAAGGCGCTCAGCGTGGAGCTCACAATGAACACCCAGGGTGCTCAGAGGAGCAAAAGTATACAAGGGGAGAGGCTTGCAATGAGCTCAAAAGGTGCTCATCGCTGGGCTTGCAATGAGTGCCAAAGGTACTCAGAGGACTAAAAGCCTTACATTGTGTGGCAAACAGCATTACCTGCCTGACAATTTTATTGCCGTCATTTTTTGACGTGCAAGTCGCTAGTATATATATATGTTTGTGTGTATATGTATATATGATATTCGTCCTGACATTCACACAGGAGACTCACGCACATAGGCAGTCACACACACACACACAGGATGTCTCTCACACTCACCAGGAGACTCTCACATACACAGCCAGTCATACACACAAACACACACAAAGGAAGTGTCCCACACTAACCAGGAGACTCTCACGCATATAGGCAGTCACATATACACACACACAAGTCTCTCACACTCACCAAGAAACTCTCACAAACACAGGCAGGCACACACACACACAGGAAGTGTCTCACACTCACCAAGAGACTATCACAAACACAAGCAGTCACACACACACACACACACACAGGAAGTGTCTCACACTAACCAGGAGACTCTCACGCATATAGCCAGTCACATACATACACACACACACAAGTCTCTCACACTCACCAGGAGACTCTCACAAACACAGACAGTCACATACACACACAGGAAGTCTCTCACACTCACCAGGAGACTCTCACAAACACAGGCAGTCACATACACACAGGAAGTCTCTAACACTCAACAGGAGTCTCTCACACACACAGGCAGGCACACACACATACACACACACACACACACACACATAGGAAGTGTCTCACACTCACCAGGAAACTCTCACACACACAGGCAGGCACACACACACATACACACACACACACAGAGGAAGTGTCTCACACTCACCAAGAGACTACCACAAACACAGGCAGTCACACACACACAGGAAGTGTCTCACACTAACCAGGAGACTCTCACGCATATAGGCAGTCACACACACAAACACATACACAGGAAGTGTCTCACACTCACCAGGAAACTCTCACACACACAGGCAGGCACACATACAAACACACACACACACTGGAAGTATCTCACACTCACCAAGAGACTCTTACAAACACAGCCAGTCACGCACACACACAGAGTCTCTTACACAAACCAGGAGACTTTCACACACACAGGCAGTCCTCACGCACAAACACACACAGAGGAAGTGTCTCACACTCACCAGGAGACTCTAACACACACAGGAAATCACATATATATGCACACACAAAGTCTCTCACACTCATCAGGAGACTCTCACACACACAGACAGTCACACACACACACACACAAACAAACAGGTGACACAAAAGGGGGAACAGGGGCACAGAGGGGGGGGGGGGGGCAGGGCAATCATACTGTCATTTATGATGGGTCATTTTCTAGCATGTATATATATTCCTCGGTTTGAGTCCACTTCAGTTGAAGTCCAATTTGGTTTAAAATGTGTCACTTAAGGAAAAAAAAATATTTGGAACAAGTCATTTGCTTGGATTGAGATATGACCGCAACGCGCAAGTACAATTAATTTGCAGCAGTGCATGAAGTGTGTAAATCTCTGTGTCTGTAAGAGCCTACATCGAGCCTGTGCCTGTAAGAGCCCAAATTGAGCATGTGTCTATAAGAGCCCAAATTGAACCTTTGCCTATGAGAGCCCAAATTGAACCTGTGCCTATAAGAGCTCAAATTGAGCATGTGCCTGTAAGAGCCCAAATTGAGCCTGTGCCTATAAGCCCCCAAATTGAGCCTGTGCCTGTAAAAACCCACATTGAGCCTGTGCCTGTAAGATACGAAATTGAGCCTTATTGAGCACTGTTTGTCTATGGTAGGGTAGTAAAATGTTTCTATGCTTTCTGAGTTTTGTGTCATGATGTGTTAATTAGACAAAACTCTATGGGATGTTTGTATTCTGAACAGAGTAATTATCAGTATTATTTTACCTGGACTCCAGGTAGGGGCTTGGGCTGCTTTTTATAATTTGTTCATTTAGATCATAATTTTTTTTTTTTAATTCCAATCTTTTTATTGAAGACCAAAGGCAAAACACAGCATGTACCGATAGATCAGATAGACAGATTCTCCATTGCCAAGCATTATATGTTAAACATAAACACAGTGTCAGATTTAAAAACTTTCTGCAGTCTTCACACATTTTTGAATAATTTTCTGTGATTTACTTACTGAGGAGTTCCCTCCTCAAATCTAAACTTAGCCTACTCGATATATAAAATACCGAGGAACTCTGAAATTAGCCAATATAACTTGGTAATTGCAACTAATTAACTTAACATAGCATCTAGTATAAACAGAAACTGTAATTGAAGAGAAGACAAAAAAAAAAAAAAAAATACACAGAGAAAAAAGGAAGGAAAGAGAAAGAAAGAAAAAGGAACAAAAGACATCTCCTGGTTAGTTACCTCACTCATGATCACTTCCGGTCTACGCTCCAGCCGGCCTCCGCCCCAGCCCCCCCCTCCCCTGAAACTGCCTACATCACAGTCTCCAGCAGGGTGAAGTGGTGTTGAGACAGAAAGGACAAATATCCCCTTAGCAAGTGTCTGATGTTGTAATGGAAGAGGACTCCCTTTACGAGTAATAACCTGTCTCTTTCTCCTCTACATTGCCACCACCCGTTGGTCCCTCAAGTCCTCTCAGTACAGTTAAAGTGAAGTTAAATTCTCTGTTATTTGATGTAATTATTGTTTTTTATTGATGCCTGTTTAGTTTTAAGGTTTTGTATCCAAAAATAAGACCATCAGTTCTAAATAAAATGTGAAAAATCTGGGGTCCGGAACAGATTATTTCAATTTACATTGATTCATAAGGGATATGCTTGTTTGGTTTGCATCCTGCCATCCGGGGAAGGATTAAGGAATTGAACCAAGGTCCCACAATGTATCTCATGAAACTGTTGCATATCACATATTATAATTGTCGAACTACGAGACGTTGTCACACTTTGCGTGGTGCGTACGACTTAGGCGATGAGTGCCGAAGGTGCTCATCACTTGCGAGCCTCGCAAAGCGAGGCGAGTAGTTAACTCGGAGCACTTAGGCGATGAGCGCATTGGAGTTAATGAAACACGCAGGATTTAGCCTCCAAACACTTAGGAATTGCGGGATCAACTTGACAAACGCGGGACTTAGAAAAAAAAAAAAATGAGACCTGGGACTTAGAAAGAAAAAATATGAGATAGGAAAAATACAAAGTTAACGGCCGAGGGTGCTCAGCGCAAGGCTAGCAAAGAGCGACGAAGGTCCGTAGAGTATAAAAAACGTAACATTGTGTGCCAAACAGCATTGCCATGCCTTCAAATTTTATTGACCGTCATTTTTTGACGGGCAAGTCGCTAGTGTATATATATAAATACAGTAGAACTCAAGCAACCAGAACCCTCAAGAAACCAGAAAAAAAAATTGACTACTGTACTTTAAATAAAAATTTAAATTTACAGGGCTCAACAAATGCTAGGAGCCAGGTTGTCATGCCACAAAATGCTTACAGGCACCTAGATTTCATCCACTGTACGTCTCTGCAGTGTTACCTGGAAGCAGACAGGCATGAGTGACTGAGCCAGTGCAGTGTTGGCGTTACATTCCCCGGGTTCAGCACCGCATCCTCCAGCCGAACATACCTGTGTGTAAGTGAGGAGTGAAAGCTGCTGCTGCTAGAATAGCCCTCACTGACAAATATACTTTGCAGAGCATCCTATGTGCAGCTAATCTAGGCCTCTTTTACTATTTACTCTCAAGCAACCAGAAACTACAATTATCCGGCATCTACCAATCACCGTGAGTGCTATATTTATATGTACATAACATTTTCATGAGATGTGTTGCCATAGCTATAACAAAAGCTTAGGAAAATCCTATGTGGACTGAATGTAATCACTATACTTGAGTAAAAAAAAGAAAATAGATACGATTATTGTTTTTCTCTGTTTTAAAATGTTATGCTCAGTAATTTGTAAATATTAATATATGTTTCATATTTATATAATAACTAGCGAATTGCCCGTCAAAAAATGACGGCAATGAAATTGTAAGGTAGCTAATGCTGTTTGGTGTATAATAATGAAATATATAATACATTAATAAATGAATATACTTTACGTATTTTGAAGCATTGTGTTGAAGCGCTGCGAATCTGTTGTGATGTTGCTGCAGCATTAGTGGTGTGGAGCTGCTGTGTAAGCGTGCTGAATGTGTGCCGTGTAATAGTGTGCGTGCGCAAGACCAAACCGTTAGCGTAGTTGCGTACTTCCGCATTGTCGTAAAATGGCTGGTAATGTGTGGTATGCGTCTTAGCGGAATATCCGTAGGTCTTTTGTGGTGTTTTGCGAGTTTCTTGTGGTGTTTCGCGTATTTAGAGGGCTGTAGCCTCGTTTTCGTTTTGTTCGGCGGCCATTTTTTCTCTCGCTTAGCGATTTTTTTTCGTGTCTAAACTCTTTTCTTTTGAGTTAAATGAAGGTGTAAGTTGCTTTTTTGAGGTCCTGGATGCTCCCTCTTGCTGTAGGTAAGCTTTTTATGTATGTGCTGTGTGTATTTATTGTGTTTTGAATTCGTTCATGTTCGCGAGCTGTGGCCGATTTTTGCGAGGTCGAAATGAGTGGTAACGTGTCTGGTATGCGGTTTGCGTTGTGACGTAAAGTTTGTGAGGGTCGCGGTTGCTGTGTCTTGTTTGCGTTGTGACGGAAAGTTTGCGAGGGCCGAAGTTGCTGTGTCGTGTTTTTTGCGTTCCAACGTAAAGTTTGCTATGGTCGCAGTTGCTGGCAAGGAGCGCCTTCGGCTGCGCGAGCCCGCAAGCGTTAACAACAACTCGTACGCTCACAACTATATATGTGATGGGTGAGAAGTACAATTAAGTTTATAAATGTATAGATATATAGATATTGATAGACATAGAGATAGATAGATAGATAGATTGATAGAGAGATTGATAGATAGATCTAAATAGATATATATAGAGATAGGTAGATAATACATATATATATATATATATATATATATATATATATATATATATATATATATAGATAGATAGATAGAAACTCACCTAGAGATAGATAGATATAAAGAGATATAGTAATAGAGAGGTAGATAGATATACACTGTAGATATAAGGCTGGGAATGCTGTACCTTCGGCACCCACCGCGAGCCCCGCGCTGAGCGCCTTTGACGCTCATTACAAGCCTCTCCCTCCATCTATTGTACAGTCCGTGATGAGCGCCTTTGGCGCTCATCGCAAGCCCCGCAACGAGCGGCTTTGCCGCTCATTGCAGGCCTTGGCAAGCCACAACTTTCGCGCTTCACAATGATCACCTTCGGCACTCATCGCGAGCCCCCCCATGTAGTTTAGGCGCCTCGTGATGAGTGTTACTGCCTTTGGTTAAGTGTTACTACCATACATTAAGTGTTACTGGCCCAGGGCTCTTTTTTACTGCCTTCGACCTCTTTTTCGTACTATTAAATTTTTTCGGCCGCCATTTTTTTTTTTGCTTTTTTTTTCTCACTGGTTTTCGATTGTGAAAAAATATGCCCCAAATTCCTTGCAACCACACTCATAGGCTCCTTGGCTCTCCCCCTGTGCTGTGTGTAAGTTAATTTGAGGCATATTTGTACTTTTTTGCTGGTCTTTTCAGGTCCGTGGTTCGGCTGCTACGGAGCTCGCGATGAGCGCTGGCTCTCATTGCAGCCTAAGTCCTACGGGCCGGTGACGCTCATCTCCAGCCCTGTAATGAGCGCCTTTGGCGCTCATTGCAGCCTAAGTCATGCGGGCCACGTGATTAGCGCCTGTGGCGCTCATCGCAGGGCCTGCAATGAGCACCTTTGGTGCTCATTGCAGCCCTGCAACTGTGTGCCTCGCTTTGCGAGGACCGCAATATTTAACAATAATTATAGAGATAGGTAGATAAATATACATACATATATATATATATATATATATATACATATATATATACATAGATAGATAGATAGATAGATAGATAGATAGATGATAGATTGAATGTCCTTATTCTGTTATAGTACTCAGAATACATTGTTATAAACAAACATTGAAGCAGTTTTAAAAATAGACGATATCGCACCATGTGAATAAAACCTATTAAGTGTATATTAACAGAATATACTGGATGTTTCAGTTATATCCTTCCCCTTACAAGAAAAGCTCAGTCCTGAGAGACCGGAACTCTAGTATCCTGACTCCGGTTTCCGGGGGACATTTACTGACAGGACACTGCTGTGCAATGTGAGTCTAACAACGTGTGTGGCTTTTAAACCCTGTCCATGTGTCTTGTGTGGAGAGTATTAAGGTATTTAATGTGCCAGGGATTGTACATATGTGAACCTTATTTGCATGGGGGCATTTTATATATACACACTCTCTCATTATTTACATGTGGATGTCTCTGTACTTTACCCATCTCAGTCTTGAACAACCACTCAAGTGCCACATCTATACTATTTCTGGATTTTACTAGGTATTTAATATAACTATTTTAATTTATTTTACTTTTATGTACTTTATTTTATTAAGAAGTGCTTATGAGCTGATTTACTGTCTACAATCATACACATAGCCCCTGTGTGTGTGTCTGCCCACTGCAGCTCATGAGGACACAGACTCTGTTGTATTGCAGTGTGTCATACTAACTTATGAGTGACCATCTCTGACCAACATGGTCCCTGATCGGCTAGGACACCACTCTGTACATCCAGCCCTACAGAGTTTGTGCCTGCATATGCTGCAGTTGGCAGACCTATACAAGGACTATTTGTTTGAGTTTAGACAGCGCTTCTAAGCACTTCATAATAAAATATAGTACATAAAAGTAAATAGACACACAGGAATATTATATACCTAGTAACACAGGGGCACCTTCCATATTCCATTAAATAAAGGGACAGCTGGATTTGTTAAATTAAATCTTTTAGTTTAATGCCAAGCTCCCAAGATTTGTTGAACCCTGTCATAAATAATAAATCACTAATGCTATTAACAATAAAATGTGTCATTCTCAGCATTCTTTTAACAAATAAAATAATAATTTATATAATGTGTTTTGTATAAAGACTTCAAGATAACATCCAAGAAGAACCTTTGAACAAATCATGGAAACCTCTTTAAGGCGCCTGTATGTGGGTGGGATTGGCTCCTCTGTCACCCAGACAGAACTCACAGAGAGGTTTGGGAAGTTTGGGCAGGTGGATGATGTGGACATCATCTCCAGGACAGATGAGCACGGTGAGGATCACTTGAGATATTACAGTTTGAATCATCCTTGTGTAGTTACCCAGAATGCAACTAGAAGACATCTTCTTTAAATATGTTTTATAACATACCAGTGGGATTGTCACTGGCTGTGATGGTGCATAATTATATATTTCTTTAACTGCCAACTTTATTATGTGTATGAGAGTGTGTGTGTGTATATATATATATATATATATATATATATATATATATGTATATATATATATATATATATATATATATATATATATATATATATACTGATAGCTTTTTGACTTGATAAAGAGAGGCATTATCTCTCGAAAGCTCGTCGCTTTATTATGAATACGTTTGTCCAATAAAAAAGGTATCACTTTTCACTGCAATACTCTGATTATTCTACTTAATTACTGGACATTCACAGCTACCTCACTCTTTATATATATATATATATATATATATATATATATATATATATATATTGTATATAGGATCTATCCTGTTATAATTACGGCACAGGTCCGCTTTTGCAGTGTGGTGACCAACCGCTGGCGATTTATGTATTTTTTTCCTCCAGTGTTGCCGATATGTTAGAGAAGTTATAAGCTTAGAATGGTAACCTAACCCTAACCCTGACAGCTTACCTAAGCCTTGACTCTATGATATGGCACTGGAATATCGGCAGCACAATCTAGCGGTTGGTCATCACACTGCAGCTGCGGACTGGTGCCGTAACCATAACAGTAAAGGATGTGTGTGTGTATATATATATATATATATATATATATATATATATATATATATATATATATACAGCAATTATTTCACATATACATACATACATACAGGGATATGGATAGATATAAGGATATGTATATTGATATTTATATAAAATGTCTGTGATAGGAATGCTATGTGTTAGTAACATGTACTATTTTCAGGAAACCCAGTGAAGACTTTTGCCTACCTCAACATCAGTATTTCAGATGGGACCTGAAAAAATGTACGTACTTAGTATCTTCTTTTTCCAATCTAGTCTCAATTGAGTTTTATTTCATCTCATTTAAATGTTTTAATGGAAATAACTAGATCTGTTTATTTTTGGAAGACTTCGAGACATTAAATTCACCCATTTTGCTCTGTACCATCAGATAAAGCATTTTCCTTTTTTAATTTGCTGCTAAATTAATTAAATTATTTAACTTGTAATAGTGGGCTTGACTGTTTTATCCTCCCCCTGAATGGGCTGAATATATAATGAGCTCCAAATATGGGTGTTCAACCTTAGTTTTATCTTTACATTTAATATTTTTTACTAGTATAAGGGTCTATGAAAGCAATGACTTAAAGTTGCAATATCCAAGGCAATTCTTCATCAACTTAAGTTTAGTAATGTGTCACAAGGCTTACAGATCACCTGTTCTTGGATTATCTAGGTATGTCCGTCCTAAACAAGTCTAAATGGAAAGGTGGAGTACTACAGATAGAAATGGCTAAAGAGAGCTTCTTAAACAGGTAAATATCAAAATTCAAGATTTTTTTACATAATTTAATTTAACCATATTGTACATTTAAATGTATATGCCAGTTCATTGGTAGAAGCTTCTGATATATCCCTCTACATCTCCCCTATATCACTATCAGGTCACTCTCTTTTCACTTGGTCTTTAAAGGGACAAGGACTGTTCCTGGATTTCCTGAGGCATATAATATGTATCTATTTACTTTTATGTACTTTCTTCTTTTAAGAGGTGCTTATAAGCTCTGTTCTTACTGTCTAAAATCAAAACAAATATTACCTGCTTGGGTCTGCCCTTTGCAGCTCATGAAGACGCATACTCCACTATAATTGCTGTGGCTCATACTAACCAATTGGGGACCATCTCTCAGCAACATGCTGCTGAGATGTGGTTCCTGATAGCCTAGGACACTACACTACACTACACTACACTGCACATCCAGCCCTACAGAGTCTGTACCTACATACATTGCATAGGCAGACCCATTTTATTTATTTTTTTGTCTCAGTGAGAATATGCGATAACTGGTTCAAGGTGTCAAACATCCCCCTGAGCAATCATTACCCATGAACTACACCGTCCGTCACAGGCACTAAAAATTGATAGTAATATTTTTTTGTTGTTGTGTTCAGACAAGTTCCACAAACTCTACAGCAGGAAGTATGTTTGTCTTCTCTATATTACATTTGGATGACTTAAATATGTATATTTAGAAGGCTAATAAAAAATGGAGTCACATTATTATGAGTAATATCTCAGACAGCAGCCAGAGGGCTTGGTAGTGAGTCAGTAATATGGCAATAGAGATGGTCCAACAGGTGCTCGATCGGTTCAAGTCCGAGGAATTTATAGGCCAGCGAAGTACTTGGAAGTCTTAGTAGTCGTTCCTCCAACCACTCCCGGACAATTCTGGCCATATGACATGTTTGCATTGTCCTGCTAGAAGATCCCATCAGCTCAGACAGTCAACATGAATGGGTGTACTTGATCCACTAGGATGGATAGATAAAACAATTGGTTGAGAGTGCCTCCATGAGGCATGTGTGGACCCAGACAATACAAGAAAACATTCCCCCTGACCATAACACTGCCACCAGCGTGTGTTTCTCCCAAAGGTTGCTGAGTGTTTGTTCTCTGAGGTTTCGCGCCTGACATGCCAACATCATCCAGCCGATGGAGCAGAGAACATGACTCATCAGAGAATGGAACCATCAGAAGAGGTCCAATTTTTGTACTTTTCTGCAATCTGAAGCCATTTCTGACGATGAACCTTCGTCATCATGGGTTCAGTAACCAGCTGTTTTGCTTCGGTGCCCCATACACAGCAGGGCTCGTTGTACTGTCATTTTAAAGACATGTCTGGTAGCCCCCCATTTGTTTGGACGATGAGTTGATGCTCAACTGTAGTGTGTTGTTGGTCCTCACACACACCTTTACAGCCAACCTCTGACCTCAATGGCACATTTATGCTCTGCAGCTTCCATGACATTTATTTGCAATGGTGCCGTCACGGTACACTTTAACCACAGCAGCACTAGCGAACAGTTCACAAACTGCGCTGTTTCAGAAATACTGCCACCCATGGCCCAAAAGCCAATCATCATCCCCTTTTAAAGTCAGATAAATCACGTGTTTTACCCATCACAGTGATGATTGATATGTTTGCAGAATGCCTAAATATCATCTTATATACCACCATCCAGCTCACAACACATGCCGTATTTCATTGGCTATGAGCTGCTGAGGTCAAAAGTAGGTGGTAATAATGTCAAAACCAATTAGCCTTGGTTTTCGCACAGAAAGTAGTTCCTCTATAATCCCTATGACTGAATTACATTATATTTCACTCAGTGTAAACAGATCTACACTAGCTCTGTGACCTCATATTATTATCAAATTTAACAAAATGTGGGAATGTGAGTGTCCTAAAATCTTTACATCTGGCTCCTAAATACTTTCCAGAAGTATAATATAGCGCTAAGAAGTTACTCATAAGCTAATTACTACAAACATCCTGTCTGACCAAGGATCCAAGAAAATCATATCCGGACTCCTAAGGTGGTATATATATATATTTATATTTTTTTTTTTGTCCAATTCCTGGTTATAATTTCAGATATCTTCCTTCATGTACTCCAATACTGAACTGTCATCATAAAATTATGTTAAATAAATCTCTTAAGGTTTTTTTCACTTTGAAGTATAACCTTTTTCACTCCAAGTGTCCCAAAAAAAATATCATGAGAAAATTAATGTTGATTATCATATTCAGGTTGGCCGAGGAGAGACAGGCTGCCAAAGAAAAAAAAGGACAAGCCTCGTGCTCAGCCGCAGCCCGACCTGGTGCAGTCTCTGAAGGAAGCCGGAGTTACAGAGTTTCAGATGAAAGCCGCTGTGCCTGGGACAGAAGTACAGAACCATAAGGCAAGTTTATACTGAGCTTTTTCCAAGTCTTTTTCTTTAGAATCTCAATTTTATCATGCATAGGGAATGCTTATTTATTAACGCACTAATATGATTCTATTTTTTCCTGATTTCGCAGGATTGGGTGGTCAGTAAATATGGCAGAGTGCTCTCCCCCGTACTTCATTTGCAAAGCAGGCAGTAAGAGCAAAATATCCTTTGAAGTGTTTATGTTTGGTTACCGTTTCTTTGTTCCACCCCACAGAGTCATACTTACTGCTCTGGCATTTGAAATGCAACCATAAGGTAAAATTAAATTACACAACATTTTAGAATATGTACCTTATTTTAAAAAGCCAATTTTCAGGTTTGACCAGAGTGTAGTGTGCTTATATGTCTTTTTTTTTGGGGGGGGGGGGGGGGATATTGGGCCAAATAAATAGTTTAGCTTTTACAATTAAAATGTTATTTATTTCCTATGTTTGTTTTTATTATATTCTATGTGATGGAAGTTGCCTGTGATGTTCCATTATTGTAATTTGTAATTAGTCTGATAATCTTGTCAAGAGGGTGTGCAGTGTCTCATAGTAACCAATCCATTTCACAGTCTGTGTATTCATGAGCTGCATGAGCTTCAGAGGGCACACTCAAACAGGTCTGTCAACAGCACTCTCATTCTGATTACTGATAGCAGCTGGTGGTATAAATAAGTTGTCAAATAAGACCCCACTATTAGCTAATCAAAAGTGAAACAAATGTCAATGAGAATTTTATAAGAAGCAAATAACATATACATTGTATATTTATATTATTATCTTTTGAAGAAATTGAGTCAAACTACGAAACGTCGTCACACTTTGCAAGCTCACAAGAACGGGACGCAGTTCTGGCCGCAAATGTGGACCCTCACGGACAAAATACACTATTACAAATGCCGGAAAATGCTTGCGAGCCTCGTAACACATTAATAACATTACGAATCTACAATGTCGCTTTACACAACTACACCAAGGGATTTCCCTCGCGCACACAAACAATTTCTTAAGCAAAGTTGGGACGTTCATTACACCTTTATCATTAGAGCACCAACACTCACTGTACATTGTATGCTGCCAGAAAATATAAACAGACTAGCGAATAGCCCGTCAAAACATGACAGCAATTAAATTGTAAGGTAGCTAATGCTGTTTTGTGTGTACTACTGAAATATATAATACATTAATAAAAGAATATACTTTACCTATTTTGAAGCATTGTGTTGAAGAGCTGCAATCTGTTTTTAGTGTTGCTGCAGCATTAGTGGTGTGGAGCTACTGTGTGAGCGTGATGAATGTGTGCAGTGTAATACTGTGCGTGCGCGAGACCAAACCGTTAGCCTAGTTGTGTAGTTCTGCATTGGCGTAAAATGGCAGGTAATGTGTGGTATGCGTCTTAGCGGAATATCCGTAGGTGTTTTGTGGTGTTTTGCGAGTTTCTTGTGGTGTTTTGCGAGTGTGTTGTGGTGTTTTACGTTTTAGGGTGCTGTAGCATCGTTTCGTTTTGTTCGGCTGCCATTTTTCTCTCGCTTAGCGAATTTTTTAGTGTTCAAACTCTTTTATTTTTAGTTAAATTAAGGTGTAAGTTGTTTTTTTTTAAGTCCTGGATGCTCCCTCTTGCTGTAGGTAAGCTTTTTATGTATGTGCTGTGTGTATTTATTGTGTTTTGAATTTTGTAATGTTCGCGAGTTGCGTCCAAGTGTTGCGAGGTCGTAATGTGTGGTAACGTGTCTCGTATGTTGTTTGCGAGGGTCGTAGTTGGTGTGTCGTGTTGTTTGCGTGGTCGCGATTGTTGTGTGTTGTTGTTTGCGTTTGAGCGTAAATTTTGCGAGGGTCGCAGTTGCTGGCAAGGAGCACCTTCGGCGCTCCATGTTAGCAACTGAGGTCTTCGCCCGCAGCCCTCGCTACTGTCTTGTATGTTGTTTGCACTGCGAGGTAAAGTTTGCGAGGGTCGTAGTTGGTGTGTCGTGTTGTTGTGTGTTGTTGTTTGCGTTTGAGCGTAAATTTTGCGAGGGTCGCAGTTGCTGGCAAGGAGTGTCTTCGGCGCTCCATGCCAGCAACTAAGGCCCTTGCCCGCAGCCCTCGCTACGCAAGCCCGCAAGCGTTAGCAACAACTCGTACGCTCACAACTATATATGTGATTGTTAGCTCTTCAAGCTATTGATTGATGGATATATTAATTACAAATAGGTAAAGTATATTAATGTATTCAAGAACTCATTAATTCATTACTGATTAAGTAAATATAGATAATTATATATCTCTCTTTATAATGAGTGACAAAGGTGCTCAGAGGAGCAACAATAGACGATACGAGAGGCTCGCCATGAGCGCCGAAGGTCCTCAGAGTACACAAAGGTTTACATTGTGTGTGAAACGGCATTCCCATGGCTTCAAATTTGATTGCCCCGTCATTTTTGAGGGGCAAGTCGCTAGTAGAATCATAATCTCCATTAGAATATCCTTCTCCCTCGGGATACAGGCAGACTAGTGGTCCAAGATGGAATCCCCATGACTACAGCATTGTTAGTTAACTATAAGATTTTCAATGAAAATGATTTTTTTCTCGTCCTGTTAAACAGCTGCTAATGTTTTATTCCGTTAAATAATAAGTATGTGATTTTATTTTTCCGAGTTGTTTAAAAGAAATATAATAAAAGTAGAATTTTACAGTTGAATGGTTTGCTAGAAATCAGATACATATAGGTGCACATTGATTTGACTTATTTTTCATGCAAAATCTGAATACTTCCTTTACTCCAATGAACATCATTAAATATGATCCGTCAAAATACTGCCACAATATTAAGAAATTGGATGACAGTTCAGTGGATCCGGTTCCTGTATCTCAGTTGACATGGCATCTAGATGGGGGTGATGATGAGATTAGCAGAAAACGGAGAGGGGAATTCCCGACTCCAAAGAACCCAGTGAAAAAGAAACCTAAAGTAGAACACTATTTAGAAACAAAAGAGGTCAAGGATGCAGGAAAATGTAACACAAGGATTTGTAAGGGCTCTGAACGCCTTACTGTTGCATCATCTGGTGGGCTCAGCGCAAAAGGCTTTAAGAAGGAGGTTAATGGACTATTGATAAGAAAGACAAGGAATAGCTTGGCTGATGAAGATTCTGAAGAAGAACTTCAAGATATATTAGAAAGAGGGAAGACCCAGAAAGCATCTCTCCAGATTACTGAAGACTCCAACCTAGAAGTGGTTAAGGACTCTTTTGAGCTGAGCTACACAACTCACTGGGGCAGACAAAAAGAGGCTAATACAAAGAAAGAACCATCTAGTTCCAGCATCCAAGTCAAGGATGACCGTGAATACGACTCTGCTGATACCGATGAAATCATTGCAGTTGCCAAAACTGTCCAGAAAGACAAAGACTTGAGTATGAAGATGGAAGGGAAACCTTCAGGGATTGGAAAGGAGTGTCTTCTAGCCAAAAAACAGAATAATAGTTTGGGTTCTCCAGATACCATGTCCACAGAGAGGAAAAAGACCGCCAAAGAAGAGAGAGGCAATGAATCTGATTCAGAAAATGTGGAGGAAGATTCTGGTTCAGACAGTAGTGACTCTTATTCAGATGAGGATTATAAATCTATGATGCAAAACTGCTACCGACTCGATCTTAGTTTTGGGGAGCTGGAGAAACTAGCAAGTGCAGCCCAAGAGTCTTCAGAAGATGATACAACAGATAGTGATGGGGGAGAAGAAATGGAAACCAGCAATGTGCAGACACCTTCGAGCAACCCAAGGAGAAAAACAGTAATAGCTCCAGAAGATATTTTGGCATCCATTATGGAAAACGATCATGATAGCTGTGATGAGCAACCTAAAAAGAAAAAGGTAAAAGTTCCAGCATTTCAAGGGCTGACACAGGCAGTTGCAGTTCCCTCAAATAAAATTTTAGCAAGGAAGACTAGAAGCAGCACATCTGGTAGTGAGACTGATCCTGAGAAAGAAATCAAAATCCTGGTAGAAAAAGAGAAGGCTGAAAAAGGAGGACTCTTGCTTAATGAGGACTCCCATCTGGAGGTGGTGGATGACTCCTTTGCACTGAGCTATACGACTCACTGGGACCGCAGAAAAGAGGCCAGTGCAAAGAAGGAATTGTCTACATCCAACAGCAAAGGCAAGGATGACCGTGAGTATGACTCTGAAGATACAGATGAAATCATTGCAGTTGCCAAAACTGTCCAGAAGGACAACAATGCTAAGGAGATAGAAGGAAAAGATTTAGGAAAGGAACAGCTGACTCTTCAGTCAAAGACAAATCTGAGTTCTGCAGATGTCAAGTCCAAAAAGACCAAATGTATAGAAAAAGAATCTGATTCAGAGAGTGAAGAGGAAGATTCTGTCTCAGAAAACAGCAGTGATTCTGGTTTGGACGAAGAGTACCGATCTATGATTCAAAACTGCCAAAGGATCGAGCTTACGCTGGGGGATCTGAAAAAACTTGCAAGTGAGGCTAAAGAGCCTTCAGAAGATGATTCAGATGATGATAAGCCTGAACTTGACGAAAAAGACATTAGGAAGACGGAGACACCTGCTGCCACACAGAAGAAAAGGACTGGAATAGAGCCAGAAGATATAGTGGCCTCCATTTTAGAGGATATCATGATAGCGGTAATGAGCGACGTAAAAAAGAAAGCTGCTCCAGTAATACTTCCAGCATTTAAAGGGCTGGGATCACTGCTGGGAAGAACTCAATCTGAGGATAAGTCATCAGTGAACACCTTGCACCCCAAGTCATCTGCTCCGAGTACAGCTTTAGTGACCAGAAGCAGTAAAGTGGTTAAGGATGGTGAAGATATCTCCAAGAAGAACAATAAGCAAGGATCTGACTCCGAAGGGGAACATAGTTCTAGAACTGCTCAACAAAGTCCTCCAACATCTAACAAACAGAAAAAAGATGACGCCCAAAGTAGCAGCAGCAGTGACACAAGCAGTGACGAGTCCAGCAGTGATGATGAATCCAGCGATAACCCATCTTCTGCACCACCTCATAATAATGTAAAGGGCACCAGCCCTCAAGTATCTGCAGAGAAAAGCAATGCCATGGGGCAAACAAGAGCCCAGCAGTCTGGTACCAAACAGCTGCAGGATAATCAGAAACGACTGGCTGCAATGGAGGAGAGGAGGAAAGAACGGGAACTTCAGAAGCAAGCGATCCAAGGAGCTCTGCTAAAACAGGTCAGTGCGATTGATTCAACACAATGCAAATAAAAGATAAGTGCTACCTATCTACTATTTACAAAGTCTTGGAATAAAGCAATGCTGACCACCAAACAAGTAATGCAACAGATGATGATACAGTAAGAGGGAGGAGAAAGAAGCAGTCAGAGACACTGACGTTTTTTTCTTTAGTTTATTTTCAATTGTTAATTATTTGTATATGGTATTCTCCCAGGGTTGAGCAAGTGAGCATTAAAAAGTGATTACAAATACTTAAACTTTCTTATTTACATTTAGATTTTAATAAAAAATATATTATTGTGTCCCTTTGGCACAGATTTGAATGGTTAAACAAAAAGCTTGGTCTTGCCTGGTATCGACTAATAGGCAGCTTTATTTTCAACTTCTTGCTTTGTGATTTAGGATTCCCAGCCATCAAATAAAGGCCACCATATTGTGTTTGACTCTGAAGAAGAAAACGAGGAGGAGGAAGTCGTAGAAGTGGCAAGGAAACCTGGAGCTGAACAAACAGCACAAGTAAGTATCACATTTAATCACTGTGTTTGTTTCCATCAGACTTCTTTAATTGATACTTTAGTATATAGTTTCTTGGATTATGAAGCATCTGAAAATCCAAAAATAAACATTAATAAACTTATCCTGAAGTTTGCAAATGTCTTCAGTTTTCAGAGCAGTCGATTTTGTAAAGGAACACCCTTGAAAATCCAAGCTAAATTAGCATAAAACTCATAATTTGATATGGCCAATCAGAGGCAGCTACAACAATGTATCTGCTTACCTCTCACTGGCTGAGACAAAGCTGCAGTCATGATACTGACAGCTGATTGGCTAGGATACAGCTCCGCACAACTCATTCACTAGGACGCTCTGCCTACATAGGTACCTTGGGGGTAGAGCTCACACAAGAAATTTCACATGTACTTTAAATTACAAATATACAGAATTTCTCAATAAAATGATATGATAAGAGACGGACAATCAGACAGACGCACACAGGGCATATCCCAAAAATGTACATATAACTTTTAACAATTAGTTTGTTTATTGACAGAGTGCTGGACAAAAATAGTTCGAAGAAAGGTAGAATTTGCTGGAGCCAGAGCTTTTTAGGAAATATGGAGTCCATTCATAGAGGTGCATTATTCTTATGGAAAGCCAGAAATAAACATTTTTCCACCCCATAATAGTTCATCTGTATAAATAACACAATATGGAAGGAAAAGGTTCCCGAGCGTAAACAACTGATTCTGAGTTATTCCTGTTCTTTGTTTTCTAGGTAAAAATGTCTTATTCAAAAGCCAGGCTGTTTATGAGCAGCGAGGAAGAGTCTGAAGGAGATGAAGAACAAGACGATCAGGGGAGGTTCAAAATCAAGTCTCAATATGAAGGACGATCTGGAGAGAAGGTATCTTTAGATAGCTATAGGAGAAAAAAAAAATATATAAAAAATAAATATATATATATATATATATATATATATATATATATATATATATATATATATATAATAAATAAATAAATGTGTGGAGGTGCAGTAGATTTAATTCACCACCTTAAATATAAGCCCTGCAGAATCTGAGATGACTGCCTGTTTAGTGTTCATATATGACCTGGCAATATACTGATTAACAATCTCTAATTAGCTGCACATATTTACCTCTCATACCTTCTGCTTGTGGTATCACAGCTGATGCAGTTACAGTCCCGCTTTGGAACAGATGAACGATTTAAATGGACTCTCGTTTTTTGGACAAGAGCAGCGAGGATGAGGCAGAGAAAGGTAAATAGAAGGGGTCTGCTGTAAGGTGGGATGTTCCAAATAATAGCCTGGGGGCCACATTGCTATTCTCCAATGTTTTAGGTGCCCTCTCAATGCCCTGGACAAATAACTGTGTTTATTTGGACAAGAAAAGTAAATTGTATACATTTTACAGGAGCAGCCTGGCAACCCAAACTCCTGGTGCAAAGTCATTGCTACTTTTCCTATTGCCTAAAGGACCACTGCAGTTTGGTAAAAACCTCATATGTTGATGAAGCATTAAAAAAACGTTGTAAAAGCCATCAGCATAAAAAAATTCTAAGGGCAAATCTTTATTTTAGCGGACATTGCTAGAAGGATTCCTTGTTTGTATCTACCACACGTCCGTCTGGATTTCAAGCATGATGGGGTGATGTGCTACCCATCTTTATTTTAACGATAGATGTCCATAGGGTCATGTAGAGTTGGACACAACCGAATGAATAAAAGCAGAAAAAGAAATGGTTGCTTGATAAACTGTTACACAACCCTATAAATCCACTTCACACTCACTTTGTTGAACACACAACTGGGCCCATATTTTATTGCAGCATCAGTGATAACAATCGCATCGGGTAGCACCGGTAGTAGTGTTGTATGTTTGTGTCACTATTGATGCTGGAATAAAATATGGGCTGAGATGATGTGAGTGTGTGCAGTTGATTAATGTATTTGTGATGGACCTTGAGGAAGCAGAGTAGACCTGGGCACCACCATCAAATTGTCCTTCAAAAGATAATGTGTAGATCTGGTGTGCCAGACTTGTTTTTGATATCTTCCTACTCCCTGCACATGCTCAATAGAGGCATGGCAATCAATGTTTGAACTGTACTATGACTGGACCCTTGACTCTTGAAAGGAAGTATTCCTGTCCTTTCATTAGTGGTCTTCTACAAATTAGATTAGGGATTCCTGGTTGTCCAGTGGTTAGGATTCAGTGCTTTCACCTTTGCGACTTGGGTTTGATTCCAAGTCCGGAAACCAAGAGGTCACACCACCCTGTAGCTGAGCAGAGTTGGATCTAATCAGTACCTGGGTGGGAGACCACCTTGTATTAGGTGTATGCTATGGCCCACTGGAGAGGGAACCGGCAACCCACTCCAGTATCTCTGCCATGAATACCACGTGGATCAACATGACCATGGACATATAGATATTCTGGTGTGTTACGGTCCATGAGGTCACAGAAAGTCAGAAACGACTGAATGACAGAAGAAAAATATTGGGATTGTCTGATTTTGTACATACTTCACAACCATTACTTTTGTCTTGACCTATTGTTCTTAATTGAAGAACAATAATATGATGTTTGCTTCACTTGCAGAAGCCACTCAGAAGTCTACAGTAAACAAGGAAGATGATGATCTGTCTGCAGAGAAGAAGAAGAACCTGAGCATCCTGCAGAGTCTCTTGAACATCAACGTGCAGCCGCAACCTCAGAGCAAACAGGCTGCTAAGGCCAAGAAATTCAAGTATGTTGGAGCAGGGCAGAGATAACTAGTTATTGCTCTTGAGGATTGTGTGAGGTGTGAGGTGACTGGGGAGGGGCCATGAGGGTTCAGTCTCATGATACGTCTGGTAGTTAATGGATCACTGTGGTCATATCTTCTGTATACAAAAAATACTGATAAATATCTATAGAAAGCAAAACAATTATCGCAACCTTTTACATTTTTTACTTTTATCTGCAATTATTCTTTGAGTGGTTTCATTTTCTATTCTGAGCTTTTTGTCTGCTAATTTCTCAGGAGGGCATGTCTTTCATCTAACAAGATTTCCACTGAAGAGATTTGGAAAGTTCACAATTTTTAATATTATGATAAACTAAAGTGTGTGTTTGTGGATCTAAACATAATTTTACTAACAAGTGCTAAAGAGCTCACTAAAACCTTCCAAATAATCAGTTCAAAGGTCTGCCCCAGCAGATCATGCACACAGTGTCTCTGCAGTACTAGATCTACTAACCAATTACAGATTGTCTCTCAGCAGCATTACAAAGCCTGTGATTGGCTAGTACCAATAGAAACACTGTGTGCATGAGCTGCTGGAGGCAGAGCTTTGTTCAGAGAAAACAAAGCATTAAGCACAATGATGTTTAGATATGCAAACAAACACTTAAATAGTGTATTTTAAAATGTAATTTATTGAGAGCAGTTTTAGTTCTCACATTTCTGTTGTTCATATAGAAGCTTCCTTTGCATTCAAAGTCTCCTCCCATCTCAGGAAGTTGATCAACAAAAACCAACACAGTAGATTCCACTGCAGCATAATTGCATACAAAAAGCTAACAAATTGTAGGCTGTATTATTTTTACAATGTAGACTTTAATATGATGTGGAATCTGCCTGAAAGTGAATTCCTGGATTTTGGTTCTTGACATAATTTGGGATGAGAAACTTCATTAGTACTTGACTCTTTGTCATTAATGAACTATTTAATACAACAGTGTAAATATTTTTAGATTTTTCCACTTCATTTTGACGGCTTTACCTGCTTGTACAAACTGTGATCTGTACCACTCTGCACAATCTCTGAGTCACTGAACATATCTTTTATTTTAGGGACCTCAATGCCCTGCACTATGACCCCACTAGTGAAGACCATGCAGCATTTGAAGCTCAAACAGAAGAAAATAAAAAAGAAAGGTAAATAATCTGCACCTTCTGAAAATGTCTATTTACACATAATTTACCCCAAACCATTTTTTTTTAAATGTATTTTTCATCATGCAAGATGACACTGTTACTACAGGTAACTGGGTTCTACAGATGAGTCTTTCCCAGAGTAGATTTATCTTGGGGGGTTGTGGGTGCTCAGAGGTGGATATTGCAGCCAGGAGCTACTAATAAAGTTATGCTCAGTCTGGCTTTAATTAGCTTCCTAACTATTTTTTTACTAAATCTGTACTAAAAAAAGGAAATAACATCTTAAGAAGGTTGGTACTAATGTCCCTCTATAGACCCCCAGTCAGATAAAGGGTCAGTACTAATGTCCCTCTATAGACCCACAGTCAGTAAAGGTCGGTACTAATGTCCCTCTATAGACCCCCAGTCAGATAAAGGTCAGTACTAATGTCCCTCTATAGCCCCGCCAGTCTGATATAGAAAAGTACTAATGTCCCTCTATAGACCGCCAGGTCTTGTATAGAAAAGTACATAATGTCCCTCTATAGACCCACCATTCAAATAAAGGTCCGTACTAATTCCCTCTATAGACCGCCAGTCTTGTATAGAAAAAGTACTAATGTCCCTCTATAGACCCCCAGTCTGATATAGAAAAGTACTAATGTCCCTTTTATAGACCGCTAGTCTGATATAGAAAAAGTACTAATGTCCTTTATAGACCGCTAGTCTGATATAGAAAAGTACTAATGTCCCATTATAGACTGCTAGTCTGATATAGAGAAGTACTAATGTCCCTCTATAGACCCCCAGTCATGATAAAGGTCAGTACTAATGTCCCTCTATAGCCGCCAGTCTGATATAGAAAAGTGACTAATGTCCCCTTCTGTAGACCGCCAGTCTGATATAGAAAAGTACTAATGTCCCTCTATAGACCCCCAGTCTGATATAGAAAAGTACTAATGTCCCTTTTATAGACCGCTAGTCTGATATAGAAAAGTACTAATGTCCCTCTATAGACGCCAGTCTTGTATAGAGAAGAGTACTAATGTCCCTTTATAGACCCCCAGTCAGATAAAGGTCAGTACTTAATGTCCCTCTATAGACCCCCAGTCAGATAAAGGTCAGTACTAATGTCCCTCTATAGCCCGCCAGTCTGATATAGAAAAGTACTAATGTCCCTCTATAGACCGCCAGTCTTGATTAGAAAAGTACTATGTCCCTTTTATAGACCCCCATTCAAATAAAGGTCCGTACTAATGTCCCTCTATAGACCGCCAGTCTTGTATAGAAAAGTACTAAGGTCCCTCTATAGACCCCCAGTCTGATATAGAAAAGTACTAATGTCCCTTTTATAGACCGCTAGTCTGATATAGAAAGTACTAATGTCCCTTATAGACGCTAGTCAGATATAGAAAAGTACTAATGTCCCATTATAGATCGCTAGTCTGATATAGAAAAAGTACTAATGTCCCTCTATAAACCGCCAGTCTTGTATAGAGAAGTACTAATGTCCCTCTATAGACCCCCAGTCAGATAAAGGTCAGTACTAATGTCCCTCTATAGCCCGCCAGTCTGATATAGAAAAGTACTAATGTCCCTCCTGTAGACTGCCAGGTCTGATATAGAAAAGTACTAATGTCCCTCTGTAGACCGCCAGTCTGATATAGAAAAGTACTAATGTCCCTCCTGTAGACCGCCAGTCTGATATAGAAAAGTACTAATGTCCCTCTGTAGACCCCCAGTCAGATAAAGGTCCGTACTAATGTCCCTCTATAGACCGCCAGCCTGATATAGAAAAGTACTAATGTCTCTCTATAGACCACAGGTCTGATATAGAAAAGTACTAATGTCCCTTTTATAGACCGCTTAGTCTGAGTATAGAAAAGTACTAATGTCCCTTTATAGACCGCTAGTCTGATATAGAAAAGTACTAATGTCCCTTTATAGACCGCTAGTCTGATATAGAAAAGTACTAATGTCCCTCTATAGACCGCCAGTCTGATATAGAAAAGTACTAATGTCCCTCTATAGACCGCCAGTCTTGTATAGAAAAGTACTCATGTCCCTCTATAGCCCGCCAGTCTGATATAGAAAAGTACTAATGTCCCTTTATAGACCGCTAGTCTGATATAGAAAAGTACTAATGTCCCTTTATAGACCGCCAGTCTGATATAGAAAAGTACTAATGTCCCTCTATAGACCGCCAGTCTTGTATAGAAAAGTACTAAGTCCCTCTATAGACCGCCAGTCTTGTATAGAGAAGTACTAATGTCCCTCTATAGACCCCCAGTCAGATAAAGGTCAGTACTAATGTCCCTCTATAGCCCGCCAGTCTGATATAGAAAAGTACTAATGTCCCTCTATAGACCGCCAGTCTTGTATAGAAAAGTACTAATGTCCCTCTATAGACCGCTAGTCTGATATAGAAAAGTACTAATGTCCCTTTATAGACCGCTAGTCTGATATAGAAAAGTACTAATGTCCCTTTAATAGACCGCTAGTCTGATATAGAAAGTACTAATGTCCCCTCTATAAACCAGCCCCAGTCTTGTATAGAGAAGTACTAATGTCCCTCTATAGACCGCCAGTCTGATATAGAAAAGTTACTGTGCGAGGATGCAAAAGCGTGAACCAACATCGCAAACGTTCCGGACACTGACAACTATATATGTGATTAGTGGTGACTCCATGGTATTAATTTGTATAGATTAGAGGAGACTCAATTACATTAATATGTATAGATTAGAGGGGACTCCATGACAATAATATGTATAGATAGAGGGGACTCCATGACATTAGTATGTATTGATTAGAGGGGAGAATGGGGATATGAGAGAACCCGCAAATATGTAAAATGATGTTTTAAAGTTCAAGAGGGGAAAAAAAGAATAATGCAAGAAGAAGAGGTCATGAATTGAAATTGGAATTTGGAGATTTATGGGTAGTATATGAAAACTAGAAATTGCCAGTCGAAAAATGACGGGATTAAAATTGGAACGCTGGCAATGCTGTTTGCCACACAAGATGAGGCTTTTGTCCTCTGAGCACCTTCGGCGCTCATTGCGAGCCTCTCCCCAGTGTACTTCAACTTTCCATCTCTTTCTCCTGTCTGAATCTTTGCGTGTTACTCGCTGACTGCCGTTGGTTTTATTTTCTAAGTCCAGTTTCAGAATTTTTTACGTTTTTCGTCCGCCATATTTTTCCTTGCTTAGCCGATTTTTGTATTGACGAAAAACCTCAAATATGGCTCAAATTTGCTTGCAACCTCAACTCACAGGCTTCCTGGGTCTCCCCCTGTGCTGTGTGTGATTGTGTTATTATTTTTGTTAAATCATTTTGTTTTTGGTTTTCGTGTTTTTAGAGTTACGGCTCTTTGGTTGGTTGCGGGCGAGCAGTGCAATGAGCACCTTTGGGGCTCATTGCAGCCTAAGTCCCACACGTGCCCCAACGGCTCGCTTCGCTTTGTTTGTTATTCGTGTTTTTTAGAGCTTGGGTCACAGTTGCGACCCTCGCATTTGCATGCCTCAACTGCTTCGTGTTGCGTGAAACTGCCCGCCGCTTAAGTCCCTCGTGCCTCCAACAAGCGCCTTTCCCCGCGTGGGTCAGTGGCTCGCCACGCTTCACGAGGCTTGCCAAAGTGTGACCAATATCGTAAGCTTTCCCCACACTGACAACTATATATGTGATAACTACTTGCAGAAAGGATAGCAGATAAATGGGGCATTTCTAGTGAATATGGTAGGACAATACTGTAAAAGAATTCAAGCATTGACAGAGGATAAGCATATCTTGTGGTTTAATCATTCTTTTCCGGTAGATAACATTGACAGTCTAGATGGGGCTCTTTGGTTTTATCTGCTGCAAAACTTATGTTTTTAAGTTTCTATGATTAATTTTCATCCTGTTACTTCAGCAAATCTGAAAGAAAGAAAAAACGTCTTGAAGCAGAGAAGCTTCCTGAAGTTTCCACAGAAACCTACACGAGGTGACTGTGGATCTCAAGGAGGTGTTTGGGGCCTCTAAACCGATTCCAGTAAGTGAAGATACTGTGAAGACATGGGATCAAGAGGAGGAACCAGTGGAGATGGAGGAGGAGAGCACCACCACACAAGAAGGTTTCAACTTCCAGAAAAAAAGAAGAGCCAGTAGGATTCACATTTTCATTCTTTGGGGAAACCGAGGAAGAAACCTCTAAGGAGGGTAAGAAATACCCTACCCAGTGACAAAAATTTAGCTCATGTCAACTACTAATTTATTTATGGACAACTTCAGTAGGAAATAATTAATACTTATAGTGTTTCTTATTATTTATTAAAGCAGAAATGATTTATTGAAGAAGATTTGACGCAAAGTCATTCTTGCTACGGCTTCTTCTGTAAGGAATATAAGATGTCTTATTTGTAATCTTTTTTTTTGTGACCTAGACTCATACAAAATAGAAACAATCAAACCAGCCAAAGTGGCCTGGCAGGGAGACCCCCGATTCCAGGACAGCAGCTCTGAGGATGAGGAGGAAGAAGAGCTGACCATGGCTGATGATCCCAAAACAAGGTATGTCTGTATATAGCAAAACAGATCATGCTACGACTACACACTCTAGCTCTCTCTCTGTCTCTCACTCTCTCTCTTTCTCCTCTCTTCCTTCCCTCGCTCCTCTCTCTTTCTTCCCTCGCTTTCTCTTTCTTCCCTCGGCTTTCTCATTCTTCCCTCGCTTTCCTCTTTCTTCCCTCGCTTTCTCTTTCTTCCCATCGCTTTCCTTTCATCCCTCGCTTTCTCTTTCTTCCCTCGCTTTCTCTTTCTTCCCTCGCTTTCTCTTTCTTCCCTCGCTTTCTCTTTCTTCCCCTCGCTTTCTCTTTTCTTCCCTCGCTTTCTCTATCTTCCCTCGCTTTCTCTTTCTTCCCTCGCTTTCTCTTTCTTCCCTCGCTTTCTCTTTCTTCCCCTCGCTTTCTCTTTCTTCCCTCGCTTTCTCTTTCTTCCTCGCTCTTCTCTTTCTTCCCCCTCGCTTTTCTTCTGGTACAATCATTTATCATTAGATTTGTCTATACTATACACATAGGGTTCCCTGGTGGTCCAATGCTTAGTAACTTGGTGCTTTCACCTCTGCGACCTGGGTTCGATTCCAGTGAGGAAACCAAGAGGTCACACCATCCTTGGTCAGTACTTGGATTTGAGACCAGGAGCTGTATACTGCAGCCCACTGGAGAAGGAACTGGCAACCCACTCCAGTATCTCATGAAAACCAAGTAGATCCGCATGGTGTGTGATCATGGAGAGTCAGACATGACTGAACGACACACACACACATCACACACACATACATTACTACTTGATTACTGAAATGTTATTCTTATACTTTTGTATATTACAAATGTTTTCAAAATTCACCCATAAGCATCTTTAAAATATATAATACATTTGACTTTAAAAAGTATTTACTTTTTGTACCCGCGCAGCCTGCAGTCTGAAAGTGCAAATCCAGTGTGCGTTTTTTCTTTTTCGGGATGGATGACGAGAGATGAAAAGGTACGTTCATTTAACTAATACTACAAATGTAAAAACCTTACATTTTTATGGCAGCTTAGTGTTGTCTTTGTTTCATCCTGTAGCCTTTTCTCTAGATTAGAGTTGTCAGACACAATTTTATCCTCTAGGTCGCATTTTATGGGTCTCATCTATTCCCCCAAGTTGGTGGTATAAGGACATGGATGGTTCATATTAAACGCACCCATTTTCTCTCACTGTAAGTGCTCTTCATGGTGTAGAAAGGAGCACAAGATTATATGTTAAACAGATATATATATTTTTTTATTACACTAATAACAGATAAAAAATCTAAATTTTAAGCCTCTGTACCATTACAAAGTGTATCCTACCTACTGGCTGTTACATGAGCTAATAACATATAGCTGAGCGTAGCGCAGTCTACTGATTGTCTATAGTTACTCCATAACTGACATGTTATAGGTGAGTTCAGCATCCCATGCTCAGCACAAATAAATTTGTTAGTTATTTTTCTTTAATTTCTTTGCTCACTACATGGAGCTGATGCAGCGGGGCATTACTACATAGCGCAAATTCCAGAGAGGCAAGAGAGCGGAAACCTGAACTTTCTGCCATAAAAAAAATAGAAAAATGATAAGGTCTATTTACTTCCATCCCAGGAAATATATGGGACACACAGCGGGCCTGTAACCTGATTGGCTGCAATAGATGCAAAAGCAAGTGGGGCAGTCTTTTTTATACATGTAAACTCAGATTTTATTGATTTCTCAAGAAAAATGCACATATTTCAAAACTTTAAATTATTTCAACACACTTTTTAGGAGGTGTGGTCCAATTTGTGCTGAAATAAGTGGCCCTTTTAAATTCAAGTGACCTGTAATATAACGCAAATTCAATTAACTCACTTAATTTCCATTTCAATCTATTAAGCGGGTCCAAAGATGTTTTTCAAGTCTTCAAATCTGGAAGAGGAACAAGAAGCCTGGGAGCAGAGCCGGGAGGTCTTGCTGGAGGTAAAAATCTCCCTTAAGTCAGTGTTTCTCAACAGCCAGTCCTAGGACCCATGTTGTTTCTAATACGTTGTCCAAAAATGGACGAGACATTAAACATGCCATTACCAATTATGACTATTATAGATAACTTATTGATGAACATATCTGCAGTTAAAGGGATATGGAAGGTTCTTGGATGTTACTAGGTATATAACATCTCTGCGTATCTATTTAGTTTATGTACTTTATTTTATGAAGAAGTGCTTGTACGCTCTGCCGAAAATCATACAATTAGTTCCTGCATCATTGTTCCCACTTCAACAAATACAGACACAGACTCTGTAGGGCTGGATTTTCAGGGTAGTGTCCTAGCCTATTAGGGAGATCATCTCAGAAAACATGCTGCAATGTGCTGATGAGACATGGTCCCTGATCAGCTAGAACATTACAGTGCACATCCAGGTCTGGTGCATATTTTTGGCACTTGTCATTTTTTGTTTAATCTTCTGAAGATGCAAAAGCAAATGTGGTGTTAAAACGAGTAAGTTCTGATAATTTACCATTTGGAGATGTTGATATAAGGGGTTTCTTTTTGGGACATGGTGTACGTCTCTACACACAGGATATCTTCTTTTGCTTTTCTTGTGAGCTTTATTGTTTAAGCGCTGTTTGCTTAATTTTTTAGGAATGCAGAAAAAGACATAAAGACGCAAAAAGGAAAATAAAGTCCAAACATTGAGGTCTTATTAAGAATGCAGAGCCCGGTGAAGATATGATTCCTTGCTGTCTTCTCACAGTATATATGCACAACAGCAGATCTCAGGACAACCTGGAACATCCATACAAGGAATAAGACGTCGAGTCTGGATCTCACCTTTATCTTGTACAGATGGCGGGTGTGGAGGCTGCTTCCTATGGAAGTGCTCTAATGTGCACAAGTAATTGCAACTACAGTTACATCTATACGGACAATCATAAGTACTGTAACTTCTTCATCGATTGTACTATAAGTATTTATAGTGCAGAAGTTTTGTATTTTTGAGACAAAATCAAACATTTTTACAATATAACAAAATCTTTCATTTGTGCACCAGATACTACTAAAAAAACAAATAAAAACAGAAATTGCATTAAGACATTATTATTACTATTATAGAGCAGGGGCGGACAAGTTCGGTCCTGGAGGCTCACACACAGGCCTTGATTTGATGATATCCCTGCTGCGCATAGGTGAGCCAATCACTTCTTTAGTCATCCTGACTCAACTGTACACAGAAAGGATACCATCAAAGCCAGGCCTGTGTGTGGCCCTCCAGGACCGGACTTGCCCACCCCTGTTATAGAGTTATGCATTAGGTTTTTAAAAAAGCAAAATAATTATCTGTTAAAGAGACAGAGACGTTCCAAATGTTAGTACTTTACGTAATAATATTAATTTTTTAAGAGCTAAAGCTGGAAACTGAATTAATATATATATATATATATATATATATATATATATATATATAATTCAGTTTCCAGCTTTAGCTCTTAAAAAATTAATATTATTACGTAAAGTACTAACATTTGGAACGTCTCTGTCTCTTTAACAGATAATTATTTTGCTTTTTTAAAAACCTAATGCATAATCACTCTATAACAGGGGTGGGCAAGTCCGGTCCTGGAGGGCCACACACAGGCCTGGCTTTGATGGTATCCTTTCTGTGTACAGTTGAGTCAGGATGACTAAAGAAGTGATTGGCTCACCTATGCGCAGCAGGGATATCATCAAATCAAGGCCTGTGTGTGAGCCTCCAGGACCGAACTTGTCCGCCCCTGCTCTATAATAGTAATAATAATGTCTTAATGCAATTTCTGTTTTTATTTGTTTTTTAGTAGTATCTGGTGCACAAATGAAAGATTTTGTTATATATTGTAAAAATGTTTGATTTTGTCTCAAAAATACAAAACTTCTGCACTATAAATACTTATAGTACAATCGATGAAGAAGTTACAGTACTTATGATTGTCCGTATAGATGTAACTGTAGTTGCAATTACTTGTGCACATTAGAGCACTTCCATAGGAAGCAGCCTCCACACCCGCCATCTGTACAAGATAAAGGTGAGATCCAGACTCGACGTCTTATTCCTTGTATGGATGTATCCAGGTTGTCCTGAGATCTGCTGTTGTGCATATATACTGTGAGAAGACAGCAAGGAATCATATCTTCACCGGGCTCTGCATTCTTAATAAGACCTCAATGTTTGGACTTTATTTTCCTTTTTGCGTCTTTATGTCTTTTTCTGCATTCCTAAAAAATTAAGCAAACAGCGCTTAAACAATAAAGCTCACAAGAAAAGCAAAAGAAGATATCCTGTGTGTAGAGACGTACACCATGTCCCAAAAAGAAACCCCTTATATCAACATCTCCAAATGGTAAATTATCAGAACTTACTCGTTTTAACACCACATTTGCTTTTGCATCTTCAGAAGATTAAACAAAAAATGACAAGTGCCAAAAATATGCACCAGACCTGGATGTGCACTGTAATGTTCTAGCTGATCAGGGACCATGTCTCATCAGCACATTGCAGCATGTTTTCTGAGATGATCTCCCTAATAGGCTAGGACACTACCCTGAAAATCCAGCCCTACAGAGTCTGTGTCTGTATTTGTTGAAGTGGGAACAATGATGCAGGAACTAATTGTATGATTTTCGGCAGAGCGTACAAGCACTTCTTCATAAAATAAAGTACATAAACTAAATAGATACGCAGAGATGTTATATACCTAGTAACATCCAAGAACCTTCCATATCCCTTTAACTGCAGATATGTTCATCAATAAGTTATCTATAATAGTCATAATTGGTAATGGCATGTTTAATGTCTCGTCCATTTTTGGACAACGTATTAGAAACAACATGGGTCCTAGGACTGGCTGTTGAGAAACACTGACTTAAGGGAGATTTTTACCTCCAGCAAGACCTCC